>OU898281.1:127651807-127666807 GCA_918026665.1 Diabrotica balteata
GTCAAATATTGTTATTAAGGCATACTGCCATTCATTTGTATTTTGTACTTAATCTCTCACTTCTTTGTTCAGGTCTCCATAGCCGGACATGTGTCATTCCAAGATATTTTATTGTTCAATACTAATGCCATCGATTCCTAGTTGACATCTGGTTAGTTTTATGCTGATTTCTATTGTTTTGGTTTTCTAAGTTGAGATAGTCATATTAAATTCTTTTGCTCTCATGTTAAATCTGCGGACTAGTATTTCTAGACTACCTTCTCATCTTGGGCTGTCAGTATTGATTCGTCTGCATAACAGAGTATTTTTACTTCTTTGTTTTCCATTCTGTATCCTCTTCCTTTGTAACCACTCTTGATAACTTCATCCATGATTTAATTGAAGAGCATAGAGCTCAATGAGTGCCCCTATCGTATTCCATTGACTCTGCCTATGGTTTCTGTAGGTTGTCCGTCTATTCTGACTTCCATTTTGTTGTTTTAGTAATATTTTCAATAGCTTTTATGAAATCTAAAGGACATTGTCTCTTGTATAGAAGAAGGATTACATCTTTGATTCCTACTCTGTCAAAATACTTTTTAAGGCAATCAGACACAGAAATGCCTATTACACATTAATGTTCTATTATTCTTTAGTGATTTCTCAATAACTTGCTTTATGTTTATGACACATACATATGTCGGTTCCAAGTACCGACTCGAAGTATATTTCTTGCTTTCCAGAAATTCGTTCTCCTCTTTCTAGCGTTGGTCATCGTCATTGAATATTTTCTGTTCCGCGGCAAAATTTTGTTTCTATGAGCTGTTATGAGTGTAAAGTCTATCAGCAGACTGCTAACCTGTCTGTAGACCTCCCTTCCTTTATCCGGACTTGGGTTAGGCATCACTTCTGTCCGCGCGGAGGGCGGAGTTATAAAAGAAAATATAGGTATATAAAATACACTTACCTATCGAAAACTTATATAAACACATTTACAACACTCAATACATAAGGAAAATAAAAAACCTGCATCTATAAAATACCCTGTGAATGCAACAATTTACTATGGAAAAAATAGGAAGACCACTCAATATCAGGATACACGACATGACTTATACATCAACAACAGAGACTTCGGGAAATCCTAGATATGCAGACATGCCGAAAACAACGAGCACAGACCACAATGAAAAGATGCATCAATAATCATGAAAGAAACACACATGAAAAGAGAAAAATCAAAGAAGCAGCCTTCATCCAGCTCAAGTATGAAAAATGTGTAGCAAACTAAAGTCTCAACAACAAGAATATACCAACAATAGCCGAGTAATAGGAGGTCAATCACATCGTGTACAATCTAACACACAACACATATGCAACACACAATACACACAAATAAATCAATTCTTTTATCAATTACGATACACAACCACAACTATGATATACTTTGTTTCACAAACACATATAACATGGAACATACAAAAAATGTGTCAGAATTTGATATCCCTACGGTAGAAACACCACCCTCAAAAATGTGTTATAGCCACTATGGGCTGTTGGCCTACAAGATCTAGGTCAAACATGTCAACTTTGAAATGATATCTCTCTCTCTGCAATCCTGACCCCCCAGGGGGAGTGTAGTGGTCGACGTGATGTCGTGTATTGTCCGTCTCCAGAGATCTCTGTCTCTGGTCATTTCTTTTAATTCATGCATAGGTCTTTGGCATATTCCTGTAATTTGATCTATCCATCTTGTTGGGGATCTTCCTCGTGATCTTCGGCCTTCTACCTTTCCTTGTATTATGAGTCTTTCCATGTTTTCTGTGTTTGCTCTCATAACATGCCCAAAATATTTTAATTGTTGGAGATGGACTTTACTAGAGAGTCGTTGGCTAACTTTTAGCTCTCTTAAAATTGAATTATTTGTTCTACGGTCGGTCCAAGGAATTCGTAACATTCGTCTCCAACAGAACATTTCAGTGGCGTCTATCTTTCTTCTCTCCGATTGTCTCAGAGTCCAAGATTCACATCCGTAGGTCAGTATTGGGAATATTAAGCAGTTGATCAACCTCATCTTTATCGCTCTTGAAATTTGACAGTCCTTCCATATTTTGGTCATTTTTGCTGTGGCAACTTTTGCTAGATCACATCTACGTTTAATCTCTTCTTGTAATGACCCTGTGTTTGTGATTAATGATCCCAGATATAAGTATGAGCTCACAACCTCGAACCGGTCAATTGTGGTTATGTGTGGATGATTGTTGTGTAGTCTATCCACTATCATGATCTTTGTCTTTGATATGTTTAATTGCAGACCAAATATTTGACTTTCGTTTTCGATCAGTCGTATAAGTTCCATCAGCTCTGCTTGACTATTTGCAAGAAGGGCTGTGTCATCTGCGAAACGTAGGTTGTTTAGTTTATGACCATTTATTGAGATGCCCTTTTCCCATCCTTCAAGTGCTCTTCGCATAATATACTCCCCATATATGTTGAATAATTGTGGAGATAGTATACATCCTTGTCTGACACCCCGTTCTGGATGAAACTCGTTCGAAAGTGTGTCAAGTACTTTAACTGATCCAGTAGTGTGTTCATATAGTTCAGTTATAAGCGTAATTAGATGTTGTGGTACGCCTACTTCTTTTAGTATTCGCCATAAGTGTCTCCACTTGACCCTGTCGAACGCTTTACGGTAATCTATAAAACAGATGTATAGTGGGATGTTGAATTCCCTAGATTTCTCGATTATCTGTCTTATATTCAGCAGGTGTTCTCGAGTGCCTCTACCTTTGGTAAATCCAGTTTGCTCTTGTGGAATTTCTCTTTGAAGGAATGTTTTCAGTCTCTCATTGATTATATGTAGCATTATCTTGCTGGCATGGGATATAAGAGAGATAGTTCTATAATTGTCGCATTTATGGAAGCTGCCTTTTTTATGTATGGTCGTTATTGTAGATTTTGTCCAGTCTTCAGGCCATTGTTTGGAATGCCATATTTGGTTACAGAGTAGATGAAGTAACTTTACGCCGGTTTCTTCTGTGGCTTTAAGCATTTCTGCTGTTATCATATCTGGACCTGGTGCTTTGTTATATTTGAGCTTGTTGATAGCCTGTCTTACTTCATTTTCGAGTATATCAGGTTCTTCTTCCACCTCGTCAGAGATTTGGCTAACAAGCTCTTGGCGTTGATCATCTTTATATAGGTCCCTGCAATACGATCTCCATGTCTCTGCTATGTCTTCTCTGTTTGTTCTCAGGGTTCCAGTGTTATCTTCAATGGCCCAAGTTCTGGCTCTGAAGTCTCTTGTCAGGTAGCGTATTTTTCTAAATAGATCTCTCGGCTGATTATTCTGACCATGTCTCTCAATTTCTTTGCATATACTTTGATAGTACTGTTTTTTGTCGGCCTTACATCTTCGTTTTATTTCTTTATTGAGGTTTCTTAAACTAGCTTTTTCCCTTTCACTATGTACACCACTTTTACAAAGATTTCTTCTATTCTCAATTATTTTAAGAGTTTCATCTGTTATCCAGTGTTTCCGTTTCACCGGATTATTTTTCTTTGAGCGATCCACTGGTGTTGTTACGCAATGTTTAACAGTCTCCCATATTTCTTGTGATGTTCCGTTACGAATAGAGGGCATACTTTTCTGTACTTCCTGTAGAAGGTCGTCTTTCTTTCTTAGTTCTATCCTCTTTATCTCTCTTTGTTTGTTGGGTGCTTTAAGTTTAAGCATTACTTTAGCTACGAGGAGAGTATGATCGGATCCGCATATCGCCCCTGGATATGATCTGACTGTTTGAATGGACGATCTCCAGCGAATATTGGTGAGGACGTAATCTATTTGATTTCTAAATCTATCTCCAGGACTTTTCCAAGTATAAAGTCGACGTACATGGTGTTTAAATCGAGTATTCATGATAGAGTAGTTGTTTGTGATAGCAAATTCGATTAAACGGTCTCCTCTTTCGTTTCTCTGCCCTATGCCAAACTTTCCCAGTACATTCTTTAAGTCGTCATTTTGTGTAGTGTTGCCAACTTTTGCATTAAAGTCACCACATATTATAGTAAGTTCTTTATTTGGTATGTTAGCGATTGTGGTCTCCAGTTTTTCGTAGAAACTCCTCGATCTTTATGTCATCTGATGTGCTGGTTGGCGCGTAAACTTGTATATTAAGTTTATGTGGTTTGCCATCCAGTTTAATGAGTATTATCCTATCGTTCACAGCTTTAAATTCGACAACTGACTTTTGTAATCTTGTAATCAGGAAATGATACAACCAATAATAAAATCTTCAGTTATACACATTTTTTACATTAATTTTTACAAAAAAAATCCTTTTTTTAAACGATTATTGGATTATTTTCGGTTGTGGAAATCGAAACGTTCAAATATCAGTTAATTAAAAATGTGATTTTCATCACAATCACAACCAATCATTGTGACTTAATCCCATAAAAATATAATATTTAATACAAGTGGTATTTTGCTGGATATAGCAAAATACTACTTCTTCAACCCAGTCTGCTCTTAACAAAAATATTATCAATCATAAGATTACAATAGCTCCCTAGTGAAGTAACTTCCTCTCGTGACATAATAAAGACCGAGACAGTAGCCGAACAATACGAAATCATTTAAATAGAATAGAATAAAGAATAAAGTGGTTCCTATCGGCTTACAATAATTGACCAAACGCATACATCAAGATTAAATTAGAAAAGCGGGAGCGGCTACTGAGAAAATTGAGATGTAATCTTTCGTGACACCGGCTCGTTGCAACGGCGGGATCACAACCCTAATTGATATATGGGAGTGTTAAATTTCAAAATATTAGTTAAGCGATTGATTTATAAGGGGAGAGAACTTTACGGAGATCAAGAGGCAATCAGATCAATTGGCTGATTATAATAATAACGTCTCATCGTCATACGATATTTCGTTATAACATATACTTACTGTAATTATATATTATACAAATTTGACTAATTATATATTGTCTGACAATATTTACCAATACAAATATGATTAAAAAAATGTAAAGTTAATGGGAAATCCCAGTAGTTGGCTGTATCCCAGTGTAAGTAAAAAAATCCTAAAAGAAAAGTTCCGTAGCCTCCAGCTAAACTTCTACACAACACTGGAAACGAACTTCCTGATGAGTATTTTGATATATTATAATCATTCCTCATTAAATATCGCAGCTAACAAATGCAAGCCAAAAATGCTGATTAAGTGCCGTTCCCATTATGGCTGGTAATCCCTTGAAATGCCTCTCTTCGACTTCCTTAGCCTTTCCCCCCAAAAATTCTTCTTGTGCGCTTCATCATATCGGCCATATCACACAGCCATTTAGTAAATCCACTTCTGCATCTCCACAAGCATTCGTCATCACGTTTACCACACCTCTTGCCCCGGGGGAGTACCACTTGCTTGAAGAGGCAATAGCCTAAACAAGTTAAAACATTGGATCGATTGTCTGAAAACAGCACACAATTATAAAACTCTTGAGGGAGTTTTATGTGTTCTTGAGCCCTGGAGATGGTGCAAAACATATCTAGGTTGTAGCTGAGGGACTCTTATTGGTCGACGACTCCCAAACCTGACTCTTAAATTTTTCTTCTTATTGTAGCCAACACTACTCTTGACTTCTGTAGTAGGGTAGTTGGGGGCAAAAACACGCAGTTTCGTTATCTCCTGTCGTCTTCAGAAATTATAAACAGTTTAGAACTTTTCCATATTATTACAGGAGAGCTTACATATTGTTTTTCCATTTTAAGTATCGACAGTAGTTCTATAAGTTCACTAACAAATTAAAAAAAAAGTTTTGAAAAATCTGCATTTGCGTACTCTTGCCCTACAAATGGTGGCAGTAGTACGCAAGTGCGTATTTTTGCCCCAAAGCTAAATGTATAAAACCCCAAATAAAAGAGATGGTAGGCGTTTAAAAGAAACCAATTTTATTGAAAAAAAACCAAACGTAAAATAAAATACAAGACGTTAATCTAAAAGAGAAGAGTATTTGACGAGGTCATCAGAGAATCCCACTGAATTTGAAAATCTGAAAGAGCTGGTTTTTATGGCTTTGAAAGCTTTAAAACAATATCGTCCTTTCGAAAAAAGGCATCTTCTGTTGTTTCACGAAAACGGAATGTTGTAGGCAGTCGCTTAAAAATACCCCTTCATAACCATCATCATTTACTTGGCAGACTTTGGCGACAAATAATCTGTATGATTTTTTTTTCCAAAAACCTTCACTACAACAAAGTCATCAGGTAAAATATCTGGTACAACATCAATGTCTTGCTCTTCATCGTTATCGGAAAAAATGAATGTCACAAGAATCAATACTTTCTTGATGGAGGTGCTACTGATTCATCAGATGATGATTCGTCGAAAACTTTCCTTTTGGCAGCACGAAGTTTAGCACTTTGAGATTTGATCTTTTGATTCTTCAGTAATGCTTTCCTCTTCTTCTCTTTTTCAGCTTCCTTCTTTTCTTCTTGTTCTTCTAAAAGTCGCTCCTTATTAGGCGTCGATGTTAATAGGGTTGACTTCAAACTTTTCCTAGTTCGTTTCCTTTTTATCTTAATTTTTGGGAAGGGAATAATATCTGAAGCTAAAATTGATTTTGATGACGGCTGGGGCTCTTTCGTGTCAGTAACAGTTTCTTTTTCAATATTTGAAGGGCCAGGTACAGAAATTCTGACTTCCGATTTTGATGACTGCTGGGGCTCTTTCGTGTCAGGAACTGTTTCTTTTTCAATATTTGAAGGACCAGGTACAGAAATTCTGACTTCCAATTTTGATGACGGCTGAGGCTCTATCGCATCAGTAACAAGTTCTTCTTGCTGAAACTGAATAAAAAACATGACCTTCATCGTCTGAATCTTCACCTAAATCTTGCTCTGTTACATCCGCTGGCATAAAATCTACGTACGAAAAAATATTTTTATCTAGTGGGTAGATTCCAGTAGACCTAAAGCCCTCTCTTGCTATATCTACAGTAGCAGTTTTTGCAAATGCTGTGGAAAAGAGACCAGCTACATGGAAAATGGAAAGAACCTGTCCTGGATGGGAACTGGTCCATCTGTCAGCGACGCTCTCATAATAAGCTTTTAATGGTTTGAAAAATGCCCGATCCAGTGGCTGGGTCTTATGGCTGCTATGTGGTGGCAGACTAATAAATGGATGAAATTGTCTTTTGCAAATGTTACTGCTTGAAGACGTTATGTGCGATACATGATTATCTAGAATCAGGAGAACGGGGTTCTCCTCTGTTGGACTTGTATGTTTTTTAAAATGCTCCAGGTACTTGATAAACGTGGGAGTGTTCATGTAACCACTATCAGTAACAGCCATGTCGCAGGCAGTTGGCCCGTCTTTGATTAGAAGAAAAATTCATCCGTTTTCGAGCAAATAAGAAAAATGGAGGGACATGGTGACCAGTTGCACTCATACAATAAACAGCCGTAATAGTTTGTCATTGCTCGGCAGCTATAGCTTTTGCTACATCTCTCTTTCCAATTGGGGCAACATGTTTGGGCAGATGGTTTGGGACTGTTTGAATGCCCGTTTCATCGACGTTATATATACGGTTGGGAGGTAACTTATATTTTTTTATGGTGTTCTCCAAAATATTAAAAATACAGAGCTAGTTGCACTCTATTGAAGCCCATAGTTCTAGCAATACTGGTTTTCCGTGGAACACGTAAAGATAGTCGGTTCCTTTTCATGAACGATCTAGTGAAGTCCCGACCAGCCAACTGATTTACAGGTGAAAATGGATGCTCAATACGGTTTCTTACACAATAAGAGTAAATTAAAAAACGCAATGACTTCAGCGTCATTCCATAAAAAAATCATTTGTCGAGTTCTTTGCAATGCTGAACTATTTCGTTTTCTTGGATCTTGGTTAGAACTGCTTTAAATCTGCCTAAAGACTGGAACCATTTCCTTTTTTCAACCTTTGCCGTAGTGTCGCTTCATGAAATCCCACAGCTTTTGCTGCCTGACGTATAGAAACGCCATTATTAATAAGTTCACGAGCTTCACACAAAATAACTTCTATCAAAGGCTTGCGCTCTGTTTTCTTTTGTAGTTTCTGAAAAAAAAAGAAACAAGATTTAGATGAATTGAATATTTAATTCCAAAATTAGTAGAAACAAAACTAATTTACGATAACGGGGCAAAAATACGCATTCGAAGTTTTGCCCCATAACTCTCGCGTATTTTTGCCCCATTCTGCAACACTGTCAAAACCACCTGTTGAGATATAAAAGACCTAACCTCAATCGAAAACTCTTAACATAATAACCTACAATCAAGCCAAGAAAACACCCGAATAAACTAATTCAATGAAAAATGCCAATTTGATTTTATCACAAATTAATTTTGTTTTGCCAATATTACAGTATATAGTAAAAAATAATATTACCTCATAATTTGTAAACAACGTCTTGAATCAGCTTTCAACTTGGAACACACATATGGCACAATGTTGCCAAATGTTTGTAACTAAAATCGTTAGAAACTGGACATTAGCGGCAAATTTAAATGAGGTGCGTTCTTTTGCCCCGTGCGTGTTTTTTACCCCAAGTACCTATGCTTGAAGTCTCTTTGGAGGTCATAGAACAATTTCTCTCCATAAGCCTATTTATTCAATCTCTGTGACACATCCTCTGAGAAACACCACCTACTTCTGCTACGAACCTAAAGCGATAATTCTTGCAGGTCCAACTCAGAAATTAAATTATGATTCATTATAAATCACGTTTTCACAAATTTTACCAGAATAAATTTTTCAAAAAATGTTTACCCAAAAATTATTGAATGACTTATATTGTGTTTGTATAAAAAACATAATATCATTAATCGATTTTCTTTTTATATAGATACTCTATATAACGACGGGATTCATAAAGTGCAAAATATACAGGTAGAAACTGCTATAAAATATTAATATGCTCGAGTAGGAGCATTTCAGTAGGAAATCTGCAGAGACTTGTGTTGAAGCACTCTTTACCGGATTCTAACTTTTCCTTCGAGGCCATAAAGAAAGTAGTTGGTACAATGTGTGTGTAAAATAATAAAAAGTTTGTCGGAAGCAAATTCTCAGTCATATATCCGTGTGACAGAAGAAAGATAGGAATACACCATTTTTAAAGAATGTCGCACAAATTACTCATTAAAATTTAGATTTGCTTCGTAATATTCCTGTAGTTTTTTGAAGTAACAGTGCAAATTTTTAAAACTATAGTACGACTATAAATTTGGAGGAATTTGGCGCATAATGTAACTTGATCTACTAATTGTACGAGGTGCAATTTAAATACATTGTTCACTAATAAGAAAATAAAAATAATATCTGTTCACATTTTAATAGATCTTTGTACATTTTACTATCTTGCGATCCTTAAAATGAGCCAGCTGTAATAACAGACGTATTAACGATACGTTTAAGTGGACACCTACATTGGAACCGTATTTCTCCCGATCCGATATCGCCCGACGTCGGCCGACGTCGGATTGAAAACAAACTCAAGGTATTAAATCATAGTGCCTACACTGTTTTAAATGACGAAGCAGTATAGGCACTATCATTTAAAACCTTGAGTTTGTTTTCAATCCGACGTCGGCCGACGTCGGGCGATATCGGATCGGGAGAAATACGGTTCCAATGTAGGTGTACACTAAGTGTACACATACATTGGAACCGTATTTCTCCCGATCCGATATCGGGCGACGTCGGCCGACGTCGGATTGAAAACAAACTCAAGGTATTAAATCATAGTGCCTATACTGCTTCCGTGACGAAGCAGTATAGGCACTCTAATTTAATACCTTGAGTCTGTTTTTAATCCGACGTCGGCCGACGTCGCCAGAGATCGGATCGGGAGAAATACGGTTCCAATGTAGGTGTACACTTAGTGTACACCTACATTGGAACCGTATTTCTCCCGATCCGATATCGGACGACGTCGGCCGACGTCGGATTGAAAACAAACTCACGGTATTAAATCATAGTGCCTATACTGCTTCTATGGCGAAAGAAGTGTAGGCACTCTGATTTAATACGTTGAGTTTGTTTTTAATCCGACGTCGGCCGACGTCGCCAGATATCGGATCGGGAGAAATACGGTTCAATGTAGGTGTACACTTAGTGTACACCTACATTGGAACCGTATTTCTCCCGATCCGAATATCGAGCGACGTCGGCCGACATCGGAATGAAAACAAACTCAAGGTATTAAATCATAGTGCCTACACTGCTTCCATGACGAAGCAGTGTAGGCACTCTGATTTAATATCTTGAGTTTGTTTTTAATCCGACGTCGGCCGACGTCGCCAGATATCGGATCGGGAGAAATACGGTTACAATGTAGGTGTGTAGAAAATTAAAATTTGGTCAGCACAAATTATTTGAATCCTTAATTCTTCATATTTATCAGTGGCGTTTCAAAAGGCAACTTAGGAGTATTTGCTACATCGAAAATGGAATTTGCTTGAGAAAATTTTTTGGAAAATAAAATGAAAATAGATAAATAAATAATTTGTTTAGATAATTGATTGTCAAATAACAAATTTACCGATTGTTAGTCAAAACGATTTTTAATTTTAGCCATTAACAGGTCTCTTCTGTATTTTAGAAACCTTTAAGTTGAATAAATGATCCAAGAATGAAAATTACTTTGATTCACAATATTTTAATCTATTAAATTATTAAATAATTATTAAATGCATTATATTATTACTTTAATATAATATTTAATCTATTTTTAATACGTGGGCAACAGCGTTCTTTCAATTCTTCCAGGCCACATATCCCCTCATTTGAGCCAATTTTACTTCAATTAGATTCGATATTGAATCAGCAGTATATTGACGACTACCACGATACTCCTTCACTATTTTCATTAATGCTGCTTTGGCCATATCCTGTGTAAATGAAATACATTTTTCTCGTGTAGTCTCTCTCCACTTGACGAAGTTTTTCTTTTTGTTGCACAATTTGTCATGATATTATTTGCTCCTTATCTGTTAAAATGAAATTACGACAGCGTTTTTATATATCAAAAGTTAAGATCATGACATCTTATATTTTTTGTAAAGATTCCCGGGTCATTTTAGAGAAGATATTGACTTTGCATATGTGTTACTTTTACTTTTTGAGTTTATCCAACTTAATAGGTTTTCGTCCTCACTGATTTGTATTTAGAGGTTTTAAAATCATCAAGGCAGTTTTGCATCATGGAGTGAGTAGTGACGATGGTTTTGATGTTTAGAGGAAGAAGAGTTTTCTGATTTTGTCCGTGACACCTTTAATAAAAGGTAGAAAGATTTTGGGTTGATCCGGAGGCAAGGTTTCTTTTTTGGATGGAATGGGATTTAGATGTTTTTGAATGCTCTTATTGATATGGGTTTTGTGGTAGCCGTTTTGTAAGAGTGTTTGCCTTATTGAATTGATAGGGAAGGGGGTCATCCGAAATCAATTCAATAAGTTAAACACTCTTACAAAACGGCTACCACAAAACCCAAATCAATAAGAGCATTCAAAAACATCTAAACCCCATTCCATCCAAAAAAGAAACCTTGCCGCCTAATCAACCCAAAATCTTTCTACCTTTTATTAAGATGTCACAGACAAAATCAGTAGAACTCTTCTTCCTCTAAACATCAAAACCATCTTCATTACTCACTCCAAGTTGTCCAATCTCGTCAGATCCGTAAAAGACCAAATCCCTAATGAAGACCATGGTGTAACCGTGGTGTAAACCGGAACTTCATATCTGGTTCGTATATGGTGTTTTATTTGGTTAGTAAATGTTAACGGACTGTCTGAATGATGAAATATGCTTGCTGCAAACTTCCTTCACTGTCGTCTTAGGTGAGATTCTTCTTCTGTTTTAAAATGATCGGTTCTTAGGAAAGGATCGACATCTCTTAGATTTATTGGTTGACTTTTGATGGGATCAGTTATTGCTACTTCGATATATTCATCGGTGTTATTGACTAGCTCGTCCCAGGCTAGTTGATTACATGCGACTGTGAGAGTTTCTCTTATGATGGCACCTTCAACTTCTTGTCTTGAGATGACGATTTTACCTGATGTTTCTTTGACTGGCAATTTGACTTGTGTAATTGTTTAGGGCTCTTGGTGGACTGTCTAGAATTGGGCTTTATTGGTGACATAGTAATTAATAGGAAGAATAGAATGCTTTGTAGTAAGAGTAGCTTGGGTAAAATCGAGATTTGCTAATCGAGACACAAATGTCTTGTGAAAATTTGAAAAATTTTAAGTTAATATACGAGTTAATTTCGGGAAAAATTTAAAGAATTGTAGAAGAAAAATTGTAGAATTTATTGGCTATATCAGGATTAAGGAAAGATCTAGTGGCTCCTATATCAATAAGAAGTTTAAAGGTGGATTTTTGAATTTTAATGTGAGAAAGCTCTCTTTTGTCAGCATAGGAAATTCAATTCTACTACGTTTCTTCTTTTTCTTTTGAAATCTTTATATTCTTGGATTTTTTGTTTATAGTAGAGTAATCTGGGCATGTGTCTATATACCTTCATCATAATTGTTCTTGTTCGATATTAAAGAGCTCTTCTACGGTGAATCAGGGGCTGGCTGTTTGTTTGAAAGCGAAATTTTCTTGAGATGTCGTTGTGTTGAGGGTCTATTGCGGTTTGGCGTGTGAATACGCTTATAGGTATTGGCTTATATGGTTGAGATTGATCTGGTTTATGAAAATTGGGTTGATTAGTTGTAGAATTTTGTGCATATTGAGTGATTTATGATTTTGTTGGAATCTAGGGGTTTAATTGTCTCTCTTGGACTATTGTTGAATGGCTGTTGTTGCAAAGGCATTTGATTTGGCCTAAATAATGACTGTGGACATTGAAACGCTGCCATCATGTAGGAGTGGGTGTATGAGTCTCGTTTGTGAAGTGGCAGATGGTTTGTTAGAAGACATATAATAAGAAATTATTATGAGATTTTTCGAGATATCTAATATTTTTTTTTTCTGAATGTATCGGATAGCAAGAGCGAGGTTCGGTGTTCGCGTGGATCAAATGTTGATCTAGGGTTCTCTTAGACCTGCCAAAAATATAGTTAGAGCTTGTTGGAATTTGTTTTATTTATTTCTTTTAACTTCCTCATGTTTTGTGTGCAATTCAATGTTATTTGAAATAGTATTTAAAAGACTCATGACTTTTTCATCGAATTGATGAGGATTTTCGTTTGAGGCTTAACGAAGATTGACTAAATCTCTAGTTAAGGAATTTTCGTTACATTGGTCTGCAAATTTTAGACAAAAATTGATTTCATTGACGGCCAGTATTTTACAGCTGTATAAAATGAATATTTTTTCTGGCCCTTCTTTAATTTTGTTCATAATTCCTCGTGTAAGCATGATTTTTAAAAATTTTCAGGATTTGTATGATCCAGAAATGGTTATTGTACTTTGGAAATAATGGAAATAACATCAATAAAATTGTGATTCATTTGGATTGCCGTCATACTATGGTACGATAGAAAAATCTTTATTAACATTAAAAATGAGTGTCATATTAGAATTATGAATCATTATGTTAATACAGTGGTAAATTTCATAAAATAGTTCAGATTTTAGTGCCAAATATATTAACCAACCTGAAATCAACCTTACAGGGGAATAATGATTAAAAATTGCCCCAAATGAATTCACGTTGGCAACTTAATATCAATTTTTAACGATAACATTTTTCTAAATGTCTCTTTAATTAAAAACTCGATAATTACATTTATGAAGTTTATTTTCATTTTATTCTGGGACATGCATTAAATCGAAATCCGGTTTTACGAGCAAAATAATAAACTTTATGAAGTCAATAATCATACATTGCATCGTATACCCACAGCGAACGGGAGATAACGCGGATCATATCAGTAATTAGAGTACGTACTCAAACTGGAAGCTGGTTTATAAAATTTATAATTAATACACTATAACTATTAAGTATATTCTTTATGGATGTTTATTTTACTCGTTCGGTGAGAATTTCCTTTAGGTATTTCTTTTTTTTTTGAAAAAAGAATACTCATGAACTAAACACAAATAAAAATAGCTGCAGAATTATAAGTAACTTTGTCGTTCCATAATAAGAGTTTTATCTGTATAAAAACGGGAAAATTGATAATACGGGATAATTAAAACATTCTTCTAAATTATTAAGATATACTTCATCCAGTGGCCATATAACTTCTTTAATTATTGGAGATCCTTGGAGACTAACTTCCAAAACGTACTAATATCTTCATTTTTATTTGCTTGAAAAAACGAATCGGACTGTAGTTCGCACAACTCTAATTGGTAGTTTGCTGATTGGTTCTGGATGTTGACTCCCATTGGATTGTTAAAAAGCTCAAGATCGGGTTTTATTGCATCAAATTTTGAAAACCTTTCATCGAATTCTCTTTTTATATCTGTAAGAACTTTTTCAACCTTGAGAAATCGACCATGGTTTGTTCTTGATATATTTCGAAACACGCAGGAAAATGTGTGAGGTCGTTTATTTTCTTGCAGTTCTCAAAAGTTTTTTGCGAAATTCCCAATTTGACGAACCAACTGTGATACTGTCTTATTTTCCCCCTGGGGTTGTAGGTTTAATGTGTTCAAGTGGGAGGTAATGTCTGTTAGAGAAATGCCAGTTCATGAAGAAGGTTTTTGTTCCTAAGCTTTGTTATAAATAAGTCCGTGTTAATAACAATTTCCGTTTCAAAAAACATATCTCTTTTCTTAAAGAAAAAAATATCTAAGGCATTTACCTGCACTCAACCAGCGTATCTCTGAATGTAGGGGGACGTCCTTTTATTCAGTATTTAATTCCTCCAAGAAAGAGATGAATTTTCGGTGTCTCTGAGCTTGGTTTCCTGCTCTTAAGCTGTTTACTATCTGCACTACAGTTTTCATAATATCGTTGATTTTAATTATCTTTCCGAGATAACTCAAGAGAGAGCCTCTTGATGGATA
>OU898281.1:127667307-128089807 GCA_918026665.1 Diabrotica balteata
TTACTTTGGTGTCGTTAGAAAAGAAAAAAAAAGTCATGACGCTGTCATGATCTTTTCACTATGATGACTCGATTGATGAAAATTCTGGAGATGCGTGTAAGCCCAATATTATTGCTTCTTATAACATTACAAAATCGGGCGTTGACTTATAACACAGGAATGTGCGGCTTATAACGTACCTATAAAAAAAAATAGATAGAAATACCCGAAGATGGCCAATGGTCATTTTTTATGATTTACTCAACATTGCAGTCATACGACCTAATTTCGGAACGAAGATTATTTCTGAAATCAATTGGCTTAGCCTTGACAAGAGAGAACATGCTAACCAGAGCAAGAGACTCTAATTTACAAAAGGATATCAAAAATATCGTCTAAAAATTAAGCGGAGTACATGCAGATCTAGAAACTTCCCGTCCAAATACACGAGGGTGTTGCGCCTATTGTCCAAATCGCAAAACACAATATTTTTGTGTCAAATGGCAAAAATGGCTATGCTTAGAGCATGTTAAACCAATTTGCGAAGACTGCAATGAAAATTGAAATTAGGATTAGAATTAAATGTAAGAGAAGTACATCTTTGATAACTTTTTTTTGCATTTTTTGAAGATGTTTATTTTATCATTGGGTTTAAAATGGTTAAAATGTATTAAAAATAAAATAAAAAAAGATTGTACATATATCAAATAGTAAGTTTTATTTTAATCTTTTCGTGTAAAATAAAAACTGGGCCTTACAGACCCTACCCGACTGTTCATGTATTTTAATAAAAAGGGTCACGAAAGGCTATTGTCAGAACCCTATTCACTACAAAGTTTCCAAATTCTCTGGTTTGAAATTAAAATACATTGACTTCAGTAAAAAAAATTTAGTAGAAAAAACCTTTTGATTTCTAAGCATTTTACTATATTTGAAGTGAATTTGTGAAACAATAAATAAAAAGTTACTGAAAGCCGTTCTCTGTTTAAACACATTAAATAACACATTAGTTGTTAAAGAAAGTATGTACTTAAATCTATCCGGATATAATAAATCATATAGAAATTGTATCGAATTTCCAAAATAGGTCGTAAACTACACTTGTTAAGAGCATTATTTACATTCTAAAACCGATAAAATATAAAAACGAATGTGCACTTCAAATTTCTTTTACACTTCAAGACTACAAGCTTGATTTTTATTCTCATTTTAAAAAATGAACACTGCCGATAAGTGTTTAACTTATATCATACTTACGACGTTTCCTTGGAGAGCAATTACATTTCGTAATTTTATCTTGAAGGAATAGAAGTTTAGGACCATACAGGATTAAATGGCTCTGAAAAATATTTTCTTGTGGCATGTTTTTCACTAAATATTTTCTGAATGGAAATAAACTACAATTAATTGTAACCATTTTCAAAAAATATCTCAAAGAAAGATTGTTACCATTCAAGTTACGCAACCATGAGATTCTCCTTCCTACACTGCTCTTGTCCTGGATTTTCCCTTGTATAATAAATTGAAGTATGTCTTTCATTTGCAGTAATCGTTTGTGTGATTAATTATTGTGTCAAGAGAATTGTAGTTTTCAACTTACTTTTAAAATTTTACCGTTAATTGTCAGACTTTCATCATTATTTTGGATTTTTGATGTCCTCATAAATTTAGTTTTCTTGATGTTTATCTTGATAATCCATATTCTTCTCCATACTCAACTATCTTGTTCATTAGCTTTTGAAAGTGTTGGAGGTTGTCTGCTATTATAATAGTATCGTCCGCATATCTAATGTCGTTAATTGGTGTTCCATTGACCTTTATTCCTGCTGTTTCTCTTTCAAGAGCTTTTTTCATAATCTCTTCAGAGTATGAATTGAATGATAATACACACACCTGTCGCACTCCTCTTTTAATTTCGAACTCTTCTGATGTGTGTTCATTAATGCTTATGTGTGCCTGCTGTTTATAATATATATTTGTTATAATTCCAAGGTCATTGTATTGTAACTGTTTTGCTTTGAGGACATCCATTAGCTCTTTGTGGCTGACTTTATCTAAAGCCTTGTTGTAATCTATGAAACAGACATGCATATCTTGATTCACATCCAAGCATCTCTGGATTAGTACGTTGAATGTAAAGAGAGCTTCACGAGTACTTACGCCTCTACGGAATCCAAAGTGGGTTTCTTTATCAAGTATTTGGTAAATGCGTTTATGGATGATCTTCAAAAACATTTTAAGTGTGTGAGACATAGGCTTATGGTGCAGTGGTCGATGCATTCTCTAGCATTTTTCTTTTTTGGGAGATAAATAAATATTGAGGTCAACCATTCATTGGGTATATCACCCGACTGATAAATTTCATTAAAGAGCTTTTAAACATATATTCAAAAATTCCTTAATGTACAGTGTGTTCCATTAAAGAAAACACAACTTTGTTTCATTCGTTTGTTCTGACACCCTATATAATCGAAAATAATTTTAAATTATAGACGTCTTTGTTATACCTCAGTGTGCCTCAGTTGTGTTTGAAACATTTAGAGATTTTTCACATTTGTTCCCAATGAAGATAGCCTCAATTTAGCTGTCAATTAAGTTTCACAGAACGAAATATTGCGTTGGCAGTATTGCCATGTCCTTATAGTGTATATGTTATATCCTTTAAATACAAAGAGAGAAAACCTATAAAAAGTACATTTTAATTAGAATATTTTATGGATTTTGCAATTTTATGATTTACAAAATACGAATGAATCATGGGCGGATCTAGGGGGGGCACAGGGGGCACGTGCCCCCCCCCAAGCCCTCCTAAGGTTTTTTTTACCGATAAAATAACATTTACGTTAATAATGTATCCAAACAGATACATTATTAACGTAAATTCTTGCTACAATAAATCACCACCACTGCTCTAGGGTGAGTCGTGAGTCAGCCGCGAGCTGCCTGCCCCAGCTAACTTGACAAGTCCAAGGTTAAAGCCTAAATCTTGTTTCGGCCGGCTTTCTACAGTCGTGGAAATATGAGCAACAGCGCAAGTCAACTGCGCGGAAGCAATCGATATTTTTCGTTCGACCGTTAGTAGTTAGTAGTTTAGTTGTGTCACTTAAGTCGAGTGAGCTGGAGCTGCCAAGTGCAATTGTTACTCTGACCTAACCTCAACAGTCAACTCTATTTCTATAGCTTTGTGGACCTTGTGGTTGTAATGAAACGTCAATTAGGATTAGATTCATTCTTTTCAAAAAAGATAAAGGTAAGTCTTAACAACTACTAGGCCTACTCAAAGTAGTATAATTTTTAACGATAGACTCACTTAACAGAAGTATCGATCGAAAGTCAGCACTTGAGCACTAGGATATATAAATGTTGGTTGAACATAAAAAAGTAGAAGTTAAATATAAACTGATATGTTATTCCGATGGGATGATATATTATTCTATTTAAATTTCATAGCTATTTCAAAATGGTTTTAGTTTCTGTTTTCTTCCGAGCACGCAAATTTTCCAAAGTAGTGTTTAGGCCTACCATTATTTTTAATGTTGCTACTACTAAGGTACATATTTTTTATAGGTTCGGCGGTAAAAAAAGAAAAATTTTTGTTACACAACTTTTAACATTTTGCAGCTCAGAGCAGAGCTTAAATAATAGACTAGGCCTAGCCTAGGCCTAGGCCTAGCCTATTATTTTGGTCGCCTAGGCTATCTTGTAAATTATAAAAGATACATTTTTCGTTAATTATTCTAACACACTTAGTTTTTTACGTCATAAAAATTATAATATACCAATTTACATCCTCATTAGTAGTAGATGCCACAGAAATAACCTAATTTCTCCTAATATGATTATTTTTGTCACTGACGTTAAAAAAGCACAATGCAAATCTTAAACCAACTGCAATTATATATCTATATCTCTCATATATCTCTGTTGTTGTTCATATATTAACGAATGTTACTGCTTGCGTTGCAGGAGACTGTAAATGAAGGATTGTCAAACACAAATGGATCGCAAACACCCATATCCTCAACCTCAACAGCAAGCAAACCATCTCAGTGTGGACCTAAATAGAACAGTAGTGAGAGTGAGTTGCAAATTCCCCCTCGTGATTTTGGACATTTAATAAATAAAATCCACAAGGAAAAATTCCTGTAGCTGGCTGTATACCACGTATAACAAAAAGAGGTTAATCTTTGTAAATGGGTATATTTATTTAAAAAACCCTTAAAAGGGCCACATCAATAGAACAAACGTTTTCGGACTAAACAGTCCATCATCAGGTTATTAAAATCGAAAATGCTAGGTCATAATGCCTGAGCCACCAAAATATTAGGGTAAAAACCCTTTAAATTACATTTAGTTATGAAATGTTGTACATTGTGTTATAAAATAACTGTGATGTTCTATATTAAATTAAATTTGACCAAAGGTAACACATGGCTCAAATGGGTTCCAGAGCCGGGCGAGAGACAACCTCTGCACTCGGAGAACAACGTGGAACGTTCCACGTTGTTCTCCGAGTGCAGAGGTTGTCTCTCGCCCGGCTCTGGAACCCATTTGAGCCATGTGTTACCTTTGGTCAAATTTAATTTAATATAGAACATCACAGTTATTTTATAACACAATGTACAACATTTCATAACTAAATGTAATTTAAAGGGTTTTTACCCTAATATTTTGGTGGCTCAGGCATTATGACCTAGCATTTTCGATTTTAATAACCTGATGATGGACTGTTTAGTCCGAAAACGTTTGTTCTATTGATGTGGCCCTTTTAAGGGTTTTTTAAATAAATATACCCATTTACAAAGATTAACCCCATTTAATAAATAAAAATGAAACTCTTATTATGAGTAATAACGAAAGGTATGAGTGGCTGACAAACCCTTGGACGCCATCACCAGAATTCAAGTTTCCCTTGAATATAGAAGGTAAGAAAAACAGATCTTTTCAAACAAGTTGGCTAAAACAACACCCTTGGCTAGTCTATAGTAAGAAATTAGATGGTGGCTTATGTAAAGTGTGTATACTTTTTGGACGAGGAGAGGGGGGTAAAAGTGACGGAAAGCTGGGAAAGTTGGTACTGGAACCTATGAAAACCTTCAAGAAGGCTACTGAAACATTAAAAATCCATAATGGAACCAAGTACCACAATGAAAACATGATAGCCAGCAAACATTTTTCCTTAGTAATGGACGGCGAAAGGGCTGACATCGTTTGTAGTCTCAACTCAGCACAAAAAGCTGTTGAAGAGGAGAATAAGAAGAAGCTAATACCCATCATTAAAACTATTATGTTTTGTGGTATGCAGAATATACCACTTAGGGGTCACAGAGATGATGGTCAATTATTGAATGAAACTGACAGTGAGCCACACCGTGAAGGTAACTTTGGAGCCCTTCTGAGATTTCGGATTGATGCTGGAGATAAACAACTTGAGGAACATGTTAAATCATGTGGGAAAAATGCGTCGTACATAAGTAAGACCATTCAAAACGATTTAATTTCATGTTGTGGGAAGTAATTACAAACCAGATAGTTTCACAGATAACATATGCACAGTTTTTTACTATTATTGCTGATAAAATAACAGATATGTCCACTAAGGAACAATTGTCTATTTGTTTACGCTATTTAGACAAGTTGACGTTGGAAATTAAAGAAGATTTCATCATGTTCATTGATGTTGTAAATTTGACGGGAGAAAACATCGCGCAGAAAATACTAGAAGCTCTAGACAGCCTGAGCATTAACATAGCTGATTGCAGAGGACAAGCTTATGACGGGGGCTCAAATATGAGTGGGAAGTTTCAAGGAGCTCAGGCTAGAATTAGAAAAATTCAACCGCTGGCCATGTACAGCCATTGTGCCAGCCATAGACTGAACTTGGTCATTAGCAAGGCTTGTACAATCCCTGCCATAAGAAATGCTGTTGGAGTGGTTTCATCCGTAGCCAACTTTTTTAGAGAGTCTGCCAAGAGACTACATGCACTTGATGATGAAAGGAATGAGGAAATTAAAAAGGGAAAGCACGCTGTGAAAAAAATGTGTGAGACAAGGTGGTTAGAACGTCATGACGCTGTGTTGACGTTTTTGAGTTCTCTGCCTTCACTACATGCTACTTTAGAAACTATGGTTTATTCTGACCAAGCGGCTGGAAATAACGCGTTTTCCTTGCTACACAGCATTCTTTCATCGGAATTCATTGTGAGCTTAGTGGTTTTAGAAAATGTTATGACTCTTACACTACCACTGGCTAGGAAACTTCAAGCTGAGTATATGGATGTACTCAATGCAATGACATTGATAGATGCTACCCTCAAGAGCATGCAAGAACAAAGGGCAAACAATGAAGAGTGTTTCAAAAGACTGTTTGAAAAAGCGCAAAACCTGGCCTCTAAAACGGGAACTGAATTAAAAAAACCAAGATTAGTTGGTCTTCAAAGAAACAGACCAAATGTGCAAACTGACACAGTTGAAGACTACTTTCGATTGTCTATTTATCTCCCTTTTTTGGATTTTCTCGTCTGTGAAAGGAAAAATAGATTTCCAAAAAATCAATTGGTCCAGATTGGAAAGCTCCAGATGCTTCTACCAGTACTAGGTAAATTTTCAGATCTCTATGAGGACTCTGTTTTAGAAGGGGCTAAACTGTATGAAAATGACCTCCCATGCTATGAAACTTTGAAAGGAGAGTTGAGTATATGTAGAAAGTTTCTATAAACACCCTGCTGAAGCTATGAAATACTCATCCGATCTGCCCAACATAACAGTGTTGCTCCAGCTTATTTGCACACTACCTGTGACCAGTAGTACTGCTGAACGATCGTTTTCTACTCTCCGCAGATTAAAAACCTACTTAAGGTCTACCATGACGGAGGAACGACTTAATGGGCTGGCAAGTTTGCACATACACCAGGAAATAGCTTCCAGTTTAGATCCAGATGAAGTGTTGAAACTTTTTGCAAGGAAGCACAAGCGGAAGTTGTCTTTTTCATTAAATTGAACATTTAGTAAATGAATTCCTTATTCATTAAACATGTTTTTAGTTTACAGTTTTAATTATTTCAGTTGTTCTTTTTATGTATTTCTTGGTTTTAACAACTGTCCAATCCTGTATATATATTTAACTACATTAATACTTAATAGGCCTATGTAAATAGACTTACCTATTAACTAAAACGGTGTTTTTTATTTACTGTACCTATAAACAATTTTCATAACGTTATTTTAGACACTAATTGTATTTCAGTTTTTTTGGTCATATAACTTAATTAGTTTAGTAATTGAAAAAATTAAAGTATCACCTAGGTTTATTTTAACATCGAAAAAAGGATAGTGCATTTAAACTACTCTGTTTTAGGCACTGCTCCAAAGAAACTAAACTTCATAAACCCATTAAAAAACACGAATTTAAGAAAAATGAAGTTGCACTTTTGAACAAAAATGTGCTAAAAACGTTGTTTTCAGAGGCTTAAATTCCAAAAAATTTTCCCGAACCCCCCTCTTTCTGGGGAGTTACCCCCCAGACCCCCCAATGGTGCCCCTCCCAAACATAAATCCTGGATCCGCCCCTGGAATGAATGGATATTTGTTTTTTTTATATTAATTGAAGTTAATTATTAGAAATTTTTTTCTGGCAATTAACCTTTGATAGTTTGGCGGATAGATTTGGCAATAGAATCAAATAGCAACAGATGTCTTTTTAACTTTATTATTTTATACTCACATTTTGCTAATTACTTTTAAAAACTGTTTTAAAACTATTACTTTTTCTTTTTTGGCAATTCTAAACTATTAATTTTATATCTTATTGCTATACATATGTATCATTTGTAATGTTAACTTCAACACTGCAGACGATGCCTCATTAATCGCCGAGACAGAAGACGAGCTCCAAAGATCACACTCCAAAGAATACACATCTTCAATACAACAGCCAAGAAATACAATATGATAATAGCAGAAAAAATCAAATGTATGACAACATCTAAATACCCACTACGATGTAAATTCGAAATTGATAGGAAAATAATAAAGCAGGAAGCAATGTTTAGATATCTGGGAATATATAACTAGTTACGGATATGTTGAAGAAGAAGTATGTCATCAAAGCTTAAAAGCAAGTAAAGCGGCGAGATCTCTTAATGACACAATCTGGAAGAACAAACACCTAAGAGAAGACACAAAATAAGAATCTATAAAGCAGCAATTATACTAGACAAGACCTGACACATCTAAAACGAGACGACTACAGTAACTGAGAAAAAGCTTGCTAAACCTACTCAATCTGTGTTACGGCTTTCTAAGCCATTATTTGGCAGTAATAGTAATGTGACAGCTGACAATTGGTTCACGTCTATAGAACTAGTTCAGTTGTTGAAATCTAATATACCAACATATGTGGGAACTATGAAAAAGGTTAAAAGATATATTCCTCCTGAGTTTCTTCCTCAAAGGCATAGAGAGATTGGTTCAGTTAGATACGGTTTTACAAAAGACATTACCCTTCTTTCGTATGTTCCTAAAAAAAAAACAAAGCCGTCATACTATTATCCTCCATGCATCATAGTATAGCCATAGATGAAAAACACAAAAACCAGAAATAATTAGTCTGTATAATATGACGAAAGGCGGCGTTGATGCTTTGGATGAAAAATGTATGGTTTACAGTTCGTCCAGAAGAACGCAACGTTGGCCAATATTTTACAAAATACTAGATATGAGTACAGTTAACGCTTTCGTTATGTATCAGTGTTATAGAGAATCCAAACCCTTAGACAGGAAAAATTTTATGAAGGTACTGGCTAAAAGCTTAATTGAAGCACACATGAAACAACAAATGTATAACAGCAGAATCCCGACAGAAATAAGAGAAAACATAAAGCGAATACTGTGCGTGGTTAAACCTCCTTCTATTCAAGAAGATCGGTTAGCAGTTCGAAAGTATTGCTACATTTGCCCATCAAAACTTCATAGGAAGACATCTTATTTATGCGTCTGTTGTAAAAAACCAATTTGCTTAATTTGTTCTCATAAAATATGCAGAAACTGTAACGTTCAAAAAGAATAAAAAAAATAATCCCATTTTTTTGTCCTTATTTACCCCCTGCACGTTCCGTTACGTTTAGACTACTGATGATAATTTTTATTACCATAGATTATTCAATATTTGTTATACCTAATATTAAAACCATTTGTACATACCAAATTTAGAGATATTAAAAAAAATTAAGTTTTCCGACGTAACACCGTACTTTATTTATTTGCAACTTTTGACAAAAATGTTAATAATAAGAATAGTCAGTAACAGAAAGAACTAAAAAGGCAATAGGATATTGCAAAAATGCCTAAAGAACAGATTATTATAAACAATGTGATAAAATAATTATTTAAATTTGAATGAGACCAGCATATTTATGATGAGTCCCGGAGACTCCACGTCGCGTCACCGGTTATGTTCCTAAAATCGGACGTCACCGGTTACGGGTTAGTGTACACCTACATTGGAACCGTATTTCTCCCGATCCGATATCTGGCGACGTCGGCCGACGTCGGATTAAAAACAAACTCTTTAATCCGACGTCGCCCGGTATCGGATCGGGAGAAATACGGTTCCAATGTAGGTGTACACTTAAACGTGAAAAATATCCGAATTTTTTTTTAAATAATATCACTTAGGTATAACAAACTACAACCTTGTAGAAATGATTTCTTGAGAAATCTAAAGAGAATCTAAACTTTGATATCATATTTTTAAATCAACTTTATTTTATTACAATATTTTGCAAGGGTTTTACCGTTTTATTACTATAAGGAATTGAAAAACCATGGGGACACTGTAACTTTGCTTTAACGATCTTATGAACAATCTTAAATAATCCATTGCCGTTGTAAAATTCCAAGGTGTCCACATTTTTTATAATTTAAAATTAAAGCATAAGTATTACAGAAATATCAAGGTATACAAATCTAATAAATTTCTAAACAAAAACATAAACACCAAAGTCAGCAGTTTTCACACTAACTCTGTATCTTTTTTTTTAATTTCTACCACTATTTTTTTTCTATTTTAAAATTTGTTCACCTTCAATGAGATTATCATTATCGATATACTCGATGTAACAAACACGGTTCTAGCCTTATCGCTTTTGAAGTCTGACATTCTTCATATCTCTAATTATAATTTAAGGCTGTTCGCTCACTTTTTTACTAAACAAAAAATTCAAGGTCTTTCCATTAGAATCACGTGCAGGCAAAATGAACAAGTACGCGTTCTCGAGTGGTATAAGATTTAGTAGATTTATCAGAACTATCACAGTTCAGCTGTTGTATATTTTGTGTAATACACGGGGAGTTATTTAACATTATATCATAAAAAATATAGATCAAAAACTGCTTTTTAATCGTGTTAAGAGTATTTTTGAAATTAATTTTTCTTGAAATTTTAAACGACATAGAAAGATGCTACATTACCAACTATTTGAGGAAAATAATCGTAGCTAATTTTTCTCTAATTTGTTTAAGTATGATGTATTCATGTCTGCCAACTCTCTTATGTTTTTAGTCATGAACTAAGATTCATTCATTAAGATTTAAAAGGCATTTTGGTTGTCCTGTATAAATACGTTTTGTAAAATAGCAATTAACGTGCTGAAATATGTCCTCTTATTAGGACTCTTTAAGAAGTTTGCTCGAGCCAAACGGAACATCTATAATGATTCCTAAAATGATTTCATTTTTCAGTATATTATTTTTTTAATTCAATGATTTTTTCTGTTATTCTCAAATTTATGTATTCATACTTGTAGTGATTGTCGGGAAGGCCTTTAACACGTTAAACGCCATGTGAACCAACATACAGTTCATATCCAAAAGATCCGCCCAGGCTCCGTGACTCAACATATTATGGGTTTCAGAACTTGCTTCCACTTTCTGCTCCGTGAACCTACTTACCGATTCACGTATTACATTGCGGTGTATGGAACACTAAAAGGTTAGGCTTGGAGGGTCATAAATTAGTTATGAGCCCATATTTTCTTCGTTTTGTTATCAAGTATAAGGAAACTAGAAATTTTAATATAAACATGTCTTTATTATTAATGAAAACACATTCTTAAAATAATAAGTTTAAAACTATATACATTATTGATGACATTTTTATGAACTACAAAGAAACACTTTAAACAATAAAACATTACGCATTTTTTACAAGAATACCTAGACTTTGGTGTCTGCAACTGCGCCTTTCTTTTAACCATGTGTGCCCACCAAGTGCGTTTCTCGATTTATAGGCCCTTGAGTGAAAGTAACACTTTTATAAAAATTGTCGTTGAAGAGGCCTTGATTTAGGCAATATGTAACACATAACCAAGTTGACACAGGGATTTCCAAAGTTGAGAAGCTTCTCCAAGAAGCATCAGCCCTGGCTATTCCTAAAACAAGATACAATCCATATACTCCAACTCTTCCACCGCAAATCATCGCACAAATCAAATCCAAACGAAAAATGCTAAGAGAGTATAAAAGATTCAGAGACCCTCTCATCAAAACAGAGTACAACAGGCTGTCGGCGGTTATAAGGTTGGAAGTGAACAGGCTGAAACAAAAACAGTGGATGCGTGTCACGTCCGACCTTGACTACCGAGATGGTGCTGCATTCTGGAATAAACTCAAAGTCCTAACAAAACAAAAAAGTCAACCACGTACTCACCTCATAGTTAATAATGTCATACTTAACAATCCACAAGACAAGGCCAAAGTTTTAAAAACACACTACAGGCCACTCTCATTTCCTCTAATAGCCCCAATTTCAGCGAAAGATCCAAATGAACCGCCGAACGGAGTGTGGAAGATATATTCTACTACCCTCAAGCACATGATGGACCACATCCTCACCCGATGACGGCACCTGTGACTGAGGACACCGTCAGGCAGGTGTGTAACATAGGTAAAAACACATCTCCTGGCCCAGATGGCATCCACAGAAGATGCCTCAAAAATCTTCCACAGAATATTATCCCGTTGCTTACCAATATAATCAATGCATCTCTAACGCTGAGCTACTTTCCTATTCCTTGGAAGGTGGCCAACACAGTCATGATCCCGAAAAAAGGGAAAACCCTCACCAACCCTGAATCATATAGACCCATTTCTTTACTGAGCACCCTAGGTAAAATCTATGAGAGGACCCTTAAAGAGAGACTCGTAGAATTCGTAGACGCTCACTTCCTAATTCCAGATTACCAATTCGGATTCAGGGCTGGACACTCCACACAAAATGCATTGGTTAAAGCAACAACCTTCATTTCACAATCAATTAATGAAAGGAAACACGTCACGGGCATATTCCTCGACGTCCAGAAGGCATTTGATCAGGTCTGGCACACCGGTCTGATTGAAAAACTCACCTCGCTGGACTGCCAACACCTTTCGTTAAATTAATTAATTCCTATCTGGACGATCTTCGAACTTCCTATGAGGACGATCAGGATCAAAGTAGCTGACTACCTCTCCACCCTTTTCACTCCACAAGCTGGAGTGGCCCAAGGCTCAATACTTGCACCAGTACTCTATACAGTTCACAATAGTGACAGTCCCCACCCACAGCATGGATCAGAGTCTCTCCTACTTTTCGCTGATAATACGGCCATCCTCATTTCAGGCTCCCACAGAGAATGTGAGCGACGGTCTGTATTCGAAAGATCGCAAGAATACCTTGACAGAGTTGTGAAGTGGTGCAACAAATGAAGGGGAAACCATAAATTCCTCCAAACCACAAGCAATTTTATTCAAATCTCCTTATTGTCGTGACGTCCAGGGCCGGATATTACTTTTGAGAGAAGACATCATTCTCAGAAACTCGGTTCTCTACTTGGAAGTTAGTTTTACAAGAACTCTCAGCTGGAAGACCGACGTTCAGGAATCCTTAGATAGGATGAGACAGAGGTTTAATCTCCTGAAAGTGCTAACCGGTAAAATTGGCGTAACGTCTTCCAAAACTTTGTTGCAAACTTACAAAACTTTTGTCAGACCGATAATCGAATACAAGGCATGCGTTTACATCTCTCTCAAGAGTCACCATTGAACTGAATGCCATTGCAGCTACTGAACGTAGAATATTAAGATACTGCATAAGGAAAGATTAGAAACACATCTCATATCAGCCCACATACACATATTGGCCAACATCACGCCAATCAAGGACAGAATCCTAACCCTCAGCAGGAAGTATGTCCTAAGAACGATAGCTGGCTCGAACAACAGAGCAAAACGAACACTAAAGACGCCTTGCAACCATAAAGGGCAAATACTCACCAGGTTTCCCACTAAGAAAGTTCCGTTTCCTCCAGCAAAACTTCTGCACAACACTGAACATGAACTTCCTGATGAGTATTTTGAAATTCTAGAAACATTCCCCATACAATCTCGCAGATAAAGACTGCGCGCCAAAAACGCTGATAAAGAGCCGTTCCTACTGTATGGCTGGTAACCCCTGAAGTACCTCAACTGGCATGCTAGGCAGTTTCCACTTCTTCTTGTGCGTTATCGATCATACATACATACGTCCGCGGTCCGGACACTCAGCACTAAAGCAGACCTGGGGGGGGGGGTGAAGGGGGTTACCCAGAAACCCTCCACTCAAGAGGGTTTCTGGGTTACGGTTGTAACTACCGCTCAGGGAATCATCCTGGTTACATAGTTGAAACCAGGCAACTAGGCCACATAGTTTAGGGAGGGATATAAAATAAACTCAAGGAAAAAGCTGATTATAAAGCTATTATATTGTTTTTCCTCCCTTCTTTGTTTAATAAATTTTTGCGGCGTAATGCGTATGCTGCTTCGCTGGTACAATCACCATTAAGCTTGAATGAAAAATTGTTGCTTAACAGTTTCACAACATTTTCAATTTTATTGAAATCAGCAAATTGTTTTTTAAATTCCAAATCAAGTTTATTAAGAAAACGTGAGAACTATGTAACATCAATATCTTTATTACTATCACAAACGGATTTAAGACGAAGAAAATGCAAAAGTTCTGCCTTACTATCCTCAGAAAAAGTTCAATCTTTTTGGAAAAACTTTTAATATCCAGAAAGTTCACAAACAAGTTTTCCCTTGTATTATAGTTTTAAAGTCAAGAAGTTCAGATGTCTGAAGATATCCGCCAAAAATCCGATAGCTGCAACGCTTTTTGTGTCCAAGAGGAAGTACAAATAGTCATTTGCAGCTTCGTTCAGCATCAATAGCTGCAGCAGCATCAATAGTGGACACAATTTTTTTTATGTTTAGTATTACAAGTATTTCTATATGGTATTAGTACTGTGCATTTTAAAAATATAAAAATATTTACATATTTCTTCTTCTTCTTCAAGTGCCGTCTTCGTTCCGAAGTTTGGCTATCATCAAAGCTATGCGTATTTTTGATGCTGCAGATCTAAACAGTTGGTAATTGGTGCAATTGTACCATTCTCTCAAGTTTTTCAACCATGAATGCCTTCTTCTTCCTATAGATCTCTTTCCCATTATCTTTCCCTGTATAATCAATTGCAGCAACTGGTATTTATCTCCCCTCATAACATGTCCCAAATATTGTAGTTTGCGCTTTTTAACAGTAAGTATCAGCTCTTTCTCTTTCCGCACTCTCCGCAAAACCTCCACATTTGTTACTTTCTCTGTCCAGGGTATTCTTAATATTCTACGATACATCCACAACTCAAATGCTTCTATCTTTTTGGTATCGATCTTTTTCAATGTCCATGTTTCCATCCCGTAGAGGAGAACTGACATAACGTAACATCTCAAAAGGCGAATTTTAAGTTTTAGACTTAGATCTCTTCCGCAGAACACCTTTTTCAATTTAGTAATTGTGGCTCTAGCTTTCTCTATTCTGGTTCTGATTTCTTCAGAGCAATCATTATTTTCGTTGATAACAGTTCCCAGGTAATTATATCTTCTTACACGTTCGATTCTTTGATCATGCACGGTTATGTCAGGGAAGTTTTGTGGTGATTTAGATATTAGCATTATTTTTGTTTTGCTTATGTTAAGTGATAATCCGTGTTCTTCACTGCATTCTACTATTTTGTTAATTAGTATTTGAAGATCTTCCCAAGTTTCTGCGATTAGTACCGTGTCATCGGCATATCTCAAGTTGTTTATTCGGATGCCATTTATCTTATTACCTATATTTTGATCCGAAAGTGCTGTGTTTATAATGTCTTCGGAGTATAGATTGAATAAGGTCGGTGAGAGTATACAACCCTGTCTTACGCCTTTCTTGATCTCGATTTCCTCCGTTGTCTCTTGCTCTATTCGGATATTTGCTTTCTGGTTATAGTAAATCTTAGAGATAATTCTAATGTCCCTTTTATCCAAGTTTTTTTCTACTAGCAGTTTCATTAAGTGATCGTGACGAACTTTATCAAACGCTTTGTTGTAATCAATAAAGCACATATATATATATATATATATATATATATATTATATATATATATATTATATATATATATATATATATCTTGGTTTATATCTAGACATCTTTGGCATATGACGTTAAGTGCAAATAGTGCTTCTCTTGTTCCAAGCCCGTTCCGAAATCCGAATTGAGTATTACTAATATCTGCATCTAGTTTTCTGTTAATTCTTTAGTGGATTACTTTGATGAATACTTTTAATGTATGCCCCATTAAGCTTATAGTGCGGTAGTCAGTTCACTGTTTTGCATTTGCCTGTTTTGGTAAGGTTACAAAAGTTGAAAGTAGCCATTCCTTTGGTATTTCTCCTCTTTTGTAGATGCAGTTAAAAAGGTCGAGTAGAATATTCACTGATTCGCCTTCCACAAGCTTAAGAAGTTCTGATGTGAGCCCGTCTGGACCCGGTGATTTACCATTTTTCATTATTTTTATAGCGTATAATAGTTCTTCTTTAGTTATTTCTGGTCCTTCGTCGCCTTGCAAGTTATCTATATTAGGTTCTTGTCTTTCATCGTCGAACAATTCTTCTACATAGTTCTTCCAGGTCCTACATATTTACATATTTAGATTTGATTATAATTTTACACTATAATTTTATTACTTCATTTTGAATTTAACGGCGGTCTGCAAAAAATAAGCTCACGGTCCGGATGCGAACCGCGGTCCATCATACTCTGGTCGCGGACCCGGTACGCGGACCCCTGATACTATCGTGTATTTTTACCGATACAAGATGCAGAAAAAAACAAAAAATCTAACAGTGGTAACAGTCTAACAAAAGAATGGATGGAATATTTTTTAGAAATATAAAAGAGAGAGTTTAGTTATAATTTGAGCTCCACTCAAATATTTAGGACATAATTTTTAATTTAGGTGAGAACTACGATAATGAGTTCCAACCTTCATTAGGAGAAGGAACTTTAGCAAGAAAAAAATCCGCAATTTCAGAAAGTATGTAAAGTATTCTAATGGCAATAAAAATACTACTAAACTACTGTTTATCGTATTACACAACTTCATTCAAATACTGTGACCGTAGGTAGATAAATAATATGCGTTTAAAAATAATGTTTGACACAAATTTTATCGAATTTAATAATCAACTGTAAACTCGGTCAATGCACTTATCACCCATCATATTTTCTATATTAATATTTTATATTTACGATGTTGCCAAATTTCAAATTTAAAATGTACCAAAACTATGGACACTTAATTCATTGTTTTACTATTATTGATTAAAATAAAAAAATAAGTAAATTTTCGTGGTAAACTAATGTAGAAATTATAAAATATAAAGGATGTTGATTGATTGCTGAAGAAGTATGAAAAACAAAAATCATTCCGGAACAATTGAAACCGTCTTTTTGATTCGGATCGTGTCCTTTTTGTAAGAGCCGTATGTGGATCTTTCTCAGTGATTCGGCACCTTTTTAGGTAGCTTCTTCAGGAGCAGAAAAAAGAAGAAGGCTGTTGTTCACGGTGACTTGAGTAGGTATTCAACGTACCTAGAGACGAAAATCAATAGCCAGTGAGGTCTTTCATCTCAAAATTGGTCACTAATAGGGACTTAAAGGTTAATCAAGACGTTCTTCTAGATTTCAGACTGTTCCTTCCCAAATCGGGAATATCTTGGTATATCGGTCTGGATTATCATTGAGCTGTTTATGTTCTCTTACTAGGAGTTTCGTGTACGGATATCAGGTGGGGCTATTCTCAATCGGCTGTGAAGCCATTTAGGTAAGCGATTTATCGTTAAAAAACGCTTAGGAACGGAACATATCAAGTTCAAATGTTCAAATTGTTTTCAAGTTCAAATGTATTTTTTTTTTATTTTCCTAGCGGACCGGAAATTGTAAATAACAAATAACTTATAACAAAAAAAAATTCCCAATTCGCTTTGAGTAAGTTTTAAATAGACGTATCTCATCGAAATAAATACTTTTCTCTCGTGACAATTTTTCGAAAAATGCTTCATTTTTTAGTTATTTGTAATTTTTTGTTGAAAAAATGCCTTAATTAGGGATTTTTGGGATTTTTTTCTAAAAACCTACTAAATGAATTACAATTCTACAAAAAACTTTATAATCTCTAAACCTTCACCTATAAATCTTCAAAATGTTCTCCATCTATTTCCTAACAATAATGCATATTATGGCTAAACTCTTTATCGTACTCGTTCAAATGTGTTGGGGAAAATTACTCTACATTCTTCAACATTGTTCATTTGTTGTTTTAAAATGTCTGCACTGTCGCGTCTTGTAGCGTAAACCTTAAATTTCACGTACCCCATAGCAAAAAATCTAATGGTGTGAGGTACAGTGACCGAGCTGGCCATTCTATCGAAAAACAGGCTCAACTATGAGGTTTCCCAAAATACCTGCTCAAACATTTACTTTTTCTTGAAATTGAGTATGTTTTTAAATTTTTTTTTATATTTCAGTCAAAAACAGCAAATGTCAAAGTGTTCATTATTTTTTTCAAGTATAAGTAAATACCCTTTTGGTACCTAGTATATATTCGTCCCTACCATTTTGGACTATCGAATGTGAAAAGCGGTACTTTTCAGGAGAAGAAGATAACTCTTTTTTAGATAATCCTAAATCAGCGCCGTGACAAATGAAAAAAAATTTATATTTATTATATACATAATGTTTAATCCTTGTTAGATTGGTATAAAAATAAACTGCTTACCGTTTATTTCTTTCTAATAAATCACATTCGTTACTTTGGTTTTTATGTTAATCAACGATTTGTTTTGGTCCAATGTTTCAAAATTGCGAATGTGGCATTTTCGATCAATCATATTGGTCAAATTTTAACACATTCATATTCTTAATTGAAAAGAAGAAAAAATAAAATAATTTTAATGTAACAATAAAACACTGAAAACTTTGTTTTCAAACTTCCACAAAATTTATTTTAACTATTACTACAGTTGTTTCGGCTGATAGCCTTTCTCAAGTGATCTATTTTTGGCAGTTTTGGCAAAACAAAGTTTTCAGTGTTTTATTGTTACATAAAATGAATTTCCATCAAGTAACGGTCGAATCCATCAATTATTTAATTTTAATGTTCTTACAAACTTTATTACAAATCATTTATTTAAAAATTGAAGTTGTATGATAAAATGACAAAACTATTTTTAAAGGAATTTAGAATCTCAACAAACACGTTGAGATCTATTTTGTCCAAAACCAAACCTAACAATGAACAAGAAAGGACAAAGAATTGCATTTATAAAATACCTTGTGAATGCGATCAGTTTTATTTAGGTGAATCATCAAGGCCATTAAATGTTAGAATAAGTGAACATCAATCTTATATTAAAAATAGGGAATTTGATAGATCTCAAATATGTAAACACGCATGGGATAATGAACATAGGGTTCAATGGAATAATTCAAATATAGTCCTAAAAGAAACGGATGGTAAAAAAAGAAAAATCAAAGAAGCGGCTCTAATTATGCTAAATGAGGCCAATTGTGTCGCAAATTCCTCGGCAGAATGTAGTAGGATCTGGTTACCAATATTGAAAGAGGAAGTTATTAATAAGAAAATACCAGTATTAGTAAGTCAGTAACATATAGAGGATACATCGTTTATATTTTTTAAATAACGTAACATATAAAATCAGAATTTTGATGTTTGTTGAAGGTAAACTAAATTCACGAACAAATACTTACAATGTCGGGATAGTATTATGAGGTTTTTTTCCTGGATTTTCCCTCATAATTTACTATGAAATCACTAACAGGAGAATTTTACTGTCATCATGTCATGTGTTTGTCTTTTTAAAGACGAATTACATGCTATGATTTTTTCTGACGGATATTCTCAAGTTAAAGTTGATTTCATGTAATCGAATGAACTATCTTATAAGTAAAGTCGTCCCAGGAGCGCAACTCAACAATATTGGCAATATCATTTTAAAGTCGTCTACTTTAAAATGCATAATGTATGTCTGAATTGTCAATATAAATGAGTCAGATAAAATTAAATTATTAGAAGAATTTTTTCACTATGTAACAAAAAACAAAATTTGTTTAATTTACTGTTGGTATTTTGAGAACGATTTCCGAATTGGAAATTGAAATGTCAATAAACGTATTTTTATCTTTAATTGTGGCTTATTCCCAGTTATAAATAGTAATTAATTGATACCTCAAGTACTCAGTCATTACCCTTAATTGTTGTAAAATAATGGTAAATTAAAAGTTTTAAATTTTGAATTAAACGTTATCATTGTCTTCAGTTGCGTCAGATTCTGGAAGACAATCTCTGGCAGTACTAAAGTTGGTAAAGATTGGTAATATTGGTGATATGGCCTAGGTATTAAGTTTTGTTCACATAGTCACAAGAGGTTTTTTTCTTCCCATCTGTGATTAGGAGCCTTTCTTCGTATGCTTTAACGGGGTTTATACTATGTTGTTTGCCTCTTTTTTGTTTGGCTTCAAGAGATAAAAAGTTTCCGTCAATGCTAGTCTTCATGAAAAGTTTCTTCATAAAGTGTCTCACCGAAAGAACTTCTTGGTAGCAATAATTCACACAATTGTGAACACGTACGTTTTGTTCTTGTCAGCAATGTTTAGTATTTTCGATAGTTTGCAGACTGTTCCCAACAAGTATAGAGGTATATATTCACTGAACACCGCACTTAAGCTTACCACAAAAGTCCTAACCAACAAAATCAATAAACTCACAACTTTATCAGAAGAACAACAAGGATTCGGATCCGGAAGATCCTGTGTAGACGCTGTATTTGTACTAAGACAAATCACAATTACAGAAAAGACCATTGAGTACAATAAACCAGCATATCTATTTTTTATAAATCTGACGAAGGCATTGGATCGCATCCAAGTCGAAAACGTCTTACACCTACTGTATAAAAGAAATATACTCCGACGAATATCAGGGAAAAGTCTGCTGGATAGGGAGAGAAGCGCAAACATAAGAAGAACATGCAATATACAAGACATAAATGGATGGGTGACAAAACGGAAACAGGAATGGAATGAATACATTAGTAGAATGGCAGAGGATAGAATAGTACGAATAGCACGAGATAAGTCACCAAATAGACGAAAAAGTATTGGCAGACCAAGAAAAAGATGGTGCGATAATTTAAACAATTTAGGAGGCATATATTGAAGAAGAAATAGGCTTTAAAATATCCTCCTCCTCCCAAGTGCCTTCTCTATTGAGGTTGGCGATCCATATGGCAAATTTCTCTCTGTTCTGGGCTTGATGGATTAAGTCATTTCCTGTTATGTGAGTCCAATCTCTGATGTTTCGGAGCCAGGATTTCTTCTTTCTTCCTATACCCCTTTTACCCTCGATTTTGCCTTCTAATATTACCTGGAGCTGCTCAAATTCCTTAGAGCGCATTATGTGTCCTAGATATGACGTCTTTCCAATTTTGATTGTATTAACCAGATTAGGTCGTGTGTTCATTATTTCCAGTACCTCTTCATTTGTAGTTTTGCTGGTCCAGCTTATTCTTAGCATTCGGCGGTACATCCACATTTCGAATGAATTCAGTTTGTTGAAGTCATACTGTTTTAATGTCCAGGTCTCACAGCCATATAGTAGTAGAGACCACACATAACACTTTAGTGTTCTTAACCTTATTGTGATTGATAGCTTGGGGTTACAGAGCATTTTACGCATGTTCATGAAGCTAGATCTTGCTATTTCAATACGTCTTCTAATTTATTTTGAGTGGTCTAGCTGACTGTTTAGCTCTCTGCCCAGGTATATGAAGCTTTGGGAGCTCTGAAGGGTGATACCATTGATTTGTATGTTGGGTGTAATTTGTTCATTGGGGTTCTTGTGGAATACCATGATTTTGGTTTTGGAAAGATTAATATCCAAACCTAGTCTGTGACTTTCTTCTGATAGTATGTTCATCAATATTTTTAGTTGGTCTTCTGTTTCTGCTAATACTACGGTGTCATCGGCATATCTTACATTGTTAATGATGATTCCATTGACTCTGGCACCTTCAGGGCGATCTTCAAGAGAAGCTCTGATGATATTTTTGGCATAGACATTAAATAGAAGAGGGGACAGAATGCACCCTTGACGCACTCCTCGTTCTATGTTTACATAATTGGTATTTCCGTTGACTGCCTGTCAGGACATGCAACTCCAAGTAAACAAAGTACAAGAAGAATCAAAGAAGGTTGGTCTAGAAATAAACACCAACAAAACCAAAGAAATGCGATTTGGTACCAGAAACAACCAACCTATTATGATCAACGACCAGAAAATTGAGAGAGTAGCGGAATTTGTATATCTGGGCAGCATAATTGACTGTAATGGGGGTACAGAGCGTGATGTACATGAAAGAATAAATAAGGCTCGCAACGCCTACAACATGCTTAACAACATATGGAAATCCAGGATTTACCCAACTAAAACGAAACTAAAAATCTTCAACACAAATGTAAAAGCTGTATTACTGTATGGCTGCGAAACGTGGAAGATATCAGCACCCATAGTACACCAATTACAAGTTTTCATTAATAGAGCGTTACGAAAAATCCTTCGTATATTTTGGCCTAACCGAATCTCCAATGAAAATTTATGGAACCAAAGCAACCAAGAAAATGTCATAAAGCAAATAAGGCGAAGAAAATGGAGATGGCTGGGCCACACACTCCGTAGACCGCCAAATGACATTGCCAGGACAGCACTGGATTGGAATCCCCAAGGCCGACGGAAAGTAGGCAGACCTAAGGGAACTTGGAGAAGGACAGTACTGGACGAAGGGAGAACAATGGGAAAATCCTGGCTTGAAATCAAAGCACTAGCCAGAAATAGAGTTCGCTGGAGACACTTTGTGGAAGCCCTATGTTCCTCTTAGGAATCTTGGGACTATATATTCTGTTTCTGCTAATACTACGGTGTCATCGGCATATCTTACATTGTTAATGATGATTCCATTGACTCTGGCACCTTCAGGGCGATCTTCAAGAGAAGCTCTGATGATATTTTGGCATAGACATTAAATAGAAGAGGGGACAGAATGCACCCTTGACGCACTCCTCGTTCTATGTTTACATAATTGGTATTTCCGTTGTCTGTTCGAACACATCCTGTGTGATTCCAGTATGTATTGCTTATTATAGCTATGTAGTGTCCGTCCAGCCCAACTTCTTTTAGCACCTCAATCAATTTTTCGTGTCTAATGCGGTCGAAGGCCTTTCTATAATCGACAAAGCACACATACAGCTGTTTTTGAACCTCGAGATACCTTTCTGCCATTAGTGTCAATCCCATTATTGCTTCTCTGGTGCCTGTACCTTTCCTAAAACCATATTGAGAACGACTCAGGTATTCTTCACACTTATTGTGAAAGCGGTTATAAATTACTCGCATAAAAATCTTAGCAGCATGACTCATTAGGGATACAGTTCGATGGTCTTCACATTTTCTTGCTTTTTGTTTTTTAGGAAGAGCTACATATGTGGATGTTAGCCAGTCATGCGGTAGAGTGCCATGTTATATATAATGTTAAAGTGGTAGGTTAATTTCCCGACAGCATCATCACTCAGGTGTTTAAAATGTTCGGCTGTTGTTAGATCTTCGCCGGGTGCCTTGTTGTTCTTTGCGTCTTTTATTGCCCGCATAACTTCTTCGGTTAGAATACTTAGTTTTCCATCGGTATCTATTTGTGGGGGCCCTTCTGCTCTCCGATCACCAAACAAATCTTTAAGATATTGTTCCCATATTTCCTTCTGTTTTTCAGGGTCTAATTCCATTTGGTTTTTCGTGTTTGTTACAATAGATAAATGTTTGGGTTTCCATATCCCAGCGACTTCTTTCACCTTTCTGTGTAATTCTCTATCTTTATGCTTCCTTTGCAGATCTTCTACCTCTTTACATTTTTCTTTCATCCACTGTTCCTTAGCTACATTTATCTTTCTCTCAATTTCCCTGTTAAGCTCTTTGTATCTTGTTAGGTTTTTGTTTTTTACTATCCGTCTCCTCTCCATAATTTGTTATATTTCGTTTGCCATCCATGGTTTTCTTTGTTTACGGTTTTCTTTCTGTATATTTTGGTTTGCTGCCTCCAGAACAGTATTTTTAATTTTCCCCCATATGTCTTCAATGTTTTCTTTTATTGTCTTCTCTTTAGTGGGAGCTAATGTCTTAGACTCTAACTGCGTGTCTACCATGTCTTTATACATATGTTTTTGTCCCTGGTCAGCACTACTCCATGCTACTCTCTGACTGGGTTTAGCCTTGATTACTCTTTTAAGTTTTATTCAAAAACAAAATGTTCATATTCGATGGTTTAAACAGAATATTTGCTGAGTTCCTGATCAAGCTACAATTTGGATATTTTGCTACCAGGTGTATCACGTCTAATGCAAGGACAAGGTATCGAATCTGAAAAACCCGATTTTTCACATTCGATAGTTGGAAATGGTAGGGACGATATATTATAGTAATAAATGATATTTGTTTGTATATATCCTAATTCATAAAATTTAGAAAAAAACATTGGCTTCAATATTACCAGTTATTAAGTTTTTATTAATTTCTGAAAATTTACCTTTTTTGACATTGGTTGTTTTTGAAATTGATTGTTTTATGCCAATCTGGCAATCTATAAAATATTTAGTGAAAACATAACACAAGAAAATAATTACACATAGCACTTGTTCGGCACATGCTTAGAGCTCCTAAGAAGAGTTTCACTGACCTCCTCCTCCTCCTTAGTCCTAATCCCTTTTGGGAAGTGGTGACATCATCAGGCCTTTACAGTTTTTTCACGATTTGCCTCCATCCTTCTCTGTCCTGGGCTAGTTGTTCGGCTTCATTTAACCCTTGGTTAATCAATACTTTTGTTTGATCTACCCAAAGACTTGGAGATCTTCCCCTAGGTCTCTTTCCTTCAACTCTACCCTCGACTATCAATTTTTCCATCATACCCGTACTTCTAGCAATGTGTCCAAAATACTGTAAATATATCTGTTGTATTTGTTTAAGCAATCTATCCTTTACTTTAAGTTGTTCTAATATCGACAATCTGACAGTTTCACTGACGCCTACAGATAAAAGGAATGAGGGCCGAAATTAAAATTTTTAATAGACAAGGGTAGCAACAAGGGTCTCAATAGGTCAAACTACGGAGAGGCAAAGTTTTCCCAAACAACTAATGTAATCTTGTCCAATTTAATATAGTAGCCGAAATAATAACGTACACCTTTGCACCGTGTGAGTCGAAGTATCCTACCTCAGTCTGTTAGCTCCCCAATAACGCGTCTTATTTTAATCTCATTCAAACTATATTAATATTTTTTAGCGAGGTCCTTTACTACCTAATGGTACCAGCGGCAAAGCAACAAAGATAGATACACTCTCGAAAGTTATGAGGCCCCGTTTTTATTCGAGGTTTCTAAATAAATTTAATTTTTAGTTGGCTTTGGTTGTTAGTGTATAGTGTTTAGTTAAAAGTTGGTGCACGCTGTTATTTCCTGCGTTAGAACGAGGTCAGTTGCGCAACTTTTCAACTAAAATTACTTGCCAACTGAGCTAGAAACCGTGTTTCAAATCAACCAGCGGACAACGTTGCCGGTTTTTGAAGTATCATGAAATCCAAGGAAAAACTTCTGACCTTAACATACATTATGATAAAAAACCACTGATAAGAGAATGAAAGAATGTGCTTTCATTCTTATTAGGTTAAAAATACTGTGACTTCGAAATTTTGTTTTTCGTCTAGTTCATCATTATATTCGTTAACATCTTAGCAGATATGTTGTGGTTGATCATTGAGCTTCGTCTAGTTAAATATTATAAAATTATGATCGACTATTTCTCTTCGGTTTCTCAATATTGTTTATTTCGTTCTCTCTTCGGTAATTTTCAGCTCCCGTTTTGCAGCATTTCAGTTCTAAGTTTTTAGCTATAATGGGCGTATGGGATGGGAGAACGAATGAAATAACGACGTCGTCAAAAGTCTAAAACTAAAACGGAGATGAGCCGGACATTAAAAAGATATGAAGATGGATGATGAAATAAAGAAATTGAACGCTTTGAGACTATATACTGCAAATATATCAAGATGTCGACCATAAATGTGTCGAAGCAATATTAACCCAGCGTCACCCAGGTGAAAAATGTGTGTATATTAACCCAAGTGGGGTATTATTGACCCCATTTAAAATTGATTGGAAAAACTCAACAAATATTTCGAACACGAATTAATTTTTTTAAATATCTTATTTGACTATCTAAGTTTTCATAAATAGCAGCAGTTTTTACCACAAACAAAAGATAATGATTCAAAATAAGAGATTTTTAAAATAAGAAAAAGTTTTTTCAAAAGATTCAAATAAAAATATAAAAAAGCAGGACATTGGATATCCAAGCTTGAAAAAAGTTAGGTGTCCCGGAACTGGATACATTCGCAAATGCGATGAAGGTGAACTAAACAATAAAAATTTTGGCATTGATCGCACGTTTGTTTAGTTTTCAGGTCAGATTTTCTGGAACACTTTTGACACTGTCCCGTACGTTGCGTTTTCGGTGGAGCTTGGTCACTTTCTCCCAAAAATTTAAACTATTTTGGATCGTAAACGTTTTGTAAGTCGTGGATTACTTTTTAGTTTCTTCCATATTTGGCGTAACTAATGCTAATCCCAGATCTTCCAGGAATATACGACGTTTCTTTAAATAGTCACTAGTGTTTCTTCTGTAAAATACCTGGCTGTTGATTTCAGCTGTGTCCATTAGTGAAAAAATATTCTTAGTGGCCACCTTCTACAATTACGAGCTACACTGTAACTTCCTGCCAACTCATCCACCGTAGCAATCCCTCCTTTTGTAAAGTTATAGAAACTTATTATTTCTGGTAAGAGTTTCTCGTTGGTAGATTTATCTATTTCATCATCGCGATGAAGTGATGATAATAAAATCACGTTTTTTCCTTTTTTTTTGGTACAAAGGATACCATAGTTATATGTTCCTGAAATCCAAGTACCGAGGACTGTGGTTGTCGTTCTTAATCTGTATAAATTCTGGGAGAATCTCTTGCTTGTTTTTCCTCAGAGTTCCTACTGAAGTTAAACTATGTCGGTCTCACCAAAATTTTCACAAGTTCATAAGAGGTATACCAATTATCGAAAGTGATATTTCGATTTTTACCAGAAATTGGTGCTATCATTTTTTGGACAATATAATAGGTTTATTGCTTATTTGGTACGGCCCATCTGGCTGGTTCCCTGCATAAATTTCCATATTAAAAACATAAAAAGTATGGGAGACTAGGCCTGAATTTTTATTCAATATTTCACGGGCTTGTTCGGAATATACTACCGGAATGAGCAACGTCCACGAAAAGACTCCACTTCTCGTCAATAGTCATGTACTGTCCTGGTAAGTAAGCCTGTTGTGTTTTTAAAAACTGTCCTAATAGGAGCCAACTTATCAGACCGTTACCTTTCTTGTCGATTGTTTACATTATCGAAACGTAAGCACTACAATAAAAATGTAAATCTATTGAGTGGCATCACTGAACGAAATATATCGATTCCTCTACCATTTGTTCCCAAAGGTCTTTTAGATTACGATGACCTTTTCTGTATACACCCGCTAGGTAGAGGAGGTCAAATAATGTCTTTATTTCAACAATATTGGTTCTGCTACAGTATGCTTTATCTATGTAGGCTAACGCTTTTTTATCTATCAATACATTGGTGCAGTCCGTAGTACCTTCAAGCATTTCTTCATCGAAAAAAAGAAGCCAGCAATCTAAAAGAGTCTTAGCGTTTTTAGCATATGGCTTGGATCCTGGTAAGTTCGAAATTATGTTCTCTGTCCTCTGCTTTATTACTATGGTGTTTTCTCCATTTTGTTTTATAATCCCTATCTAAATAATAAGGATGTTTTTTATCTTCTTTTCGCTTATTTTCAGATTCCAATACTTCTAGTTCCTCAAATCCTTTATTCTGTTCATCATCAGACTGATTATTGTTCTAAAGCTATTTTCTTGTGGCATTTTGAATTAATTACTATTTAACGGGAATAAGCCACAATTAAAGGTTAAAATACGTTTATTGAAGTTTCAATTTCTACTTCGGAAATCGTTCTCAAAATACAAACAGTAAATTAAACAAATTTTGTTTTTTATAATCAGACTGATTACTTATGTGATCAATTTCGTTTTCATCGTCGGAGTCCATAATTTCGTACTCATCATCTTCGAGCTCCTGCCAAAGTGCCAATAGTTTGACTTGTTCTTTTTCGTAATTCATTCTAGAGAAAAAAGTTTATATGTACAACAAATAATGCCTCGAATGAAAATTGTCTTCGTTACCTTGCGAATTAAAATTGTGTCTTCGTCATCCAGGTGGGATCTAATCGGATTGCAAAACACTGTACTCACTTTGACGATCAACTTACAACTGAAATTAGTTTAGAATACCCAGCGGCAACATGTTTTAGGACGCTATAGGCAACCAATAAAACATCAGTGTATTAACCATAGAATTATGCTAGTATCAAAAACCTCTAAGTATCGAGGATCACAATAAATTAATATCAGACTCGGTTAGAAATGCACAACTCAAATTTTGCAAAAAAAATGACACCAAAAGTGAAAAGATTAACAAAAATTACAAAAGCTCTCATGGAAATACGACGAAACCTAAGCGAGAACGAAAAGGGAAACAAAGAAAAATATAAAAAATTAAATAAAAGAATTTCAGCGGAAATTAGAAAAGATGTAAAGTAATACTAATGTAATTACTGAAACAGTAGAAGAGAACAAAGGTTTAAAGATAATGAAAAGAAAATTCACACAAAGTAAAAAAGAAATATACAAGCTGAGAGATAAAGACGGAAAGGCAACAACAGATAAACAAAACATTCTAAAAATAACCAGAGAGTTTTATAAAGACCTCTATACCAGCCAAAGACCACAAGACAATTTCCCGACACGAGTAAAGACTCTCATAAATCAGGGATCGGAAATACTTTTACCCATTACTCTGTCAGAAGTAAGAGCAGCTTTAAAGGAAATGAAGAACCATCGATCGTCTGGTGATAATGGACTCGTTATCGAGGCAATAAAAGCAGGAGGAGAAATTTTATTAAATCAGTAAGCGAACTGTTTAATAAATGCTTACATGCGCGTACGATTCCAAAAGACTGGAACAATGCAGTAATAGTCTTGTTACACAAAAAGGCGATATTACTAAATTAGAAAATGACCCATCAGCCTCTTGACACATATGTACAAACTCTTTATGAAAATCTTAACAAAGAGGCTAACACCTAAACTCGATTTCTATCAAGCCCAAAGAACAGGCAGGCTTTAGGACAGGATATGGCACAAATGTTTCTATGATGCATTCGCTTAAAAGTCTGTCTGAAAGAGCAGGATTAAAGATAAACTTTGAGAACACTAAACTTATAACAAATCTCGTAATGAGTGGAAATATAACTATTGACAATAATACCATACAACAAACAGACACTTACAAATATCTGGGACACGAAATCAAAATAGGCAGAGACAATCAAACACATGAAATACAGAGGCGAATAGGCCTAACTTGGGCAGCATTTGGCAAATTAAGCCATATTCTAAAAAGTTCAATTCCCATGTGTCTCAAGCGAAAGGTTTATGACCAATGTGTTTTACCTGTACAAACTTATGGAGCGGAGACTTTAACACTCACGCAAAAATCTGCGAATAAACTCAGATTTACGCAACGAGCCATGGAACGTGCAATGCTGAACGTGAGCCTTCGAGACCACATAACAAACCAACAAATCAGGCAAAGATCAGGAGTTCAAGACGTCATCGAAAGAACCACGTCGCTTAAGTGGAACTGGGCAGGGCATTAGCCAGAGCACAAGATGGACGGTGAACAAGACGTATTATGAAATGGAGGCCCAGACTCTATAAAAGAAGACGAGGACGACCACCTACTAGATGGACCGATGATATAAAACGTGTAGCGGGAAACTGGCTACAAGCGGCCCAGTGTAGAGAACACTGGAAAGAACTGAGGGAGGCGTATGTCCAGTAGTGGACGCGATTTGCTGATTGATGATGCTAGTTCTAAGTGTGTTGGAGATACCATTAGACCCTACCTGGGCAACGCCGGGTTAAGCAAACTACAGCTTAAGTGTAAAAATTCAATTGGAGAAAGTTATATCCATGATATAAATAGATATGAAGTTAGAGGCAGATAGGTAGATAGATCAATAGTTAATGCACATGTTCATATTGGTAAAGGTTTTTTATTATCATTTTTAGTTTAGGGTATATAGGCAGATAAGTAAATAGATAAGAAGCTATTGCATTATGTTCTTGTTGTTACATTTTTTTTAATAATGTTGTTAAGTAATTTTCAAAATAATCTCAAATCGCAAATTGGTATACATCGACATCTTTTCAGATTTAGGTCCCAAGTAACGCAAGTCCTGAAACTTCTCAACGGCAGCTAAAGGGGCAGTTTTCGTGCAGCTTGAAATATCCATATATACAATGCTACTGACTATTTTCTCTTGTTCTTCCTCCTATTGTGACGACTTCTAACGAAGGTTGGCGATCACTTCTTTAAACGCTTCCCTATCTTTTGCAACGTGAAATACCTGTTCCACACTGAGGTTAGTCCAATATCTGATATTTCTTAGAAAAAATTTCTTCTTTCTTCCCAAGCCTTTTCTTCCCTCTAATCTTCCTTGCATGATGACATGCAGAAGAGAGTATTTATCGTTTCAAAGTATGTGGCCCAGATATGATGTTTTTATTTTAATTGTCTTGTATATGCACTGGAAAGATAAAAGAAATATAAAAATATTTTTCATGTGTCCATCTCAATTGTTATAGTACCAATTTCCAATTTTTAGAGTTTTTCCTCCACCTTTTTCATCATAAAAGAAACTTTTAACTTAACGCGGCTAATTAAACAGCTCAAGGAAATGATAAAGTTAGTTGTAGCATCGTAGTAATAACGAAAGATATATAGAAATAACGTCGTAAAAAGCAAAGTGGAGGATGAAAATCAAAAGAGAGATATCACGTTATACAGATCTGCTAGTCTGCTTAGTTGAAACGCCATCACATTTCTAACACGAATGATCGATGGACCAAACGAAAATCTAATTCCTGCTGCAACATCATAGTGGCCGTTTATGGACAGAGATAAAAGCCTAAACACAATAATAATCGGTTAGATCTAAAACAGAACAATGGAATCAATCGTATGAATGTATATAAAATACGTCAAAAGACAACAGAATATTATTATTGGGACCAAAAGTTGTTACTACTATTTCACTTAGTCAAATATTCTATTGTATACTTAAATTATTAGATCAAGATTACTCACAATCACTTTTATTGGTTTGTTTAGGTTTATTTCAATGATTGTAGGTATGCCAATTGCGTCGTTGACAATTTTCTCTTTGTTAGTCAATATACACAACGATTATTAAACACATGACGAATAGTACGTGGAAGTTTCACTGTAGATAAGAAGATCGTCATAATTAATATACAAATGCTAAAAACTAAGGAAAACATCATGTTTATAGGTGGAAAATATCTAAGCAATTTTGAATAATTAAAAATTTCGTTGCAGTATATACTGATAAAATATTTTTTGCAATGCACAATTACATAAAGTCAACAAAATCAAGGCATTTGCAAGTTGATTATTTAAAAAACTGGACAAAATGATAACACAGGCAATCAGACAAGTCTGTTAGTTTGAAAAATGAAGGAAATTAGACAAATTAATTTTTATGAACACTTTTATGATAAATATTCAAAATTGGCACGATATAAATATCAAACACTTCCGAAGAATCTTCTTTTTCTTTTGTCATTTATTAGAATTATTGCGACCTGGATATCCAACTAGCACTCCTTCTTTTGGAGATCGTTCATATGGTTCAGATGGTAAACGTGTATCTTTGTCTTGTCTTGATTCAAGTACTACTCGAATCAATATGTTGCTTCTCATCTAACTATGTTATCTACTCTGCACATATTTTTGATTTTCTTTAAACTCATGATTTTAACAGGAACCGTCGATCATTCTTAGGTTTCCTTCTCTACAGTATCTATCAAACCTGATCATTAGAATTTTTATCACTAACACTCAAATTCTTCTATTTTGAGGTTAGTTGGAGGTCACTGAAGACCACAGCAGACAATACGAAGGCTCCTCCTTGAGGAGGATTTTACTGCTCATCTAGTAGTTGACTGATCTCGGAGGTAGGTAATTATATTTCTACTTCTATTCTGCTGTTTCTGGTTAGCATAGATTAAATCCATTTAATGATAGAAGGTGGCATATCTTTCCTAGGTAATATTCGTTAAACCTTTATTCATCATTATTAATTTAGAATAAAATGACGTTTTATACTCGCACGGTTGTGATGTTATTATCAAAATATAGTTAATCTCGGTACCAACATTTTCATTCTAAAAATGATAGGAGCCGTTCACCATGCTTCGAAGTGCAGGTTAAGCCGTCGGTCGCCCTGGGGTAGTGTGCCTCGACTCTAACTAAACAGGGTTAAAGGGGTTAAAATTGAATCTGTCCGAAAAGATCGCCATGGAAAAACTCCCTCTTCGGGGAAAATTCACTCATCCCAGATACCTACGGGTATCAATACCTAATGGACTCAATAAAAAAGATTGAGCTCCAGATTTGACTCCAGTAGTAGAAAGAATAATAGGTATTGTCTGGGTACTTTCCATTCTCCACTGTCTTCGTATTTGAATTTCCAGATCCCTGTACTTAACCTTCTTTTAGTTCTGTTTAACACGAAGATTATTGTTGTTGGGTATCGCCACATCAATTAGTGTTGTTTGTCTTTTTAGTTTATTAACCAGTATGAGATCTGGTCTATTATGTGCCACTGTTTGGTCTGTGAGTGGTGCGGTCACAGTGCTGTCCCAGTATAGCTTTTAGTGGTCATTCTCAAGTATACTCTCAGGAACGTATTGATAATATGGGAGATGGTTTGTTTGGAGAATTCCCAGATTGATGGCCTATCTCTTTCCTACTGAATCATGCCGTTCCTTGTATTCAGTTGCAGCAAATGCCTGGCAGCCCCCTGTAAGATGTTGGATGGTTTCTTGAGCTTGACATCCAGATCGGCATTTGTTATTTTGGACCTGAGTGTCTTTGACGATATATTTCATGTAATTAATTTTTGGTTGGTATAACTTGATCCTGAATGGCGAATAATGAACCTTCTGTTTCAGAGAAAATTTTATCTTTACTGATGTCAGCTAATAGTTCGACGCTATATTGTAGACATGATCTTGACTGACCTCATTGGGATGTCGCCTGTGCAGAGGTATTATTCCAGATTTAGTCATACGGCTCACACCCCCTCTAAGGGGAAAATTCAAACATCCCAGATACCTACGGTATCAAAAGGATTGAGCTCTGGTGAGACTCTTTCCGTGTTATCGATCCCTAGGTGACTTGGTATGCTGGCGTATCCCCAAAAATTGTCGCACACGTCTGGACGTCGCGAGGAGTACAGCTTTCTGCATGGTCTTCTAGAAATGTTCATTTAGACCTAGCTGTTTTATGTTCTCCAAGGGGTTTTTGGGAATAACAACAGCAGTAGATAGAATAATAGGTACTGTCTGGGTACTTTCCATTCTCCATTGTCTCCTAATCTATATTTCTAGATCTCTGTACTTAGCAATGTTTTCGTTGTATTTAACACGCACATTATTGGTGTTAATCGCCACATCAATAAGTCAATATAAGGTTGAATGTTCGAATAATTAAACTTTGAGGGTATACAAGGCAACTATCGAACACGGTGATTAATTTAATCTTGCCCAAGTACTTTCGATCAATAGATCATCTTCAGGGGCATTTCGTCAATTGTGGCCTATCCGACATAGTAGAATGTCATAAATGTAAAATTTGGACATAACAATACAAAATACAATACACTAAGACAAACACTTTAAAATTTATATGGAGAAGCTACATATTGTATAGAAGCCGGAGACAGAATATTCTGTCTCCGGCTCTGATACCTACAGTATCAAATGAATTGAGCTATGGTGGGACTCTTTCTGTTTTATTATTATTATTATTATATAGTTAGTCATATTCTACAAAGAACATACCATTTTTACTTAGAGTGTGTAGAAAATGATTCTTTGTTTTCTGTACACCTCATTGCATTACAAAGGAATGAATATTTCTCATCATTATTTCGTTTTCAAATTCAAACCAAATAAATTTTGATAATGTGTAAATGACAAAAAAAAATCGTTAAAACTATTTACAACCAAATAAAAATAATAATTATACTTCAATATAACTAAATGTTATAATAATAAAGTATGACAAAATATTTCTAAACGAACAACGATTGTGTTATGGTGTTTCGAGGTCAAATGTGATTTCGAAATGTTATGTTATGTAAAGTATTATAATTACTTTCAGTAGCGTATCTAAGTTTGTGTAAAAGGTCAAATAATATATGTTTACACAATAATAATTATTATACTTTAATTAAATCTGGTAAAAAGACTCTTTTCATCAACCATGCAAATTCACTATAGATATGTTGCGTTGTCTTGAATATTCTCTTTCCGGAACATTGAAACATTCATTCATTTGTGAAAATTCAAGACAACTGTAAAGACGTCTCGACATGGACTATCGGAACTTGAACTTCTTAAAAAAATATGAAAATAGAAGATGTTTCGGTACGCCAATCTGAATTTAAAGAAAATAATGAGTCAGAGAATGAAGAATACGTAACACTACAAAATCGTGATTCAAGTAACTCTGATTCTTCAGATCAGTTAGAAAGTTTTATGGTACATGAGTCGTTAATTTCTGTAAACACTGCTTCTGCTTCTCAACAACACGATTCAGCTAATATTATTGTGAATCGAAGTGTATCTAAGCCAAGTCACAAGAGAAAAAGAGGTCAACAACCAAAAGCTTTTTCAACCGGAGACAGCGAACAATCGAAAGACGGAACAACCATGGAAAGTTATTGGTTCTGGATCAGTACCTCGTAAGATTATGAGTTTTTGTTTTTTCATATTCATTGAATGTTTAATGTCATCAAAGGACGCTGCGCTTAGCACAATATTTGCCGAGAGAAAGCAGGTCCTACTTCGTATGCAAAAAGAAACGTAAAGAAGAATTGTGTGGTAAGTGCTTGCCATCGTATAATCAACGAGTACATGTTGCGTCATATGCAAATGACACATGGAGCAGTCAACTTTGAAAAAACTGGAGGCTGCTCTTGCTATTATGTATGCAAGAGGAGTATTTTTTTTAATTGCCGTTTTGCCAGATTCCAGTAAGAGCCTAAGAAGGTATCCATTGAATTGTGACAGGCAACGGTGGGGGAAATCTTTTTGGACATCTACGTCACGGAACAAGACACCATGGCATCTTTCGGCCGAGTAGGATACTAGGCCAGAAGACCCCAGGGTAGTGCCGGATCAACCGTGTTCCGGCTAAAACTATAACCACCGTTCCAGAGAGGTGGTCTTGCCACTTAATGAACAACTAAAATAAAAAAATCATAATGTATTAATAACCATACCTATTACTGTAAATCAGAAAATGTTTCAGACGTTAGGCTATAAACTAATAAATAATATTAACCATAAATTTCAGATCCCTGGCTCAATTTCCTTCTCTGTCCTCCTGCTCCTTTTTCTTCATCACCCCAGAGATCAGACAGCGTACTTCTCTCCATTCTTTCTCTCCTCGCAACATTATGTTTACAATGTTTCTTTCATCCAGCCTGAAACCCATTTGCCTCTCGAAATCTCCCCTCTCATTTGCCCACCTCTGGCAGTTAAAAATGTGGGCGGGAGCGTCCGGTACCCCACAAACAGTACAGTCTGCCTAGGCAGATTTGCTTATTCTATTTGTGAAGGTGCCAAAACTACCATGTCCGGTCAGAAACTGCGCCAAGAAGTAGTCTAGTTTCCTGAACTTACATTCCCACCACGGTCTCAGATGGGGAATAAGCTCCTTCGTCCAACTTGCCTTTCTGCTATCATTCGCGCATTCTCTCTGCCACTTTACTATCGTTCTTCCTCTCTCATTCTCAGATACCGGATCGATTTAACCGGTGCAACTTTCACACCTTCCACTATAAAGCGAAGAGAGGATTTTTCCCGGCTTCCTTTGAGAACCAACAAAAACTAGCAATAGGAGTCCAAGGCGGCAAAAATTTCCTAACCAACAGCTTGTGGCCAATAATATGGGGTCCTCAGTTTTTTAGGCAAACTATTCTTCTTCTTTAAGTTCCATCTTCTATCGAAGGTTGGAAATCATCATGGCTATGCGGACTCTGTTGACTGCCGCTCTAAAAAGTTCTGCACTACTGCATTCAAACCATTCCCTTAAGTTCTTAAGCCAGGATATTTTTCGTCTTCCCACATTTCGCTTTCCTCGGATTTTGCCCTGCATAATAAGTTGTAATAATGCGTATTTTTGCCCTCTCATCACATGTCCCAAGTACTCAAGTTTTCGTCTTTTAATAGTTAATATTATTTCCGCCTCATTTCCTATCCTTCTAGTTACTTCCATGTTTGACATTCTTTGAGTCCATGATATTCGTAGGATTCTTCTGTAACACCAAAATTCAAAGGCGGCCAACTTATCCAGATGAACTTGTTTAAGTGTCCAAGCTTCCAGCTCCCATAAAGAAGAGTAGAGAACACGTAACATCGAAGCATTCTCAGGCGTAGGTCTAACCTTATATCCCGACAAAAAAGAAACTTTTTAAGTTTAATAAATGATGTACGTGCTATTTCAATACGTGTCTTAATTTCTTTGGTTTGGTCTACATCTGATGTTATCCATGTTCCTAAGTATTTATAGTTATTAACACTCTCAATTGCAGTATCTTCAATAGTCAATTGGATATTTGCATGTGCAGATTTTGTCATGATCATGCATTTAGTTTTCTTTAAATTTATTTTCAGTCCGTACTCATGACAGCGTTCATTAAGGCGTTGCATTACGTTCTGCAAATCATTGTTGTTATCCGTAATTATTACTGTATCGTCTGCAAAACGTAAGTTATTCAAAACTTCTCCATTGATAGATATACCTTCTATTGAGTCTGAGAGCGCTTCTTGAAATACCGCTTCACTGTAGACATTGAAAAGTAGTGGGGATAGCCCGCAACCCTGGCGGATTCCTCTCTGTATTTTGATATTTTCGGTGTACTGGCTGTCAACTCTTACCTTGGCAGTTTGATTCCAATATAAATTAGATATAATTTTCAGATCACGACTGTCAATATTTTTGCTTTTTAATATATCTAAAAGCTTTTTATGTTGAACTTTATCAAATGCCTTTTCAAAGTCTACAAAACATAAGTACATATCCTGATTCATGTCCATGCATCTCTGAGCCAGCACATTCAAGCCGAACAAAGCATCTCTTGTACTCATACCATTTCTAAAGCCAAATTGTGTGTCACTAATATCATATTCAAGAGTTTTAACAATTCTGCTGTGAATTATTTTCAAAAATGTTTTAAGTGTGTGACTCATTAAAGCTATTGTTCTGTGGTCTGAGCAAGTTGTTGAACTTGGTTTTTTGAGAATTGCTACAAAGGTTGATTGCAGCCATTGTCTGGGGATTGTGGCAGTCTGATATATTAGATTAAAGAGTTCAACCATTACATCAATAACATCTTCATCGATGAGTTTTAATAATTCGATGGGCACCTCATCTGGTCCAGTGGCTTTACCCTCTTTTGTGTTTTTGATGGCATAGATGACTTCTTCTCTTAATATTGGTGGTCCAGTATCTTCGGTGATTTTTAATGACCGTTCTTCTCTTTCATCATTAAATAGTTGTTGAATGTAATTGGTCCAGTGACATAATCTCTCCTTCATATCAGTAATAATATCCCCTTTATCATTTTTAAGGATATTCGTTTTTGTACGCTTTCTAGAACCTGTCATTTCTTTGATTTTTTTGTGTAAATTAAAGCTATCGTACTTTTTATCCAGATCTTCTATTTCCTTGCATCTATCGGAGAGCCACCTCTCTTTTGCCTCTCGAATTTTTTTTTCTGATGTTTCTCTGAATTTCTTTGTATTTATTCAGGTCTTTTGCTTTATGTTTTCTTCGTTCTTCCATGAGTTCAAGAATTTCTACTGTCATCCACGGTTTTGTTTTTTTCTTTAAGTAGTTTGAGGGTTTCTTTTCCAACTGACACAAGGGCATGTTGAATTTTTCCCCATTTTTGGTCAACAGTTAGAGTTTCTGCATTATCTTCTTTGACTTTCCTTAAGCTCTCGTTTATTTTAAATTTGGTTTCCACATATGTGTTGTCTTGTTTGAGACGTCTTGTATATATGATTTTCTTGGTGCTAGGGCTGTTGACCTTCTTTAGTTTCACTCTCATCGACAAAACAACCGGGTTGTGGCCGGAGGATATGTCCGCTCCTGGATGCAAACTATGCCACGACAAAAATTCAAGAATATTATGAAATACGATTTAACGGAAAGCTAACGATATCTGAACGATTGAAAACCAACAAATTTACTCTAGCTTCTGCGGTTTAGAATGGATTTATAGAAAATTATGGTGCATGTTACAAACTGGGAGTAAACCTCAATGTGGACGAACAACTGCTGTCTTCTAATGTAAGGTGCCCGTTCACACAGCACATATCAAATAAGCCGGATAAGTTTAACATAAAATTTTGTTGTAATTTGGTTATGATGTATAATGCATAAATATATTGTAAATAGTTACCATTATACTGGTACTGATTATCTACTCAATACATATACAAGGATTGGTGAACTCGTTCTTTTGCGGATAATGGAAAACTAACTGCGGAAGGGCAAAAATGTTACGACAGATAACTACTTCACATCGATGAAATTGGCCAAGGCACTGCAAAAGAAATCAACAAGTCTTATGGGTACTTTGAATCGCAACAGAAAGGCATCAGGTTGTTGGATATGGTATTCCTCACTTATAATTACATTGGTTCGCGAATATATAAAGAACTGAAATATCATACAAACAAATAAAAATAATAGTTGTGCTGGGTAATATTTTAAGAAATATATTTTAAAGTGTATAAGATTTTGTATATAATTTATCTTACAGATATAAACCCTAAATAATCTATGCCAGACGAGTGTCTTATAATTAGAAAAGGTTGAAACCACTAATGATCTTCGAGTCGACAAGGAGTAAATATGTTTAAAATCGTCATTAAAAAACGTTGAAAGAAACGCAGTTCGTTGTAAATTGCAATTATTCTAATATATTATAAAAAAATGAGTGAAAATTTGGAAGCAGGTCCGTCGCGACCTAAAATTTCTAAATCATGTAAAATATACTTCATCTATAAAAAATCGAAAAATTTTCGTGAAGAAGAACTGTTACACATCTGGCTCGAAATTGATAATGAGATAGACGAGTTGAACTGAGCGATGTTTCTTACAATACAAACTAGTAGATACCGCTTCCGAAGTAAAAAAATAAAATAAAATAGAGTTCTGTCATTATACCATTGTCTTATGTGTCCGGAAAAACCAGGCTTGTGTGTTGAAAATGTTTTGCGAATTTTCACAAGACCTAAAAGTATTTTACTTATAATATATTAGCTTTTTTTGTTTGTATAACAACTTATACAATTCTTTGCGACTAGGGATTGCAATCCAGCAGCATTTTCATTCCAGCTGGATTTTTGCAAGATTGGCCTGAATCCAGCTGGATTCAGCGCGGATCCAACACAATGTGGAATCAAAATAAAAACACGATTTTAATTTTTTTGATGATGATTTGATTTTTTTGTTCATTTATTACTTAAGCTTTTTAATACAAACTAATAAAAACTCAAAACAAAAATTATCTTAGGTGTATTATAATCAAATAAGGACGTATCGCAATTCTTAATCAATCTTACCTCTCTTTAACTTAAAATGGCTAGAGCAAATGCCACTTTAAAAACTTATAACTCAAAAAACTCGTACTCAGTAAGACATGGAAGTAAAACATAGGGCTTTGCTTGTGTCGGCTGAGAATTGCCACGAATGAAATTTTATCCAAATGAACTTATCTGTTGTAAGAGTGGTCCATTTGAAGCAAATTTCATTGATGGCAATTTTGAGCTGACACAAGTTAAGTAATATGTTTTTCTTCCATGGCTTACTGATAGCTCGGCACTAAGGCTAGAGTCCTGGCTATTTAGGTTGTCTAAGACAAATTTCAAGGTTGTGTCGGCCGTTATCAAAGTGGACTCTCTTTTGCAAAAAGAGCTTCTACAGCCAGTTTCACCGTTTGAAGAGTGGTGATCAACTCATTGATTATTGACCACTCGCCAGCAGAGAATTTTATCGCAGAATCAATGTCTATCAACGCTGTATCGATGCAAACTTTTAGGCTGTAGAAACGTTCCGACATACTGAGCAAACTGTTTCACCTGGTGCAGCAGCCAAGAATCTTAATTCCTTGCCTTTCTCTTCTTGACATATTTTTGTAAGAACTTGTCGTCTTTGGTAGGTGATTTTTTGAACGTTTTAACAACTTTTCGTATTTTCATGAGTAGATCGCTGTAACGGGAAATCAATTCAACAAAACTCGCCGATGTTGGTTCTATTGTTACTGCCAATCCTTCTATCATCTCTGTCTTCATATCTTCATATTTATCAGTGTCGTCTATTACTGCTTGTTCTACTTCGTTTTGAGGTTTCTTTTTTCATGTACATAGCATAGTTGTTGATAGCAAGGCATGAGCTTGCCAACTTTCACCATAATGGATGCGCCGCCGCTTGTGATACCAATGGTGTCGGATTCAATCATTAAATCAAAACTTTTCAACCGTTCTGCCACTAATTAAATGCAGTGGTCGGCAGTGCACGAGCCGTGAATTCTGATCAAACCTAGATTAAAATGTTCTGCATTGTGCAAATTGAGATTTATGTATCTGCGATTTTTTTTGGGGTCCACTCGTCGAAGCTCAACGAAAATTGTTGTCATTTTTGTTTTAAATTAATCAATTCTTTTATAAGATTTGCTTGGACTTTCTCTGCATACCTGTAAATTATTGCTCTTATAGTGTTCGGAGAAGTTGGTAATTGAAATCCACTTTTTGAGAATAACCGTCTCAAGTCGGCTGAGATACAACAAACCATCTTACATAGAATTTTCTCTTTCAAAGTAGGAATCAATAGTCTTCTTCGACTTTTTGCTCGGAACTACTTCCTGATTATCTTCATTTTTTGACGAGGTTGCTTTGGGGGCATGCAACGTGCACGACATCCGCACACAACGTGTTAATATCTTTGTCACAACAAAGATACACAAATATGGCAACACGAATATCTTTGTCATCTATTCTTATATTTTTTAACATCTGCATTAATTTTATACACCTTTAAGGAATGCCTTTTCGAAGTCCACGAAGCATGTAAATACATCTTTTATTTAAAGATGGCATTTTTGTAATAGCGCAAAAAGTGTCTTCCTAGATCTATCTTTGAATTCTGTTGTGGAGTATTCTTGAGAAAATCTTAAGAGTGTGGCTCATTGGGCTTTATATTCTGAATATTTTCTAGCATTATGTTTTTTAGGTATTTAATGTAATCGCCAGAAAATTTAACATGTTAGTTTCCTCAAAAAAGACAAAATGCATGGTTAACAGCAAATTTACTAACATGTAAATTGGAGCTGGACGGTCAGATGATAGAATAAGTGATGAAGTTTAAATATCTAGGCATCACATTATCTAGCTACGGAAAACTCGAAACCGAAGTGGAAGATCAAGTGGATAGAGCAAACAGAGAGAGAGAGAGAGAGAGAGAGAGAGAGAGAGAGAGAGAGAGAGAGAGAGAGAAATAAAAATATCGTGAAAGAAACGAAAGTCAGAATTTACAAAAACAGTCATCAGACCAATAATAACATACGCGGCAGAAACAAGACCTGACAGAGAAAATAAAAAAGAGAGAACATCAATAACTGGGTAAGATACAGAAGAGTAAAGTGGAACGACCATATAAGCCAAATGACAACAAATAAAGTAGTAAAGAAAGCAAGAGACGGTTCCCCAATAGGAAAACAATCAGTAGGAAGACCACGAAACCAATGGAGCGACAATTTACTGGAGGTAGAGTCATGTCTATAGAAAAAGAAGAAGAAGTATTTCGTCAAAGATGGTCTGCGAAAATCATTCTGGTGTTATATATTGCATTAGAAAGTTTTACTACTATGTTTATGTTATTTTCATCTTCAGCAATTAGCTTCAGCAATTCAGTTGGTGTATCATCTGGACTACAAGCTTTCCTAATTTTATTATTTTTACAGCTACATCTGATTTCATAAATTCTGAGCCGTCAGTACAATTTTGGTAGGGTTCGGTAATATTATTTTTGTCATCTTCAAACATCTTTGATTTATCCATTTGCCATTCTCTTCCTATTAAGTTCTCATGTACCGGGTGGTTCAATAAGCCGATCTCTCGGCTATATATCAGAAACTATTCATTTTATAACTTTAGGAAAAAAAATCCTTAGTAAAAGTGGCCAAGAGAAATCGCTGGAAATAATTTTCAAGATTCTGGATTAACCGCTAGGGGGCGTAACCTGTGAAGAAAATTTTGAAAACCAGTTTTTTGGGAAATATGTCCAATTATACCAAGTGTTAAATAAGTAAACTAGAAAGAGGCATAAATTCTGCACAAAGTTGTTCGAGTACTTTTTTTTTATTTTTTCAAATAAATGGTGGGGGAGAGTGGAAAGTATTTGTGGATAAATACCTATAACTTTGGTTTGGTCAACCAATTTTAACAAAATTAGTGTCATTAGAAAGAGTATGGATAATTTAATTTACATCTACTATAAAATAATTGCATTTAGTTTTAATTGTCGTAGGTAGAGGGTACTTTCTAATAGAAAAAATTAAAATTTGTTTTTCTTCAAAATTTTTAATGGAAACACCTATTTATTGTAAATTATGATAGAACTAGATTAAATTCGTAACAAAATGGCGCAAACCGCATGTTAATATCTTTTATCGAACTCGAGATATGAATAAAAATGCATAAATATAAGTAAGTATAGTATTGACACACCCTGTATTATAAAATAAATTAAAAAATAAGTCAGTAGGTACTTTCATAATTTTTTATAACAGAAAACTCTTAATGTTAATATCTATTTTGACCATTGTTATTTCATATGATTAAAAATTGTTTTTTCGAAACTAAGTAGGCTACGACAATGAATTTGACAGGGAGTTCATATTGTTTATTTATTGACAGCAGTCAAAATATTGTTAAGAAGTGTTATATGTAGTATAATTCGAATTGAAAATTGCATTTTTTTCAATAGATATTAATATTGGTAATATTAGTAATTAATTATCAGTACTAATAATTCGTGATGAGTAAGTATATCAAATTGTATGATATAATTGGAATTTATTTCGAATATCACCAAAATGGCGCTATTGCCTCACGTATATATTCTGTAAGATATCCTGGCAGGAGATATTGTGGCAAAGAAGTAGAGATTTCGGACTACTTATATGTGGATTCTGTTGAATTAAAGCAAGAACATTGATTGAATTATCTTCGGTCATAACTCTACTACGTCGTTTAAAACAAGGACGAGAAAAACTACCAGTTTCTCTTAATCTTTTTGCCTTTCTTTCAAATACTTCTTTGCTATAATGTCTCCTGTCACGATATCTTACAAAATGTATACGTGAGGCAATAGCGGCATTTTGGTGACATTCGAAATAAACTCCAATCATATCATACAATTTGATATACTCATCACGAATTATTTGTACTGATAATTAATTACTAATATTACCAATATTATTATCTATTGAAAAAAGTGCAATCTTTAATTCGAATTATAATATAGCACTTCTTCAATGTTTTGACTGCTGTCAATAAATAAACAATATGAACTCCCCGTCAAATTCATTGTCGTAGCCTACTTAGTTTCGAAAAAACTATTTTTTACAAAATAGGTATCAACATTAAGATTCTTCTGCTATAAAAAAATTTAAAAATACCTACTGACTTATTTTTTAATGTAATTTATTATACAGGGTGAGTCAATACTATACTTATTTATGTTTATGAGTTTTTATTCATATCTCGAGTTCAACAAAAGCTATTAACATGCGGTTTGCTCCATTTTGTTACGAATTTATTCCAGTTCCATTATAATTTACAATAAATAGGTGTTTCCATTAAAAATTTTGAAGAAAAACAAATTTTAATTTTTTTTATTTGAAAGTCCCCTCTACCTACGACTATGAAAACTAAATGCAAGTATTTTATAGTAGATGTGACTTAATTCATCCACACTCTTTCTAACGACACTAATTTCATTAAAATCGGTTGGACCAAATCAAAGTTATAGGTATTTATCCACAAATACTTTCCCACTCTCCCCCACCCTTTATTTGAAAAAATAAAAAAAAAGTACTCGAACAACTTTGTGCAGAATTTATGCCTCTTTCTAGTTTACTTATTTAACACTTGGTATAATTGGACATATTTCCCAAAAAACTGGTTTTCAAAATTTTCTTCGCAGGTTACGCCCCCTAGCGGTTAATCCAGAATCTTGAAAATTATTTCCAGCGATTTCTCTTGTCCACTTTTACTAAGGAATTTTTTTTTCCTAAAGTTATAACATGAATAGTTTCTGATATATAGCCGAGAGATCGGCTTATTGGACCACCCGGTACAATAATTTTATTGTTATTGTCAACTAGTATAGAAGGAATTCGTTTTTTAAATATGTTTTTTTTAACTTTTTTGTGCACATTAAATTTAAAAAAGTCGTATCCTTTTAATTCTTCTCTCTTTACTATCTTCTTAATATCCATATTAATTTTATACTGAATATCAAATGCTTTTTAGAAATCAACGAAGCCTGCAAAAATATATTTTCTTTGACACTTTGGACTAGGACGTGGCGCTTAGTGTCAATCAACTTTATTTCTAAAACTATTGGGTTTACCGATATTTTATTAACATTTATGACCGGCTGTGAAGTTATCTTAGAGAAGTGTGTTATTAGTATTATTGTAAAGATAAGTATAGTCCTAGATCGCTCCATTTAACTTCTAATACTGAAAGAAACCTGATATCCCAATCAAAGGAGCTTCAAATTTTTAAACACTTGTAAGCCAATAATAGTATGGGATTATCGGCGATTCCAAAAAGTAAAATTGTAAATTATTTAAGATATCTGTCAAGGATTCTACTGCATTTGTCTCAACAAAAGCATACAGTAAGGAACTCTTATTACTTAGAGTCATTTATAATCCGTTTTCCTTGTTAACTGAGTCGGTAAATATAAAGAGAGCAAAACCCACTTAAGAATCTCAAGGAAATACGGCTGATTAACGGCAATAAACAACGCAACCTTGCAGAGCAATCGCGTGTGATGACATATTTCTCGAGTGGTAACATAAGGAAGAACGTTATCAAGAATCAACAACAACAACCGCACCAGCCTGTTTATTCCGTAATGGGTCAAAGAACAATCAACACTAATTACGACATCCATATTATTAATCAATTGACATTATTGGCCTCAAGTATAAATTTCGTATTTGTGTTAATCGTTAAGGATCCTTTTGCTCGTGATTGTGGATTTTTCGACATACTTTAAGAGATATAAATTATGAAATATATTTTTTTTATTTCCTTTAATTACGATTAATTACTTTCAATTAACAATTAGCTTTTGCGCCGAAAGGCTTAAGTACCTTAGGTTACCTTGTCAAGAAATACCAAAAGTTCTTTCCATAACGGTAAAACATTTTTTGCAGCTGGTTCTCAACATATCTTCGCTTAAAAATACATTTACAAATCTTTAGTGCCTTTATATGACTGTCGATATAAACAAACAACACAGTTTATTAGGGTTGCAGTCAGAATATTGGCCGGATGTTAAAAAAACACTCTTTGACTTTTTGTCTAGCTTTCGGAATGGTTTTTTTATTCCTTTTTCAAGACACTGTAATAAGACAAATATGTAAATATTTAACATATATAACAATTCTTCAGTGTAACTTACTAGCCGTTGAGATTATTTATAAAAGCAATGACACTCAACATTGATAACAAACATTAAAATATAAAATCATGGACAAAACACATTCTAAAATTTTTAAAATTTGGGTAAAGATAGTAAAACTTAGTTTATGGCATATTTTACTGGTGTGTTTTAACTCAAATGCATAGAGAACAGAAAGTAAAAACCCTGTAATTAACATGTAATTAGGTGTACTTGATATTATCTTTCTTTTCAATAAATATTAGAGGCCCATCTTGGGTGATTATACTTTTTAAACCTGTCTTAATGGTATGCAACATATTCAGGTGAAATTTATGCAGGGTGTCCTATTTGAAATATTGAAGATGCATTTTATTGGGTACTCCCTGTATACAAAATTTGATCTGTTGCTACATTGTTGGTCGGTACAGATAAAATAATACTTTTATTTGAAACTTTTATTTTATTATATTTATTTTATTTTATTTGAACGGAAAATAAGTGGGGGGTGAAAATATAATGAGAAACCCTGGACATGGTACTTGTTTTTGTCAAGTTCATTTTTAGACCAACTTCATTGCTAGCTGTGTCAGACGCCTTTGATAATAGGAAATTCTGGAGTGTTTTCATAAATTTTTGCTTTAGCTTTTGCTTTTCTATCGATATTTGCTAGGTGTATGGTTTGTGGATGCCTTGTTAGGTCAAAGCTTTTATTACTGTGTTGGATATATAGAATCGAAAGCCTTCTCCAAATCTACAGCTAAGGTTAAGGCTAGCGATTCTTAAAGACCGCTTTACAGCTCTCAAGGAAACTTGCTGCAGTTTCTTGCATGACTAACTTTCATGTACGCCTATTCTTCTTCTTATGGTGCCCTATCCAATTAGTGGATGTTGGCGACAATTCTGGCATACTCCTCTCGATCTTGTGTGGCGGTAAAAAGTGCATGAGCATCGAGGTTTGTCCAATCCCTTATGTTTTTAGGCCATGAGTATTTCTTTATTCCGATGCCTCGTTTTCCTTCTATCTTCCCTCCTTAATAAGCTTTAAGAACTGGTACTTGGAATTTCGAAATATATGACCCAGATAAGCAGTATTTCTTCTTTTTACGCCTATTTCAAGGTCTTTATGTGCGATTTTGCAGCATCTATTGCGTTTATTAATCTGTTGTTCATGATTTTTGCGAATATCTTGTATAATATTGGTAGTAGACTTATGGGTATGTAGTTTTTGATAGCCTCTTTGCTACCTTCCTTATGAATAAGAGTTATGTTTTCTGTATTCCAGTGGTCTGGTAAGCAGAATTCCTGCGAAGGAAACTATAAAACTAAACGTTGCAAAACAAGCAAACTATAAATGCACCAAAAATGCACTGGAATGGGGATTTACAATTTGTATCCACGTCATGCCAATTCGTCGAGGCAGAAATCCCATTGTGAAAACGATTTCCTAATACTCCATACGAGAGTAAAGGAATAAAAATAAAATAGACAGTTATGCATACTGGTTAACAGCTTACCATGAGTTCGCTTTGAGGAAGCTAAGAGGCAGAAATACGCATATCAGCGAATGGTCGTACGCTGTAACAAAATCAAATCTTAACTGTCAATATTTTTATACTTGCTAACATTTTCAAGATGTTTTTGACAGCGTATTAAGCAGTTACTGTTAAAAAAAAGGAATGAAACGTAATAACTGGTACAAATAAATGGGTGTTAAACATTCGAAGGCTTTTATACGTGAACCTTCGAAGAAGATATCCAAAGATTTACTAGATATTATTAGGAATGATCTGCGAATTATCGTAACAGTACACTGTTACGATACTGTACCCTAACAGGACACTGTCGCCTCAAGAGGCACATAAATAATATTGCACAGAAAGTGTGGATTGACGATTTTGTCAGGCTGAAGATTAGACAGCAGAACACTTTTTGTGCAACTGCCCAGAGTTGGATAAAGTACTCAATACATTTGAGATTATATAGACCCACGACTCAGAGTCACCTACGCCATTAGACTTGGAAAAGGCTTAGCTGAAAGGACCACTTTAACCTAGGATGGATGCTTCACAACAGTACTAAGAATGTGGGCGGGTGAACCTGTAAGAGGGATTATTATTGATATAATAAAAAATAGACACCTAGAGAAATGCCATTAGGGCAGACAATATAGGATAGAGATAAAGACAAAGAGAAAAATGACGTTTAGGTATCTTAATGTTAAATTTTCATTTATTTTTGCATTAACAAGTAATTTACGTTTATCATTAACCATATTTAATATTTTTTATGTACTTACATAAATCTTTTTAGTTAATCGAATTCTAGAAATATCCACAACTCTTGTGGAGCAGTTTATATGCTCAGTAAATAATTTTGTAACCGTTTATCTAGACCAAAACTATTTCTATTTTCGAACAATAAACTAATAGTAATATTTAGGTCAATGGGACCATATAAATAATAAATGGTTGTTTTGGCACATTCAAACGTTCAGATAAAAACTAATTTATATACACGCATGTTGATGTTACAAACTCGGTCAATCTACAGGGTGAGCACTACTAACTTACAGAGTGAAGATAGATAGGATTAGGTACACAGAAAATATCGAGAATTATTAATTAAAATTATTCGTGTTTTTTTTTCTATCAGTGAAAATACTATTCATTTTTGAATCTCTACTTTTTAGTAAATACTTAATTTAAATATGTAGATTCCTTTAAGTTGATTTGTTGCCTTTCATTCATTTAACATATTCATGCCATTAAAATTGTTTTTCTAAATGTTTTCTTTTTCTATATTGCACATTAAACTTTTGTAGTCACCAGCTCTATAAAGATTTTGACACTCTTTAATTATTATTCATCCCCAAGTTGATTTTTTTTATTTCTTTGTTATATATTGTAGTTAATATGGATATTTTAGACATATTTCTGTTTGGTAATATGTAAGAGTTGATTACAGTTTACATCACTAAAATACTTTGCACAGTTGATGAACTTACGTACCAGTATTAAGTTGTATTTGATGATGCAAATAATCCTTTAAAACATATCTTGAGATCTGCGTATTTGTCTGTCTCAGGATCCACAAATACGCAACTACATCAGATGGTAGAAAGTCGGTTTAGACGTTCTTCTTTTCCTTTCAGTGCCATCTTCATCAGTGAAGATTTGCTACAATTTCTACTACATTTGAGTACTGTCCATTCACGGATTCTCTTCAAAATTGACAGCGGAGACGTCCTCAACTCCATTTCATTTTTTCTCTTCTACTTCTTCTTTTTATGTGGACATGACTCTTTTTGTTTTTCAATGTGCCTCCAGTACATTGTGGTTCCATTGTTTTCATGGTCTTCTAGCTACTGATCTTCTTCCTATTGGGGAACCGTCTTTTGCCGCCTTTACTACTCTATTTGTTGTCATTCGGCTCATATGATTATTCCATTCTACTGTTCTATTTCTTACCCAGTCCGTGATGTTTTCCACCTTGCATCTACGTTGTATATCTGTACTTCTAGCTCTGTCCCATAGTGTTTTGCCATCAATTTTTGTAAGTGTTTTCATCTCTGCTGTTTCTAACATCCTTTTTGTCCTCTCTGTGTCAGGTCTAGATAATATGATGCCTAGATATTTAAATACCATCATTTGTTCTATTATCTGACCTTCCAGCTCCAATTTACATCTTAGTAAATGTTCTGTTATTACCATGCATTTTATCTTTTTTAAGGAAATTAACATATTAAATTTTCTGACAGTTATATTAAATTGGTGCAGCATACGGTGTTACCTACACTGTGTAAGTTACTTACACTTTGAGAGAGTAGTATTGCGTCGTCTGCATAGCAGATTATTTTATGTTGTTTTGTCAAATGCCTTCTTAAGGTCCACGAAACTTTGATATGCCGGTTTGTTATATTATAATGATTTCTCTTGCACTTCATCATCATCATCATCTTTGGCTCGACAATCCTCTGTGGATCTTGGCCTGTTCTAAGATTCTCGCCATTCTGTTCGGTTTCTGGGAACATGTTGCCATCTTCTAATTTTTAAATATCATCTAACTACTAATTCGCGGTCGGCCTTTGCTTCTTCTTCCTACAGGTGTTCCTGTGGTTAGCTTTTTAGCAATCGTATTTTCTGGCATTCGTATTATGTGTCCAGCCATCCAAGTCGCTGTGTTTTAATGAACGTTATGACATCTGGCTCATCAAAGAGCTGATATAATTCAAAATTATATCTTCTGCGCCACTGCCCTTGGTCGTGTATAGCTCCAAATATTTTGCGGAGTATTTTACGCTCAAATATTCCAAAGATTACATCTTTCTGCGTTAGAGTCCATGTTTCTGCTCCATATGTTGAGGAACCGGCCTCAGCAATGTTTTTGTATATAATAATTTAGTTCTTCTTTGAATGTTTCTTGAGTGGAAATGCTTTTCGAGTCCATAGTATGCCCTATTTGTAAGATTTATTCGTCTTTTGATTTCTTCGCTTGTTTTATTGGTAGCAGTCAATAGCGACCCAAGGTATGTGAAGTTGTCAACACGTCCAAAGGTATGACTTCCAAAGACTGTTTCTCGTTCCTCATTTGCTACCGGATCCTTTGTAACCAACATGTGCTTGGTTTTGTCTTCGTTGATGACTAGACCGACCTGTTTCGCCGCTGTTTCCAATTCTAGGAGATATTGCTCAACATCTCGCTTGCTACGCCCTATTATGTCAATGTCATCAGCATATGCTAAGACTTGTATCGATCTATTGTAAATAGTTCCGCCATCCCTAATTCGTTTAGCTCGGACTGCCTTTTCTAAGGCAATCTCTTGCACTTGCCTCATTATAAATATAGCGTCGGTGCATGATCTTCCGACCTAAAACCTTGTTGTTCTTCTGCCAGTGTTATAATTTCATTCAGTTTATTTGTTATCACTTTGATTGTTAATTTTAGTGTTGTGTTTAATATGTTAATTCCTCTGTAATTTTCCGGGTCCGATTTGGCTCTCTTTTTGAAGAGAGTTATTAGGATGCTTGATGCTTGTTTTGTTTTATTATTTTTGGATTAGTTTTAGTAGGTGCTTGGTCAGATCTGGTCCTCTATACTTTAGGAGTTCATTCGATATTCTCTCCTTTCCGGTTGATTTTCTGTTTTTTAAATTCCTTAACTTCCTTTACCCCTTCCTCCTTAATATTTGTTTCTTCCTTTGACGCCACCTCTGGTATTGGTGGTTCATTATAGTCACCTTTGTCTATTCATTGTAGTCTGCACATGTTTCCTTCTGAATGTTTCGTTTTTATTAGTTCGTTCATCTCTTTTCTTTGTCCTCTGATCATTCTCCACATTTCTTTCTGTGTTGCGTAGAAGTCGTGTTCCATCTGTTTTGAGAAGCTCTGCCAGTGTTTCCTTTTTATTTGTCTAACTAAGGTATTCGTTTCATTTCTAGTTCGTTTATAGTGGTTATATGCCTGTTGTGTTTATTGTGTTTTGTATTGAAAAAAAGGATTGTGGCAAAAGCAAAAAAGCAAGGTATTGAAGATTCTTTTCTTCACATTTTCTCTTCACTTCTTCTCTAAATGATGGGGTTTTCTTTTTTGATATGTTAGTGTTTGTTACCTTTCTCTCTCCACGTGATTCTGTTGCTGCGTTAATTATGTTATTTTTGAGTCTTTTCAGATTTTCCTTGATAGGAAATATTTGGATTGGATTTATATTGGATATCTGGATTTCCAGATATCGTTTTGTAATATTTCATTACCAACAATCTTCTATGATTCTTCATATTTTCCTTTTATTTAGTTTTGGGAGATCATATCTCGGGTGTCGAGATATAGGTGTTTCTCTTTTATCTCATTCTCAAAACTTTTTTGGGACGTATCCACTCTGGATATTCTCACCCTACTTTGGAATTTCAAAGTCCTCAAGGCGGTTCATTATACCGACATTCATGGTCCAAGCAAAGCTTTCGAAAGTAGTTCATTCATTCATTCATTTATTCATTCGTATCCAAACTCTTATGGATTTATTAATTTCTAATTTAATTAATAGCAATACCACCTTTTTAATCAGAGTTAAAAATACAATGATACTGCTATTATAATTATATCTAGTGTTGCTGTAGTTTGGTATAATACTTTCCTTCACATACTTCCTTTATTGATTTCTATACCGTAACGGTATATGATATGGGTGTGATTTATTTACATTTTTATTTATTTATAATTTTTAAAATTTATACAATTCTAAGATAAAGACTAACTCTATATAACAAAAACCGGTCTGTAAATACCCATTCAAAACTTGTTTTCATTTGAAGCTTTTTTGAAAATTCCATACTGGTAAATAGTCATTACAAGTTTAATGATTATTCTGAGGCTTCTGTCTCAAGCCAATACAGTTTCAACTCTTGTTTTTTGTTGTGCGTTAGGATGTATGTCAATCGTCAACGAAACTCTGGATTAAAGCTAAAGTTTTATTGTAATTTATAATAGTTTTTGGTCTAATAGTTCTTGAATCCCAATAATAATTCAATATAAAGAGTGTTGTACTTAAAAAACCGAAGTTAGTAATGATATCAGAAAAATTGTAAATCTAACAACATTGCAAGCATCAACTTTGAAATCTCCATATTGCAGAATTGTTCACTCTGTATACACTCTGTATGCCATGTATAGTTATTGCTCTTCCAAAATTATCTTTCTAATACTGCTTATAGGTAAGGCCAAAGAACTTTTAAATCAGCTTTACCTTTCCTTGCCAGAAGGAGGATTGAATATATATATATATATATATATATATATATATATATATATATATATTATATATATATATATATATATATATGTATATATGTATATATATATGTATATATATAACCCAGATAATAACAAATCTTGTAATCAGCTAAGAGATATGCGTAAGAATAAGATCCATAGACCAGGTCATCATCATCAATCAGCCAATCGCGTCCACTGCTGGACATAGGCCTCTCTCAGTTCTTTCCAGTGTTCTCTACACTGGGCCGCTTGTAGCAAGTTTTCTGCTACACGTTTTATATCATCGGTCCATCTAGTCGGTGGTCGTCCTCGGCTTCTTTTATAGTTTCTGGGCCTCCATTCCATAGTACGTCTTGTCCACCGTCCATCTTGTATTCTGGCTAAGTGCCCTGCCCAGTTCCACTTAAGCGTCGTGGTTCTTTCGATGACGTCTTGAACTCCTGACCTTTGCCTGATTTGTTGGTTTGTTATGTGGTCTCGAATGCTCACGTTCAGCATTGCACGTAGACCAGGTAATGGCCTATAAATACCTAGGTCGCAACATTCGCATAGGAAAAGATAACCAAACCGTTAAGCTTCTCCGTTGTATAAGCCTGACTTGGGCAGCCTGCGGCAAATTGAATCACATGTTCGAATCGTCTAGCATACCTTTCCTATTTGTGCAATCCGCGTTTTTCGATCTAGCGTTTTCTTTGGTACTCCCGCTTGATTTTCCTCAGCTTCAATTTAAAGTTGCACACTAGTTTAAATTTCGGTTTAAAGTTAGGTTAGAGTTGATGTTTGTACTTGGATAAGTCTTCAAAATTGTTTTTAAACCTAGAACTTTTACCTATGTAAAATGGTACCCAGAACTATGTAAACCAATTAACGGCATCAGATTCCACAAGGACTAACAAAAGCAGTAAAAACACTTTACTTTTATCAAAGTAGCCATTGAAGTCAAAAGCAAAATACTTTTAAAGCTACAAAAGGATTAGTGCAAGGTTACTGTACATCCCCCTCTTTACTCAAAATATTTTTGGAAAAACCTAAAACCTGATCAAATATTTATCGCTCTGCATAAAGAGAAGTTCTCCGTTTTATGATTAGAAAAATAGTACCAAAGAACAAGGAATGGAATGGAAATATACTTAAACAAAACCGAATACTTCATAAAAAGCCATAATATAAGACAACTGGAGACAGACGAAGAAAGATAAATCAAAGGAAGCGGAAAATTTAAGTATTTAGAATTCATAATATCAAACAGAGGAACGACTGAAGAAGATATACATAATAGACTAAGACAATCTCGTGGCTATATAAGAAAGCAACTTAGTATCATTATCACTATTGGCATTATAGCCCTTTGTGAGCCAAATCCTTCTTTAGACCATTACCCCCGTGGACGTATAAATAAATTACCCCATTCCGTCCTATCTCTAGCAACTCTTTTCCATCCTTTAATTTCGATTATACATATTTTTCGTGGGCTATATTCTCATAAGAAAAAGTAGTAATATTCTTTATAGAATGAGGTAAAGCATGGCAACTCCATCGGCTGTCGGATTTGTTTATCAGGCGCGCTATTTCGCGCCCGATTGTTTTTAAACACTTTAAATATGTCCGAAATAGTTGTACGCAATGTTCTTAAAAACGATAATATGGGAGGGAGGCTTTGTGTCGTTCAGTCGTTCAGCATTCAGTTGTTTCCTACTACGACAGTCATTATTCTCGGTCAAAAACTACTAAAAAAAATATCTCGCACCGGAATTAAGCCGTGAAAAAATGTACAAATTATGTATCTAAAGTGTGAGGAAGACAATATTTCAAAGAATAAAACTGCGAAATTATCGCTGTATAAAAAATTTTTAATACTGATTTTAATTTAGCATCGGTTTCGGTGAAACGTGTGATACTTGCGATCGTTTTATGTTCAATTTATCTACAAATAAAAAACTGTTGGTGTGTGTGTTCTTGTTCCGAAGAAGAAACAATACCAATACGGCAAAATTATTACTAACATCTTCAAGATGCGGAAAATCGATACAAAATGAACGCAAACGATAAATAGGAAAGCCGTCAATCAGCTTTGAAAACTAAAGTTATAATATGTGATTTACAAAAATACTTAACTACGCCTTGTCTATCCAATAATCATAGATTTTTCAAGCTTAAATTATGGACTGTAAATTTCATTATCGAGGCCACAGAAAATAAATTTTATTGCCTTATCTGGGATTTATCCGAAGTTGGAATGGATGGCCACCAAATTGCCTCTGCATTGACTAAATGGGCTATGACAGTTCTATCACAAACTAATGTGGAAGAAATGGTTATTTGATAAGATATTTGCCCCAGTCAAAACAGCAATGCTATGGTAATGATAAGCTATTTTTGGCGTTTGAATATCTGCCTAATTTAATACTAGTTGACTATAAAGATTTATTGAGAGAACACACTCATTTAAACAACAGATCGTAACGCCTTGGGATTGGCAGCAATTACTACCACTTACTATTTTTTACACTTTTTTATCTGTTGCTAAATGCGGGGGCAAAAGACCCTTAACTCACAATATTATCCAATATATAAACAAATTTTTTATCACGGTAGGACAATATTGTTTAACTAATATACAATGTTACAATTATATAAATACATAATTTCATATGTCTTCAGATTTAGAATGATTGCAATAATTTTCTAGAATTCATCTTTTTTACTCATTATCTCAAAGCTTCCCTAAATGGACATACTACCATTTACCTCTACGGTACAGATATATTTAAGAATGCATCTGCTACCTCTCAACCCGCCTATGATCTAAAACTAAAAAACCTACTTACCTATTTAACATTAAATACCGAAAATCTTTATTTGCGCCAAGTGAGTCGAGTTGTGTAACTTTCTATTTAATAATAAATAATACAAGCATACGTCATTTACTCACTCACAGCTATTTGTTTAACCCAAATACACACAAATTAAGTGCCCACGTTCTGCATCTAACCAACGGACTACATATACCACTTAGAAGAATGAAATTCATTTGCATGCATTGTAATTTAAACTGAATGTGCCGACGACGTGAAGAAGGTGGAATGTCTATTATATCTTTGTGTTAATAAGATTTTTAATTTATACATGTGTGGCTTATAATAATAGTAATTATGTTTACTGGTTTCTAAATGTTCCGGTTCTAAATAATTTTTAACTTACACAACATTCTAAAAAAATGACAAACTATAAGAGATATATTCTAGCAAACAGCGAAGAACGTCACAATAGATAATATAAATTATGACAAAAACCAGCTAAATTCATCAACCGGAAATTTGTCCAACTTGATCTGAATTTGGTTGGGATGTCTTCTGTGTATATCGTGCATAGATATGGCCACAACACCGCTCTCTGTGGTACACCAGCCTCCATGGTTCAAGCTTCAGACAAGGTTGGCCTTATTCGAACTCTGAACCTCCTGCCGGAGGTTATGAACACAAGAAGAACATTACTAGAACAAGGGGACAGAAATAAAACGGAATATAAAGAAATAAACAAAATTATTAGAAAATATATAAAGCAGTGTAAACGGAGAGTATAGGAAGAAAAGATAGATAAAACAATTGAAAAAAATAGAAACATGAAGTGCTTAAAGCAGAACCTGAGAAACATACAAATTAATAGCATAAAAAATAAAGAAGGAGTGGAGACTAAGAATATAAAAGAAATTTTACAGATAATGCACGAATATTATACAAATCTCTATAAAACCAACCCAAGAAATCCGTAATAAGTTACAACTGAAAATAAATAACGTTAACTCTGACCTACAACCAGAAATCAGTAAAAATGAAATAAAAAATTCACTCAAAGAATTGAAGAATATCAAATCTCCTGGAAAAGATGGAATAACTGTGGAAATGCTAAAAAATGGTGGGGGGGGGAACTACAGTGGAAGTCCTTTATGTACTAATGAATAAAATATTGAACACAAAACAAATAACCAGCATTTTGGAATGAGACAATAACACTATTACTATTTAAGTAAGGCGATAGAAAAGATCCGAAAAACTATAGGCCCATAACGCTACTTAATCTAATGTACAAACTGTTAACTAAACTGCTAACAAACAGAATAATAACTAAGTTAGATAATTACCAGTCAAGAGAGCAAGCCGATTTTAGAAAAGGATTCAGTACAAGCGACCATCTGCTTACGATAAAAATATTAATTGAAAAAGCCAACGAATATCAAATCCCAATGTATATGGCATTTGTAGACTTTGAAAAAGCATTAGATAAGATAGAACATTGGGCAGTAAAGAATTCTTTACAATATGGGAGAATAGACTATAGATATACATTTCCAATATATATGATCAAGCAACCACCTTCATTAAAATAGTTGAACAAACGGAGACTATTAAGATACGGCAAACTACTCAATCAAGCTTTGGAAGACGTTATGAGAAAATTACGATGGGAAAAACGGGGTATTAACATAAAAGACCAATATATATATATATATATATTTATATATATATATATATATATATATATATATATATATATATATATATATATATTCGTATGAACTTTACACATTGCAGTTTTTACATAAAGAAAAGGAAGAAAAAAGTGACAATAACAATAATAAATAAGTAAGTAAATAAGTAAACACTGACACAGAACATATAAAATTAAAATTTTTAATACTAAAGTCGAATGTCACATTCTCGAAGCCAATTTGTCGCCTTGGGAGTAAGTTGGTGGATTTCTTGAAGGCTGCCAAAGAACTTGGTGGCTGGACACTCGAAGACGATGTGGTTAATTGTTTGTTCAGCGGCGCTGCATTTGTCACATTCCGGGCTGGCATTTATACCCCATTGATTCAGCGATTTGTTGCAAATTCCATGACCAACTCGTATTCTATTTAGGTTGCACCATTCACGACGGGGAAGAGAAAAGTCGTCTGGTTTGATTGTGGGGTTTTCTATCAGATTGGAATTTCTGATGTTTGGATTCCATTCGCCCATCCAGTGCTCTTCGGTAGTGAAAACAGCCAATTTTGTAGCAGTTCTAGTAGGTGGATGTCTGGATTTCAGTCTTAACTGCCTTTGGTGTAGTTCAGCGATGTCTGTGTTTATCGGTAGTTCTGGGTTTTGTTGGCATTTTAGAACTAGAGTGTTGAGTGCGGCTAGTCGTCTTGTTGCTGGTGGAGCGATGTTGCTTAAAACTGGAAGCCACTGGGTTGGTGTGGGCTTTATAGTTCCCGTTATGTGCCTCATTGTTTGATTTAACTGGGTATCTATGACTTAAGTGTGATGAATGTTTAGCCAGATAGGAGCGCAATATTCTGCAGTAGGATATACTAAGGACAGTGCGCTCGTTCTTATTACCTCTGCATTCGACCCCCATGATGTATTTGCTAACTTATGGATAATATTATTGCGGGTCTTAATTTTTGCTGAAGTGTTTTCCAAATGCTTTTTGAATGTTAGGGTACGATCTAGAATTACGCAGAGGTATTTTGGGTTAGCACTGTGCTTTAGCCTGGTTCCATCGCATTCTATGTTTAGTCTGTAATTTGCCTTGTTGTTGTTTAGGTGGAAAGCTGTTACTTCAGTTTTCGATGGGTTTGGTTGTAGGCCCCATTTCTTAAATTATCTGTTAACAGTGTTTAGATCTGCTTCCATGGTGGATTCGGCGATGTTTATGTCTTCTTCTTGGGCACCCAAAGCCATGTCATCGGCATAAATAAATTTGCGCGAGGTGGTAGTTGGTACATCTGACGTATAAATATTAAAAAGTAGAGGAGACATAACTGACCCTTGTGGCAAGCCGTTTTGCAGGTTTCTGAAGTTACTATTTTTCCCATTTAGGTGTACTTGGAAAAGTATGTCACTTAGCATTTGGTTTAACAACCTGTTGTTAATAAAAGACCAATACTTGAATCACTTGAGATATGCAGACGACGTTGTATTAATAACAGATAAAAGGAAAAAATCACAAAATATAATAGATGAATTAAATAGCGAATCAACAAAAATAGGTTTGCAAATGAATTATAATAAAACGAAAATTATGACCAACCAACCAGAAAAATTAATAATTACAATTGCACAAACAACTATAGAACAAGTAAAAGAACATGTATATTTGGGACAACTAGTTAAATTAAATAAAGAGAATCAGACCAGAGAAATAAGGGAAGGATACGGTTGGCTTGGGTATGCTTGACAAAACTTTCCTATATACTAAAAAATAGAAAATACCCCCAATATTTAAAAACAAGAGTCTTCAACCAATGTATACTTCCTATTCTCACTTACGGTTCTCAAACTTGGACGTTTACAAAGGAAAACATGGAAAAAATAGCAAAGACCCAAAGAGCCATGGAAAGGCAAATGCTGAACATCAGAAGTTCGCTGGACATCCCATAAGACAGAAAGACGACAGATGGAATAAGATGATTATACACTGGAGACCATACAATTACAAACTAAAAATAGGAAGGCCACAAATGAGATGGCCAGATGACTTGAAGAAACACGCAGGCTCGAAGTGGATACAAACTGCCTAAAATATAGAGACGTGGAAGGAGGAATGCCTATGTCCAGAATTGGACAGTAAGGGCTGTATAGATAGATAGATATATATGTACTTCTAGCTTTGTCCAATAGTGTTTTCATATCAATTTTTCTAAGTGTTTTTATCTCTGCTGTTGCTATCATCCTTTTTGTCCTCTCTTTTGTCTTCATTTCTTTCCCGATATTTTTATTTCTCCATATCGCTTCATTCAGGCAATCTGCGCCTCTGTTTGCTCTATTCACTTGATCTTATACTTTCCTTTCCATAGCTAGATAAAATACATATTTAAACTCCATCACTTGTTCTCCAATTTACATCTTGGTGTCTATCTTAAAACAATATTATGTACGCAGATAATTTTCGTTCATAGTGATAGGAATGGCCATTATATAAATACTATTAGTTTTTTGTTAAGTGTGGAATAATTCACATAATACGTAAATAAAATGCTTTGAAACTATTTACAATGAAATGGGAAAATTGGGCTTTTCATTACAACCGGAAAATATAACATGTGAAATTTCTAATTTTCGCCTCAACCAGAACGTTAAAATTAAATTCATTCCGCAATTCAAACACCATTCCGTACTCACCAGGTTTTTTGTAGGGGGCGGTCACAGTGGGATTAATTTTTAAATCAACAATTGATACATTAGAGTAAACGGACTGATCTCAAAACCAACGCTAATATCGTTGTTAAATCATGAAACCTTTTTTCATTCCACACGTTGAAATTAATCGCTGCCCACTGAATCCATTGGGATTCAAAGCTCGAAGGATATAATGGAATCTAACCATCCCACCTTTTTGTATTCGTAATTGGAAAAGTTTTCAAAGTCCTTGGATAATGAAATAAACATTACAATATGATCTAATAACTACACAACATATCTGAATTTTTCTATAAAATTTACTGAAAATATGTTTTCAAAGAAGCTGTAGAATATTAAGATAAAAGTATTAGTTAAAATAAACAACATCTCAATAATGCAAGATATACAGACAATACAATTATCTTAATAATTAGTTAATAAATCAGAAATCAGCAATCAGAATTATTTCCAGATATAGATATGATTAAAAACAACTGATTGGAAATGCATTTAACAATTAGCCATTTAGAGTTTCAGCGGCTTCAAATTGATACATGTGTTGCCAGCAACGCCACCAGCTAGTGAGATCATGTGATAGAAAGACCATTTGAAAATGAATTCTCTATGCTCAGTGGATTCTTTTATGTAATCAGATCCCACGTCTGTGAAATTATTAAATAATCTTAAGTTTTATAGGCTGCTGGTTGACTGATATAAAAGGTAATTAATTACCCGTGTACGTTAATTATCAGCGGGATTACTTCTTAAAAGGCTCAAATCTAGCCCAATAAATATATAAGTGTCAGACGTGAGTTTAACACATTTACTCTAAATAAAAATGTTAACAAAAAAAGATATGTCAATATTATTATGACAAGTATACTAATATTATGAAATACTAATAATAATAAAACCAATGTAACTACCTGGAAACGTCTTCTTCTTCTTCTTGATGTGACTATCCGTTACGAATGTTGGCGATCATCATGGCAATGTTGTATTGAACTAGATTCTGAGGTTCTTTAACCAAGATGTTCTTCTTCTTCCTGGACCTCGCTTTCCAAATAGTTTTCCTTGCAAGATGACTTGAAGGAGAGAATATCTGGATTCATTTCGCATAATATGTCCGAAGAATTTTAACTTTCGAGATTTGTTGGTGGTCAGTACCTCTCGGTTCTTATTCATTCTTCCGAGGACCTCCTTATTTGTCTCTGAGGAGCAGCACCATAATGATGAAATATTTTATTCTAGTGGAAGTATTTTATTCTCCTTCTCATTCTGGAAGAGAGACTGAGGATATTAGCAATGATGGGGGTGAGTCGAGCAATGATGAGAGAGCAAGATATTGAGATACATCAGTTTACTTAACAAGAAAATATCAAAGTAGAAATTCCTGTTGATGCAACACCTATATAATATTTTTCGTTACTATTTGATGAAGAGGTTTGGATAAAAATCGTAGAGTGGACAAACCACAGAACTACTTCACGTAAAGTAAACCCTAATTTAAAAAAATATTCCTTGTTAAGAGGATAGCCTTATATAGAGTGGAGGAACTTAATCCTTGTCAAAGCCCTCTTACGGTGGAGAGGGCGGTTAATATTCCGACAGTATATGCCGAAAAAAAACTAGTAAATGTTGAATAAAAAACTTATGAGATTACTAGTTCTGATGGATTTTTACTAAACTTCCTAATCTACAGCGGCAAGGGGACAGTAGTAAATGAAAATGGGCATGCGTTTGAAGTAGTTAACAGGATTGTTACTGATATTTAGAGAAGAAGCACACTATATACATGGACAATTATTACAACAGTTATGAGCTTGTCAAGTTTTGACATGTAAAGAAGATCTACGTTTGTGGAATATTAAGAAAAAATAGAGAAAGTAAGTTATTACAAAATAAATAAAGAAAAGAGATGTCGTATTGCAAAGAAGAGGTCCAATCGGAGTATTAAAATGGAAAAATAAGAGAAATGTAACATAATATTTCATCCAAGCATGGTTCCAAAATGGTTGAGGTTAAAAATCGTAGAGGTCAGAAAAAATTTAAGTCATTAATGATACGTGACTACAATTCCTTTATGTCGGGAATTGACAGAATTGACCAGATGACTTCATATTATGGCGCACCACGAAAAACTTTGAGATGGTACATGAACGTTTTTTTCACTTAGTATATCTTTGCATGTGGAATGGCAACTGATTGTTGAATAAAAATAGACACACGTCAAAGAAAACAGGAATGTCGTAACTTCAGTTTAGAGAGGAAGTGATCAAACATTTATTGGGACAAACAGAACGGCCAAGCAGAAAAAAAGTTGTTGCGGAACACAACTTGAAAAAAGAAAAAAAGCACAAAAGATATCGACAGTGCAATGCAAGCAAAAAAAGGGCTGTCACCTGGTACACATGTCAAGAATGTAAGGGAGTTATCATTGGGTTATGTGTTACACCCTGTTTTGCTGGGTGGAACAGAAAAGACAATTAAACTTATGTTTCATTTTTTGTTGGAAGCAATTTTTATTTTTTTTAATGTTAAAGAAATAAAAGATTTTTATTTATTTTTAAAAATAAAATAAAAATAAAATAAAAAAAAAATAAAAAAAATATAATGAAAAAAAAAAATTAATGTAGGTACGTAGTTATATGTAAGTCAATAGAAGAATATGTTAAGATTTCATTGTTGTTACGGGTTCTCTCTATAACAATTGTTTAAAAAATTAATTAATAACTCAAAACATAATAGGCTAATGGACTATGTCTCTAGTCATAAAATAAAACTACACACACACACACACACACACATTATTTTTAAAAGTAGTAGCTAAAAATGTTTATGTCACATATTTGTGACACTTGGGTTATGTTAAAATTTTTATTATAAACCAGTGTCACACATGTGTCACATTATCCAAAACAATTTTTTTGTAATTCTTGTTCAATCATAATACTCCTAATGGTTAATTTGGCATATTTCTTTCATGTATAACAACAATCAGTTTGACTGGACAGTCCTAAAAATAGATTTGTCGCGATTGTGTCAATCTATAATTTTGTTTCAAGTCTCAGACTAAAAAAATGTCTGAGCGTCTAAATGTGACTAAATACATTTCATCAGACAACTAAAAAATCAGATTCTATTTATTTTTTTAAAGTATTTTAAAAAAATCAGCTGGTTGTTAATAAATATGGACCAAATATACAGAGTGGCCCAGAAGTCTGGAAACGGCCAATTATCTCGTAAATTGCTAGTTATAATTGTACAAAATTTTAGGTACACCTATTTTGGGATACGGAGATTCCATATTTGATATTTGCAATGTTGCCAGACTTGCCGTCTCTCTGATATTATTAGTAACTTTGGTTTTTCAAATGCATCACCCTGTATATTCAGTCATTATTAGAATATTCTATTCAATACGAGTTCAACTATATGTAACACTTATGATTTTTTATAGTCTGGAAGGTCTTAAATACATAAAACAGAAGTCTGCCAACGCCTAATTGTTTCAATAAATTTTTTTATACTAATTATTTTCAACTACATTAAAACGTAACAATTGATAGATTAGACCATTTTTTAACAATAGTTACGTTATTAAGTGTTCAAAATATGCTCAATTTGTGAGTTGACAGTACCCTAATCGATGGTAGAATGCGTCTACCACATTTCTCCATGATTGTCTAGAAATTATTTGAGATTAATCGATAATTCGTTGCCTTTGCTCTGCAAGACTTGGCTGGTTAAGTTTTGTAAACTGAATTTTTCAAGTGGCCCTAATAAAAATGATCTTTAGGATTGAAATCGGGTGAACGTGGAGGCCATTCAATTCTACGTTGTCTACCAATTTATCATACGGAAAATATCTCATTTAAATAACGCCGAACATTTACACCAACTATCTGACGTTAAATTTCCTTCGATAAAAAATGACCCAATTGACTAAGTACCTACTATACCTGATCATACATTTAATTTTTGTGGTCTGGTATGGTTTTCACGCATTCAGTGCGAATTTCATACGAGTTCAACTATTCAATACAAGTTCAAAAATATGTAACACTTATGATTGTATGTAGTCTGGAAGGTCTTAAATACATAAAACAGTGCAAAATATGTAGATTTTAATAAATTTAAATATTTAAATGTAGAATGCTGTGATATTGACATTTGTTCACGATTTACATTATAAACTAAAACTGACAGTAGTTGTGTTTCGAAAAGTTCTACAATTTAAATTGCTTCTCTAAAATGCCGTTCTCTAAACCGTTCTCCTATTCATAAGGCGACAGTACAAAAAACTGTAAAGCGATTTGAGAAATCTGAAGAAGGTAAAGACAGATGGAAAGAGAAAAGTTTTGTTGAAGATCCACATACATCCTCAGGCAGGGTTGCGCAAGTACATGATGTAGGTCGTTCTTCAGTTTTACGTATATTACGTAAAAATAAGTTTAAGCCATACAAAATAAACTTATTGCAAGAATTAAGTGAAGATGACTTCGATCTTAGATTATAGTTTACTGAGGTAATGATGGATAAATTTGAAAATTATTAAAATTTCGTTAACAGAATATGTTTTCCGATGAAGCAATCTTTACACTGCGTGGAAGTGTAAATCGACACAATTTAAGGTACTGGAGTGACGCAAATTCACACTGAATGCGTGAAAACCATACTCAAAGACTACAAAAATTAAATGTATCGTCAGGTATAGTAGGTACTCAGCCAATTGGGACATTTTTTATCGAACAAAATTTAACGTTAGATAGTTGGTGTAAATGTTCGGCGTTATTTAGATGAGATATTTCCCGGACGATAAATTGGTAGACAAGGTAAAATTGAATGGCCTTCACGTTCACCCGATTTCAATCATAAAGATTATTTTTATTAGGATACTTGAAAAATTCAGTTTACAAAACGTAACCAGCAAGTCTTGCAGAGCTAAGGCAACGAATTATCGATGAATCTCGAATTGTTTCTAGACCATCATGGAGAAATGTGATAGATGCATTCTACCATCGATTAGGGTACTGTCAACTCATAAATTGAGCACATTTTGAACACTTAATAACGTAACTATTGTTGAAAAAATATTCTAATCTACCAATTGTTAAGTTTTAATGTAGTTGAAAATAATTAGTATTAAAAAATTTATTGAAACAATTAGGCGTTGCCAGACTTGTGTTTTATGTATTTAAGACCTTTCAGACTACATAAAATCATAAGTGTTACATATGGTTGAACTCGTATTGAATAGAAGATTCCAATAATGACTAAATATACAGGGTGATGTATTTAAAAAACCAAAGTTACTAATAATATAAGAGAAACGGAAAATCTGGCAACATTGCAAATATCAAATATGGAATCTCCGTATCCCAAAATAGGTGCACCTCAAATTTTGTACAATTATAACTAGCAATTTACGAGATAATTGGCCGTTTCCAGGCTTTTGGGCCACTCTGTATACTTATGAACGCAAATTAACATTTTCGATAGAAGAATAAATGCAAAATTTAAACGTTTTTTATTCAATTCTATGAAAACGTAAATATGTATCATAAACTTTTTTGCCCACTGGCACTCGAACTATAACCGATAAACGTAAAAACAGAGAATAGGTATATTGTACTCTAAATTTTCACGGTGTATAATAAGTGATTGTTTGCGCTATATCGCGCTAAGAAGTCTTTTATTTAAGCTGATAGTAATTAAGTGTAAATCAGCTGTTAATGTTTTCATATCTCTTTGTAAATGAAAAGACCAGTGGACCTAGATCACTTTAAAAATTAGCTAAATCAAAGTATAGTTGATTAGTTACCGCATATTAAACTTTTTCCTTTATTGTTATTAGGTTCCAAATGGCACTGGCAATTTTGAAACAAAATTATTACATTCCCTGCCAGGAGATATGAATTTTCTAATTATTCTATTTCCTTTTGAGCTTTCGAAGCCACATTCTACATTCTAGATAATTGAATACTCGTGAACCGACTGTTGGCACGTTGGCAGGGCAAATAATAAACTTGAAATTGTTCATTTTGCTGAAAAATGCGAACAAGGAATTTCGCAGAATGAACGTGAGTCCCCTCTACCAGGAAGACATTTTGAGTGAGATAATCAATATGCATACATATAGGCACGACTCAACCTTGAAAACATTCCGGTTTGTTTCCCGCCAAATCTGATCTTAGCCTTCAGAGATAGGCTTACACTAACACACATTTGTGGTAGAGGCAGGTCCGTAACTGATAATAATATAGTGTAATCAAATAAATACAATATATTGAATTGATGTAGGTATCTGTATTATGTATGTATATATTAAGAGTTTAATTGGTAACTATGGCTACGGGAAAAGAAACGATAGAGGAGAAATACTTCTCAATTTCATGAATGAACATAGAATGTACTCAATGAACTCCTTTTTCAATAAAAAACCAAGCAGAAAATGAACATGGATGAGTCCCGATAAAAAGACAAAGAATGAAATAGATTATATCTTAACGAAGAATAGAAACCTAGTAGAAGACGTATCAGTATTAAATCAGTTTGACCTAGGAAGCGATCATAGACTAATAAGAACAAAACTAGTAATTAACAAAAAACTAGAAAGAAAAAGAATACATGAAAAAAGATACAAATGGACATCTGAAGAAATCAAAAATAGTGAATTTAAAAACAAGATAGTGCATGCATTAAATCAAGTTAGCATGCAGCAGATAAACTCCAATGATATTGATGATTTGAATAACCTTATTACCGAAACAGTGAATAAAAGCCTTCTGCAACTGAAAAAACCGAAAACAACATGCAATGAATTAAACAAAGAAATATTACAACAAATAGAAAGAAGGAAGATCTTAAATAAATCTAACAAAAGGGGAACCGACGAATATAGAGAACTTAATAGGCAGATTAGAAAAGGAATCAGACAACAAAAAAGAAAAGAAAACGAAAAATTAATAACAACAACTATTGAAAAAAATAAGAGTATGAAATGTCTCAGACCGACACTAGGACGACGTCAGATGATATCATTAATAGGAAAAGACGAAAATGAAATCACAAGTAGAGAAAACATACTGACACGAATAGAAGAATTTTACACAGAACTTTACAGATCACATCAACAAGATGATGAGATGAGACCAGCACGGAAATTAAACAAAAAATGTTGGATCAGAAATAATGCCAAAAGTACAATTCAGGTAATCAAGAAATAATGCCAAAGTAACAATTTCAGAGGTAACTACAGCATTGGAAAACATGAAGAGAAATAAAGCTGCAGGAGAAGATAGTATTACCACAGATATGATATTAGAAGGAGGTAAGGAACTAATTGCAATTGTAACTAAGCTTGTGGACAGTTGTTTACATCAGGGCAAAGTCCCTAAGAGCTGGAACAACTCTAAAGTAATCTTATTGCACAAGAAAGGTGATAGTCGAAAATTGGAAAACTACAGACCCATCAGCCTACTGTCACACCTGTTTAAAATACTCACCAAAGTCATAACTACTCGACTAACAAGGAAATTAGACGAATACCAACCATATGAACAGGCAGGTTTTAGAAAAGGCTATTCAACTTCCGATCACCTGTTAACCACAAAAATATTAATAGAAAAATGTAACGAATACAAGTTTCCAGTTTTCCTTGCATTCGTAGACTACGAAAAAGCTTTCGATACCATAGAACACACGGCCGTAATAAACGCAATGCAAAATTGTAGAATAGACAGCAGATATATTAACTTAATAAAAGAAACTATGAACCAAGCTACAGCTACATACTACCTAAATGAAAATGTACACACGAACCCTGTACCATTAAACAGGGGAGTCCAACAGGGAGATACTTTATCACCCAAACTGTTCACCTTAGTTTTGGAGGACGTTTTTAAAAACCTAAATTGGAAATATAAGGGAATAAACATCAATGGCCGCTACCTCAGTAATCTACGATTTGCAGATGACATAATCCTGATAGCTACTGACCTACAAGAAATGCAAACCATGCTTGTAGAACTTCATACCGAATCTTCTAAAATAGGACTGAAAATGAATTTAAACAAAACAAAAGTCATGCACTCCGAAGACACCGTGACAATAATAAACGATAAAGTTATAGAAAAAGTTAAAGAATATATATACTTGGGACAAAAAATAATCCTAAATAGGGAAATTCAGACTGAAGAAATAAAAAGAAGAAGAAAGTTAGCTTGGGCAGCATTCGGTAAACTGAACTATATACTCAGAAATCAACAAATTCAATTACATCTTAGATCTAAAGTTTTTGATGCATGCATTATTCCGATATTAACTTATGCGGCACAAACATGGACAATCACAAAAAAGAATATGAATATACTTAGAGTCACTCAACACGCGATGGAAAGAGCACTGCTAGGTATATCACTTAAGGACAAGAAAACAAACACATGGATAAGACAGAAAACCAAAGTCACCGATGTGGTGCAAAAAGCATTAAAGCTGAAATGGGAATACGCTGGACATGTAGCTAGGAGCGATCTAAACAAATGGCACAGATCAATTTTAACCTGGAGACCATACCTACACAAAAGACCCAGAGGCAGACCTCCTATGAGATGGACAGATGATCTGAAAAGGACTGCCGGGAAAAATTGGCTACAAGTAGCGTACAATAAAAACCAATGGAAAGGAAGACTTGAAGAGGCTTATGTTCAGATGTGGACGTGAATGGTTAGACGAAGAAGAAGAAGAAGAAGATATTAAGAGTAGACATATTGATTTATACAATTTGCATTATAAATCCAACAAAACAAATGATCATCTTATGACTTCTTATATTCCATAATCTTAGCAGCTATACGTACGTAACTGATTACGTACATTCTCTCAGGACATCCATTACTTTTTTGACGCTATGTTTCCATTTAAAATACACTGCAAGTTTTTAGCCTCCTCAAAAACTGATGTGCTTGTCTAAGATATTCAAAGCTTTTTTCTTTAACACCATATATCATATGGACCAGTTCTTCTTTTATTTGGGATTCTAATTCTCCAAACTTTGAAGACAATTGAATATTGGAAAAACAAGTGTTAATACGAGATTGATCTTAAAATTTTTTAATATATTCAAATAATTGATGGATTATGCGCATATCTTTGCCATCGGGACCAATCTCTTTTAACGTCTGTATCAATAGTTCATGTCCAATATTTTTGCACTTAAAACTGCATGAAAAAAGTGCTGCTCGTGTTACCAAGTTATTTTTAAACCTAACTGAGTAACCACATCCTCCATCCTGGTCTGAGCCTGAGTAAGGGAAGAGAACTTTCCAACCCAGTGTATCCTCCGTGGAGTCCTACTCAGTACACTGGGTGGAAAAGTTATAATCTCATAATGGCTAGCAGGGAACGTTCTATGAGTATATAGGATAATAGAACAGGTAGGTGTGAATAAGTTATTCAAATAAACAAAAGTGATCACCTGAAAACATGACATAGCGGCTGCAGTTATGTCATTTACTGCATATTTGTAGAACAAACACAAAATACACATATACACATGTATACCTACATTATACTCTATCGGCAATCCGTCCTCTCTTCACATACATATACACACAACAAAGTAAATTTCAGCTCTAGGGGACATGACATTCCCGATGTAAAGTGTTCTTATGTCCGAAGATCAAAAAGGTCACGTCTCTTGTAGACGGTACCTTGCTGGACCTCCAAGCAATTTTCCCGTTCTTGAATTGCAGAAATAACGTTGGGGAGGCTTTACTTGTTTTTTGATCTACATAGAATTCCTGGGGAAATTCTATGTATCTCGGAAACATCCGAGCAGCCTTCCTTCCGTGGTGCCACTTCAGTAGGGGTGGCGTTATGCGCCTTTGTTTTTGAGAAAGCGCTAGAATTGCCTCTTCTCCAAATATGTGACCGTCCAACTAGCTTATCACTTGGTTTTTGGCCTTGCTCACTGGTGCTTCGCACTGTGGTCCAAACTCAATATGCACGGACTCAATAGGATCTCAGGATCTCAGGAATCGCGGTTGTTCCATCTGGGGTATCTGCGTAAAAAATGGTTGTCCTCTTTTGGATACTCGTAACTTAAAACTCAAAAAAAACTTTAGTACTTTAAAATAGTACTTTACCTAGGAAATAGGAACTCATGATTTAAGATTTTGCTTAAAATCATACATGTAATTTTTTTTTAAGAAATGCGAAGAAAATATCGAAGAAATGTAGTTTGGATTTCTCAATTTCATGGGTATACTTTTCACTTTACAATTCCTGCTCCAGAGATGCCGTGAAGTCATCTGTGATGGCTATATTTGCTTTATTGACTACGTTAAAGCGTTTGAATATAGTCAATACCAGAAGATGATCGTCTCTCTACAAAGAGTAGGAATAGATGAGAATGTTCGAATAATCAAGAATTTGTACTGGAACCAGCGTGCTCAACTCAGAGTACTGTCAAATTGACCGACCAGGTGTGCTCTCACCGCCTCTTCTCAATATATATTCCGAAGAAATTTTTCCTGAAGCCCTCACGAACATAGAGATTGGATTCCGAATTAACGAAGAATACATTAACAGAATACATCCATTACGTCGACGATACTGTGCTACTAGCAACCAGCCTAAATTATTTACACACCGTACAGGACCGCGTGATTATTGCAAACATAAAGCACGGCCTATACCTCATTATTAGGAAAACCAAATTCATTCGTGCTTTCATTTATTCCTTTATCAGCCGTGCAAATTTAAATCCCGGGAGGCTAATGGTAACTAATACATTTATCAGCATGAAGTCCATACTATGCTGCAGTGACCTGAGTTTAGAGACCAAGATGTGGGTAATGAGGTGCTACGTTCATCCGGTGATACTACATGAAGTCCAAACCAGAACACTGATGCAAGCCACTGAAAAGAAGATTGAATTCTTCGATACGTGGAAGTACAGGAGGATATTGAAGATATCTTATGTGGACCATGTCACCAACGACTAAGTTCCACAGCTCATGAAAAGAGAAAAAATGGATAACTTAGTAAAACAGAGTAAGCTTGAGTACTAAAGCACAACGAAGAAGGATGTCGGATTCTTCTACTCGTAATGCAGGGCAAAGTATTTGGAGAAAGGGGACCGGGATGACTTCGTATCTCGTGGCTAAAAAACCTCCGACAATTATTTGGAATGCGCTCCGCTGCATGTAACTATATCGAAGAGAGGTCAAACAAAGATAACCTTTAAGATCGCCAATATCTGGATCAGATAAGGCAAGGAAAATGAAGAAAAAGAAGAAGCGAACTCATAAAAAGGATAATTTGTATTGAAAATGTGTATTTGATAATATTCGATTTATATTCATATTAAGGGATTTGGTAACATTGGATCACAATGTTGAAATATTGATGCCAGTTGTCAACTGTCACTTTTTTACAATTTAATTTGAATAATATGTTTAATAATTACCTGCATTTAACTCTTTATTACCTTAAGAAGGGGACAAATTCTATTACCTCATAAAAAAGCTTCTGACATTTGTTCTCAAACAGCAATTTTGATTTTAATGATAATAAATAATTCTTGATACGTCTCTGGTATTTATATCAAAATACTATACATGTTTAAAATGCTTTTGTTGGTTACATAACGCCTGCAGGTAGAAGTTTCTTTGTCTTGTTAATGGTAACAAGCACCTAAACATGCCTAAATTTGTACTGGGATTGGTAGATTTATAAACAAGTTTATTTAAATCTTAATACATAGAATTGGTGATATGTTTATGAATATAAAAATTTTAAAGTTATTCATCATATTTATCCATTCTGACATTGAATTATAGATACTTGAAAAGGAATTATTTATATTATTCTTGGTATCATTCTCACGACACAGGTTTCCTTTTGATCCTTCTATAAAATGTATAGGTTAGTGGTCTGTTAGCCTACTGTCGAAACGTGGTAGATGTTTTTTGAGTAATCATATTAAGTGTAAGTTTTGAATTTTCCCCTTTCACTTCAGTAAAACAGGATTTTGATTCATTTCGTAAGTTTTTATTTTTGACTTGCCACAAATACTGTTTAGCTTTGTACGTCAAAATCGAGTATCCAGGCTGTTCACGCCTTTGTTTCAGACTCAGGTGCACACGTCGCAACCCTCAGATTCTCGGATACGTAGCTAGTGTAAAAACCGAGTATATGTACTTTTAATAAATTTATACAAAACATAAAATAAAAACACTTGTTAAAGTTAGGTATCGCCTAATGTCAATATAACTCCGGATTTTTTTGTGTTCTAGAATTCCATCGACACGCTTGTTAAAGCAGAATCTGTGTCGTTATAATCCTCTGTCTGTATAGGTATATTTCCACTTTCCAGAGTGCCTAAAAACAACCATTATTATTCCTCTTCATATGGGTGGTGATAAATCTAATGTCTGCAACTTATAGACCTATTGCCTTTCTACCGGTCCTGTATGTTTTCTATACTATACGAGGTATATCAAGAACCAAACACTAATCTTTATACTGCCACTGTTTTTTGTGACTATACCAAAACTTTTGATTGTGCAAATCACGAAATTTTGATAAAAAAACTGAATTTCTACGGAATTCGAGGTATTTCTTTGAATGGTTCCAATCTTACTTGAGGAATAGGAAACATCTAGTTAGAGCAAATGACTCTAGTCACAAAAGCATTGTATGTAGAGTACCACAAGGTTCAGTACTGGGTCCTCTACTTTTTCTTATCTTTATAAATGACATTACTAACTTAAAAATCAGTACCATTAACCTATAAATGAGCTCTGCAACCCTTGCTTTTTAATAACAGCCAGATCAGAATAATTAATTCTGTAAAATATCTTGGTATTTTTATAGACAGCAACCTTAAATTGTCCCTTTATATAGATTTGTTAAGTAAGAAACTAGTCTCAGCCTGCTATGCAATAAGATCTGTTTCGAAGCAAATGAATTTAGCATCTTCCAAAATAACATACTTTTCTTTGTTCGAGTCTCATCTTCGATATGGCCTTCCTTTTCGGGGTTCTAGTACAGCTACTTTAAAAATCACGTGATTTTAAGATTTTAACTCTTCCCTCTCTATATATTCTAGAAACTGTTAGCTTAATTCGTAAACACCTACATGTTTTTCCAGCAAGACCTAGTCATGACTACTCCACCAAAAATTCAAGCTTTGATGATTTACTGATCCCATTCACTAAGTTAGTAAAGAAATCTATATTATATTTGTCAAAAAGATTATACAACCATCTCCCTTTGCAACTTAAATCTACAACTTCTTTTCTTAAATTCCGTAAATTAACAAAATCCTATCTATCTAAAACACCTTATTATTCAGTGGAAGAGATTCTTAACAAATAATTAAGATAGTACAGTACGTTTAGGTACAAGCAACAAAGTATTTTTATATATATTTGGGTATCACATACAGCAGCTTAAAATTATTCGTAAACTAAAAATTGTACAATTTTCAGTGACAATAAAGCATATTTCTATTCTATTCTATAATAGCAATATCTGTATTGCCCTTTGAAATTTCTGGTGTGTCTCATTATCCCTCAGAAATTCGTTATTTGATAATGTTGTTGATCTCCATCACATGAGCATCTACCAGAACATGATCGATCTGATTTCATGTGACGTCGTCATTGGAGACTCCTGTTTCTTCGAGTATTTTTTTCTGTTCGAACACCGTTGATTTTATTAGTAGATTGTGAGAATTAAATAAGTATAATAAATGAGAATTAAATTAGAATCGATAAAAAGATCAAAAAAGCTATTAGAATAGCTAAGGATACACATCTAAGAAAACAGTGTTCGGAAATACAGCAATTGCAACATAAACACGATACATTTAATATGCACAAAAAAGTTAAAGAAGCCGCAGGCTTCTACAAACCTAGAAAAGTTGGGTGTTTGGCAGATAACCAAACCAAACCAACCAAACCACTGTTAACTGTGGAAGAAAAACTAGACACTTGGAAGAATTATGTGGAAGTAACTTTTGCAGATGAAAGGCAGACTACCATTGAAGACACTGAATGCCAAACAGGACCCCCGATTACCATTGAAAAAGTCACGTCAGCTATTAAAAGAACTAAAGATGTTAAAGCGGTAGGGCCTGACGAGTTTTGTGGAGAATTCCTTAAACTTATGGATGAACAGGGAATAAAATGGATAACAACTGTATTCAACAACATATACGTAACTGGAAAAATACCCCAAAGCTGGTTAAAGTCGACCTTCGTGACCATACCAAAAAAAGTAAATGCCAAGACATGCGAAGACTACAGAACAATTAGCCTAATGAGCCACTTACTTAAAACGTTCTTGAAAGTGATACACGGCAGAATATATAAAAACATGCGAAGAACAAGTATCATGGACGCAGTTTGGATTCCGCGATTCCTTAGGCACCCGAGAGGCTCTATTCGCTGTCCAAGTGCTTATGCAAAGATGCAGGGATGTTAACTGCGATGTGTATATTTGTTTTGTCGACTACAAAAAGGCATTTGATAGAGTAAAACATGATAAACTTATAAACATCTTGAAAGAAGAGGGGTTAGATGATAGGGACTTGAGAATTATCTATCATATATATTACAACCAAACAGCCAATATTAAAGTGGATGATCAATTGACAGAGGCAGTCTCCATAGATAGAGGAGTGAGGCAAGGATGCATTCTGTCCCCGGTGTTATTTAATATATACTCTGAATATATCTTCGAGCAAGCGCTGGGAGAACTACAAGAAGGCGTATTAGTCAACGGAATGCGTCTAAACAACATTAGATATGCCGACAACGCAGTAGTTTTTGCAGATAGTCTGGACGGTTTGCAAAGAATAATGTCGCGTATATCAGATATAAGTAGAGAACACGTACTTGATCTTAATACGAAGAAAACAAAGTACATGGTAGTCAGTAAGCTTCTTCTTCTTCTTCTTCTTCTTCAGCCTGTGTTCGTTCACTGCTGGACATAGGCCTCTTCCATTTGCTTCCATCGATTTCTACTTTTGGCAATTCTCATCCACTGCTTGCCCGCGACTTGTTTGATATCGTCTGCCCACCTCTTCTGCGGTCTGCCTACTCCTCGTCTGTTCTCTCTTGGTCTCCAGTTTGTTAATCTTTGTGTCCATTTTTCGGGATTATCTCGGGCAACGTGTCCGACCCATTGCCACTTGAGCCTTGCAATACGTTCTGAGACATCAGTAATTTTTGTTCTTTCACGAATGACGTCAGTAAGCGCGAAGTATTAAATACACAGCTTTTGATTAACCAACATCCAATTGACAGAGTGGACAGCTACACATACCTTGGTACCAACATTAACAGCCAATGGGATCACTCCAGTGAAATAAAACAACACATAGTAAAACCGAGATCAGCGGTCATAATGATGAAGTCTCTTTTCAGAAGTCATGATTTACCACTTGCTACCAAAATCTCTCTCATTAGATGCTATGTATTTTCTACTTTATTATACGGAGTAGAGACCTGAACACTTTCCGAAGCTTCCTTAAGAAAACTCGACGCATTCGAGATGTGGTGTTACAGACGCATCTTAAGAATTTCATGGGTGGATCGTGTGACTAATGTTGAGGTCCTACGTAGAATAGGCAAGGAATGCGAGATTATTAACACCATCAAAGAGCGCAAACTAGAATATCTTGGCCATGTTATGAGGAATGAACAGAGATACGGCTTATTGCAACTCATTCTTCAGGGCAAGGTATTTGGAAAGAGAGGACCAGGGAGAAGAAGAATATCTTGGCTTCAAAACCTGAGAAAGTGGTTTAATACATCGACAACCGGACTATTCAGAATAGCAGCAAGCAAAATTAGGATAGCCATGTTGATCGCCAACATCCGGAACGGATAAGCACCGTAAGAAGAAGAAGAAGATCTCGTCAGAGCGGTATAGCTATCTCTGTGAATCGAAACAAAATCTATTTCCGTCTTAGACAATAGTTATACAATAATTATATACGGACGTAACTATGCCATCTAATAACAAAAAGAGAAATCAAACGATTTTTACCTGGCGAAGTCGAATTCAAATTTTGACCACTGTGCTTTCTAAAACTTGCAAAGCAAACAGCTTGATAAATAACTCGGCAAGGGAATCTAAGATTGCATTCCAAATGCCGTTTATCATGGTCAAAATTCGTAGTGAATTCAATTTCTGGTACTCCAAACGGAGTAAAGAAATAAAATATAAAGACGGTACTAGATTTTTGTTTCAATACAGAGTTTCGATCCAGAGAGGTGGCTATATATAAGCTATAAATAAATACGTATAAGCGGCTTGCCTCCGCTCTGTATTGAAACAAAAATCTAGTACCGTCTTTATATTTTATTTCTTTACTCCGTTTGGAGTACCAGAAATTGAATTCACTACGAATTTTGACCATGATAAACGACATGTGGAAGGCAATCTCAGATTCCCTTGCCGAGTTATTTATCAAGCTGTTTGCTTTACAAGTTTTAAAAAGCACAGTGATCAAAATTTAAATTCGTCTTCGCCAAGTAGAAATCGTTTGATTTCCCTTTTTCTATAAACCTCGTTTTATTATCGTTAAGACCCGTTTACACGGGTAGAGTAATGATGCAAGTACTTGGTAGAGTAGAGTAACTCTACCCGTAAAAACCCGAAAAAACGTTCAGCAAAGTAGAGTAGCAAGTAGAGTGCATAGTAGGTAGTAGAGTCGAGTGACTAGCAACATGTGGCAAAGTAACTCTACTCTACTACCACCACCACCGCCAAAATTTCCACTCGCCTGCGCACTCTACTCATGGAACGCGGTGAATTCTGGTAGAGTAGAGTAGGTAGAAGAGTGCATAGGGACGCTGTCATTCCAGATGGAGTTGTGTTTTATGTAAAAATTAAAAATGAAGTTCACCGAAGATGAAACTTTAAAACTTGTAGAGATGTATGGAGAATACCAGTGTTTATGGAATTTAGGTAGTGTACACTACAGAAATAAAAGTATGAGGCAAGCTGCGGAGGATGAAATCGTCGAAAGAATGGCAAAAGAGGGTTTTGGAGTAAACGAGCTCAAGCAAAAAATTAAGAATATAAGGTGCACCTATAATCAAGAGTGTTTAAAAATACAAAAATCAAAAAAATCGGGTTCAGGTTCAGCCGATGTATACGTTCCGAACGTGAAATGGTTTACTCCTATGGAAGCAATCATGAAAGGTGCAAAAGGAAACAAGAAAACTGAAGGCTCACGGGTAAGTTACAGGTTTTTATTACTTGTTAATGAAAAATACAATAAGAAATAAAAAATGTATTCTTATCAAGATAAAAGTGAACGATTGTATATCAGATTTGACAGTAAACCGGTTGGCTGCCATATAAACTTGTCCACCAATAATTACAAATTTAATGCAACGTTGATTTTGTTTGTTCATAGAGTTAAAAAACGGACACTGAGCATTATACCCGTTCCCACCTGTCGTGTGTCGGATCCGTATATTAATCGGATGTCAGCATTTCTATCCTATTATTATATTATCGGAAGCTGGCAAATTTTTACAATATACGCGAGAGAACTGTGAGAGAGTACATAATAAACGAAATTGTATGTATAAGAAAATCAGCATTTTTAAAAGTGCCGATAAGATCATTATGTTTACCCATTACTTTTTAATCTTCTCAGATATGGTACTTGGAAATTTGTAAATTTATACTACAAACGATATTTAAAAACTAGACTAAACATACATAATAGCATTCATATAAAAGTGTGTAGGTTATTTATTTTTCCCAACTCACGACAAGTGGGAACGGGCTATAGTTCCGAAATTTTATGACAAATCTTGTTAAATACAAATTACAAAAAGTTGTACAATTCTTCATAAGGTTGTTCTAGTTAATAAATGTCATACACAATACAAAGTAATATCTCAAGTCAAAACACATTCTTATATTGCCATGGAACAGCTCCTTCATTGTTAAAATAGGTCATTAAGCGATCTCTCACTTTCTTAGCCATGGCTGTTGACTGAGAGCCACCATATGGTTCAAGATTTCTTAGTTCATTGATTTCGTTTCGCCATTGCCCTGGAATGACAGATCCGTTGTCAGTAATTTCCTTATCGACACAGCCATTGACAAAATATGATTCTGGGGATGTTTCTCTTAGCCAGTTGTGAAGGCTACAGGCTGCGGTAACTACTTTATTTACTGTTGTTAGCTGTACGGCTAAGTGTCTTTCGAAAATCCGGAAACGACTAACTAATATTCCAAATGCATTCTCCGAAATTCTTCTTGCCCTGCTCAAGCGGTAATTGAAGACTTGTTCATTTACGGTAAGACGTCTTCGGTACCCACTGTATGGCTTCATCAGGTACATTTTAAGCGGAAATGCATCGTCCCCAACAAGGAATAGACCATCGGGTAGAAGACTGTTCTCTAATGCTTCATATATATTGCAATTTTGAAATACACCTCCATCTGAATTAGATCCTTTGAAACCAACATTGATATAACTGAAGCAGTATTTATGATCAACAACAGCCATAAGTACCACGCTGTGCTGCCCTTTATAATTATAATATTCACTGCCAGAGTTGGGAGGTGCCTTAATTAAAACGTGTTTGCCGTCTATAGCCCCACAGCAATTTGGAAAGTTCCAATGCTCCTTAAAACCCTCAGCCACAGTGTTCCATTCGTCTCTGGAAGGAACCTGAAACCAAAATTTAAAATTCCCTCTTAACATTTACTAATTTAGTTTTTGTTTTATTTTTTGTTTGTTTTAGGAAACAACCATTTCACACAATACAGAGTCGAAATATCCACTCAACACAGAATCACAGGAAGAGGAAGGGACTATCGATGATCCAGATCAATCAGTGGAAAATATAACTCTACCACAAACATCGAGCTGCCAACAAACACCATCTCGTAAGCAATCGGCATCGGAAACATTTAAACGACGGCCTGCAGGCAAAAAGAAGAGACTTGACAATCTAACACAAGCAGTGAAGGACCTTCAACAGGTTAGTCAAAATATCCATGACGACCGGATGGACAGCAATGAGAACGAAGCGTTTGGAAATTTTGTTTCAGCGAGCTTGAATAATTTACCACCGGAACAAGCTGTGGTGGCCCAACATGAGATTCAGGGAATTCTGATGAAGCACAAACTAAGCGTTTTATCCTCAGCAAACTGCTCAGTACTCCAACTCAACACACCACCAAGTTTACCAGTGCACATGTCTCACAGCACCCCTGCATACTCCGTTTCATCAGGATGCAACTCCCACCAGTCATTTTACACCAATTCTCCACTTGGCAGTCCTACGAGTAGCAGTGCTCAGCAAATGGCGTCTTCGTCACTCGTTACTCAACAGCAACAGTATCCAGATGGTAACAGTATCCATCTACAAGATGCAGCTGTGAATCCTGAAGATTCAGATATTCTGACACGTGCTATGCAAATGACTTATACACAGGTTTAATATTTAAACGGGACTTGCTTCACCGAAGTTTCTGTGGTGTACCTTTTTCAACATTTATCTGAAGTACTATTTTGTTATTTTACGAATTTTCAATTAAAACTATTTTTTGTAATGCGTGTACCTGTTTATTCACCCTGTTATTGAAACTTACCTTTATTGACTCCTCCAATACTTCGGAGATGGCATCACACACCTCGGGGACCAACTTTGAAATTGCAGGTCTTGAAACCCTAAAAAAATGAGAAAGGCTTCGATAGCTGTTGCCTGTAGCTAAAAAATTCAATGTAATCTCAAGCTTCACTCTTGGTTTTATTGCATCCCTCATAAACGTGTCTTGTCGTTCGATTTTGTCATGCACCATATTCAGAAGTTCTTCGAATTTTCCTGGGGTCATCCTTAGACACATCTTATATTCCAACTCATCCTCTAAGGCTAGTTCTCTTAACAGAAGAGCTGAGGCCCCGTGTGTATTCCTTCTTTTAAGCCACTCTCTCATCCACTCCTTTCTTTGTTTGTTTACCTCATCATCGATAGCTTCAGCGACTTCAGTTACAAATGCATTTGCAACTGTAGCTAAACAATTTTGAATCAATTTTCTTTTTCTTGAATTCATTTTGCACTAAACAAACACCCACTCCACACTATACTAGCATCAGTACTATACTTGTAACTCTCCTCGTGTGAACGGTATCAAGCCATTTTTGGTAGAGTAGCGAGTAGAGTCGACTCTACTAGCTATTCTACTCTCCTCACAACTCTACCCGTGTAAACAAGTCTTTACTGTCATCATGGAGACTATGGTTACCTATTGTTGGTTTGTATGCTGCTTCCTTAATAATCTTTGCATTGAAATCTTTCAAGATAATATGAATGTCCTATTTGGGGAGATTATTTATCAGTTCCTCTAGTTTTTTAAATAAGTTGTCTTTACTTGCCCTTTCTTTTCCTTTGTGCATGGACGGTGCACGGGCAGCATCAATGCATCGTCCAATAGTTATGCAGTTGTCCTTTTAGTCTGATATAACAGAGCCTTTCGTTGACGGGTTTGAAGTATATGACTGAACCCACAATACTTTTCTTGACTATGAAGCCACTGCGAATAATTAACTTTAACCGATATAGCAGATCTGCCGATAATGAACTTTTATAGTATGTATTTAATGGAAGATATAAATTAACTATTGGGTTTAATACAACTGGCGTAAAACGCGCGGCTTCCAGAGGAAAAAAATAAAAAGAATATAAAATATTAGTTATATAATATACATTTCTTATTCAATCGTGACTAAAATAGATATTTGACGCTCTTATGCTAATTACAGCTCTCAACTAATGAACACACACATCGTCAAAAGTTCTATTTTTTACTTTTATATCTCTTGAAAGGAATCAATTACATTCAAACTAAAATTATTACCAATTTTTCCTCACTTTTTTCTCTACGAAATGGAAAGTCTTTAATTTGCTGTTATTAGAATCGTTGTATATAACATTAAATAATAATTCGTAGCATGTAGCACTTTCCATAAACACGCATGGTCGCCTTATCAATTTTTTATCGGCCGTTTATCTAGATGAATTATTAACACTTTTATCGATTAACTATGACCCAGTTTCGAGAAAATTTGTAATCGAGTTTATGTAAAATTTAACAACCAAGGAAATAGGACAGGATCGAATTGTGACGATTGATGAATTATATTGATGTGTTTGTTCATAAAAATCAAAAGAGCACCCGAACCAGAGAAAGTCTATAAACATTAATTTTGTGAGTAAAATAGTTAAACAGAAACAAAACTGTATACCTATTTTCTTAATATTTAATTATACAGATAGACTCAAAAGTAATCATCATCACCCAAAATTTTCGCTATTTTAAGTATCTTCAGAAACTACTGTTCTTGGTAATTCATAAAAAAACCATAACGTTGACAGATATTTTTACTCTTTTTTTTAATAACTACAAAATTAAAAACTAAAAAAAATATTTCTAATTAAAATGTATTTAATATTTTTAATATCGTATATTTCCACCACGAGCATCGATGAAACTCTGGGTTCGACCTCTACTATTGGTAATGGTAACAAGTTGATCAATAATTTCCTGTGGCAGATTCTTCCATTCTTCTCAACAGACAATTGAAAGCTCATGATGGTTCTGGCAGGATTCCTTCAGGCATGAACAGCTCTGGAGAACACATCCCATGCCTGTTGAATGGAGTTCATGTCTGGGGACATAGTAGACCACTCCAAACGGTCAATATCTTCTGTCTCAAGATAGTCATTAAGCGCTTGAGTCCTATGTGGGCGGGCGTTATTATCCATAAATGCAAAATTTTCACCTACAGGTCCTCGCCATAATCTCACATTATGGCGAGGAGATTTTAAAATCCGTGTGATTCTGTAGCAAGTATAAATTCCTTATAACTATCCAACATTTAAAGTAAAATTTTTTTGTTGGTACCCTCTTGGTCTGTGTTTAAAATTTTGCTGAGTCTCTGTTTATTAATTACTATTAAACTGGGAATAAGCCACAATTAAAGATAAAAATACGTTAATTGACGTTTCAATTTCCACTTCGGAAATCATTCTCAAAATACAAACATTTCTCTCTGTTTATATTGTGATGTGAAGGAAAAATTCCAAATTCACCTGTGTGATAAAAAATATGGTTATATTTGTACGTGTTAATTCTGCGATTTTAAAAGTTCTTCTTCTTCTTCTCGTGCCACTCCTAGCGGAGATTGGAAATCATCATGGCCACTGCGACTTTGTTAGCAGCGCGCCTGAAAAGTTCAATCGAACTACATCCGAACCATTCACGTAGATTACGAAGCCACGATATTTTTCTTTCTTTTTTTAAAAGTTAGGAATGATTAAGGTCAGTTTCTCATCTGAGAAATTTGTAAAATGGCGTTTTCAACAAATTTGAAGGATAACCACATGTTTCCATTGTGTCCAGTTGCGTTCCAGTTCCAGCCTCAATTTGTTTGTTCCTGGTCGTCATTCCAGAATATTTTCACAGTTGTTTGTGTGGTAGTGAATCTAAATGCAGTTCCAACCCCAGAATTTTTTAAAGAAAAAAAAATAACATTTAGTGAAATTTAAGAAGGAAGAGCCTTTCTTTCATCCAATAGGAAGATTCTTCTAAGCGGCGACCATTTCAAATAGCTTAAGAACCTTCTTGTGTTTTGTTTGTCCATTTGTGCAGGAGATTCATGTAAGTATACTTTTTTATTCCATTTTTGTAGTTACCCCATTCAGTCCCCTTGTTATTCACTTATCCATGACCCAGCTCTCCAAATAAACCCTGAGTAGCCGTTCGCAAAAGTTTCTGTCTGTTTTGCGTACCCTATCTCTAGCCCCTTAATTTCTGTCCCCATTTTTCAACCCCCTATAGTAATACCCTATATGGTAGGAAACATATTAGTTACAATGTACCTTTGTCCTCTTAGTGCGTTACAATGTGCTAGTTGTGCAGCTCTTGTTGGCTCTCGCCAAATACGAATTCGCCGGTTATCACTATTTAAACAGATTCTGGTCTCGTCTGAAAAAAGAACAAAATTTTAAAACTGTTCTTCTTCAAGTTGGAGCAGTTCATACTTTTGATTTCTTATGATGTGACCAAAATATTGTGATTTCCGTTCTTTTATTATAATCATAAGCTCTCTTTCCTTATTCATCCTTCGCAAGACTTCCGCATTTGTCGTATGGCTCATGTAGGATATTCTGAGCATTTTACGATAAAATCAGAGTTCGAATGGTTGGATTCTTTTTTGTGTTGCTTCTGTCATTATCCAGGATTCAACACCATATAGCAAGGTGGAGAAAACATAGCACTTAAGTATTCTAGTTCTCAATGAGATGCCCAGCTGGCGGTTGCATAGAACTTTTTGCATTTTGTAAAACATTCAACGTGCCTTTTCCAGGCGTATTCTTATCTATAGTGAGTGGTACCAAGTTCCATCAAGATTACTCCCAAGGTACGTTGTTCTTGTTACTCTTTCCAGATCTGTTCCGTCGACATTGACCTTCACCCTTCTGTTTTGGTGCTTGCTGATGACCATCGTTTTTGTCTTCTTTGTATTGAATTTCATTCCACATTCTCTACAGGCTGTCGTTACTCGGTCCATTAAGCGTTGCAGGGCTTCAGCATTCTCTGCCAGTATGACAGTGTCAAAACTGTTGAGAGAGCTGTATGTGTTCTTGAAGCTCACTATACTCAGTGCAAAACTTGTTGTGCCTGAGGAACTCTTATTGGTCGCCTATTCCTCAAACCTGACTTTAATATAAATAACTACAGTTAGAACTGATTTCTTTATAATCATCAACCAAAGGCATCAATAGAAGAAATTCCATTCAAGTAACTGCACAATTATTACATAGCAGTCACCCATGTTTCAGCAATAGTTAAAATATTTATTTTTAACCTTCTACTACCTCATATCAATCCCCAGTTTTTTTAAATAGCAAGTGTGGTCGTGTGGCACATCATTTGAAAGGTAATTTTTTTCTCTACACTACACTTTATTTTTTTTAATTGACGTTATAACTTTGAAGGTAATTTTGGATTTAATAAATTTAATATTAGCAATAACAAGAATAAACTAAATATTAGTAATAACAAGAAAAACATAAAATTTCACCAAAAAATTTATTAAATGTTTTAGTGACCTTCAATACGATAATTCAATCAACCTCCAATGGATATCAACACGCGGCAGTGTTGAGGAGATTTTTCCTTTTGTAAAAATATCAGTATATCATATGAATTTTTCTAAGATAATGAATCCTAATTATCTTCTTTAGTGTTTACCAGGTTACCTTTGATTTGAGCTTTGTCGACGACTGATTCATCAGAGATATTATTGTAAAGGCTTACAAAATGGGATATTAAAGTGAAGAAAGAATAGAATTAGTAACATCTAGAAGAGAAAGGATTACCAACGAACACATTAGAGAAATAATGGGAATCAAACGAACAATCACAGATGACCTAACAACAAAACAGCTTATCTGGTTCGGACACATACAAAGAATGGATGAACAACGAATACCAAAAGAAATATTAAAATGGCAACCATAAGGAAAAGGAAAACGAGGTAAACCGAGAAAAAGTTGGAGCGAATGAATATATAAAGAACTGAGAGATAGAGCCATAGAAGAAGACCTATGGAACAACCGGACTAAGTGACGATTGGAAGCCAAAAAACGGCGGAGAACGTTATAAACCGACAAATAGTAGTAATATTAGTGTTAAGAGTTTTTAATTTAATGGGATTTTTTTTCAAGTATATGTAACTAAACAAATTAATGCATAAATCGTAATTTAAAAAACAATCTTATTGGTTTCAACTAAATCCATACGGCAAAGGTTTATGGCCTTGACGGTATGGCCGGTACGGCCTCAAACCTTTATTTGAAGATTTGCATTTGTAATAAGCTGTCAGTTGCAAGCAAATAGACTTTATTGGGTTTTTGCTTGATGTATTCTGCTTTGGGTATTGATTTTTACTATTTCTTCTACTTAAACTGGAGAATCTTTAACTCGTATCTCTGTTCTCCTCAAAATTTAAATTTTATAGAAAACAGACCAGAGTATTAATTTTAAAAAATAAAAAGAAATAATTTGTGTAATAATATTATTGCGTAATTATACGAATTCACTATCGTATATTTCTTAATTTCTTCCCACTTAAAATGTATTTCATTCTAATTGAAATATTATTCACCACGCTTCATAATTAACTGAATAAAAATACACTTTCTCTTAGGTTACCTACCAAATTACTTTATTTTAGAAACTAGCAGATGGTTTTCATTTGTTCTTAAATTTAGCCCACAAAAACATAAAAGATGTTCGTTTCTACAAGATTTCTAATGGCTGGGTAACTTTCAACACTAATCTGTTATCTAGGTCGTATCTAAATCCTATTATTGTTATAATATAAGTGTGAGATTTTTCTCATTTAAGTAAAATGTTTTTATTAAGTAAACAATTTTTATAGTTAATTTAATTTATAGCAATCAATACCAGTATGTTTAAACAACGTATTGTAATTTCCTTAGTAAATTTGTGGTTAGATAAGTAGGTTAAATAGACGGCTCGATCAGCAACAGCAAAACTGACTAAAATCTGGAAAGACTCCAACATACAGTTGAGTCCATGGTTCTTTACTCATCTCTCATTAATAGCTGGCGAGAGAAAATAGATACCTTTTATCTAGCATCATTGTCTTCCACTCATGAAACTTAAAACAAACCAGCTATCACTTGTTACTAAGTAAAGACACATGTTCTTTTTATGAACCCTTTAAACTCAGTACATCGAAAATAGATAGCTACAAAAAGGACGCTTGGGGACGTTTTCAGATTTTAAGTACAATTTGTGACGTTTTTGGTTTATTTACTTATGGCTGTCAGTTTGTTGCGATAAGCTCTCAGTTCCATTCAAAAAAATATTTGATTAACTGTTTTTCTTGAGACTACCATTCCTGTAGCTGCAACTAAATCATCTTAGTTAATGTAACATACAAAACAATACAAAATTCTCCGTGCTATCCCCTGTAAACAAATAGCACGTTTAATAGATAGCATGCTCAACGACCGAATGTTTCAAGTAGTGGTGGGCACAGATATCAGCCCACCAAAAAAACTTAAGAATGGCCTACCACAGGAGTCAATTACTATTTAGCTTATATTTAGCAGATATGCCAGAAACACAATCAAGAAAGTTCGGATACACCGATGACTGGGCCCTCACTACACGATGCAGAACACTAGAAACATCTGAAGAAGTTCTGACGGCAGACTTATATATATTGAGCAAATATTTTCGCAAGTGGCGGCTTCAACCAAATGCATCCAAAACAGAAGTTAGTTGCTTTCACCTGAACAATAAACTTGCTGGAAAGGAACTCAACATACGGTTTAAAAATACCACACTTTCCCACAACAAAACACCGAAGTACCTGGGCGTAACATTTAGACAGAACGCTATCATTTAAAGAGCATTTAACAAAAACTGCCCAAAAGTTGAGTACAAGAAATAACATTATACAGAAACTCTGCTGTTACCACCTGGGGAGTATCGGCTTCCACTCTCCGCTCTACTGCTTTAGCCCTTGTTTTCTCGACCGCTGAATATTGTGCCCCAGTTTGGCTACACAGTCCACACGTAAAAAACGTCGACACTCAGCTGCACAACACTATGAGGATGATAGCTGGTACAATTAAATCAACTCCCACCCAATGGCTTCCAGTATTAAGTCACATTCCACCTCCACATTTACGACGAGTTGACGCACTTACACGTGAATATAAAAAGATCATGAACAATATAAACCTGTCGATCGACCAAGATACCGAGGATGCACGAAATACCCGTCTACGTTCTAGAAAACCACCAATAAAAACGGCAAGAATGATACATGAGGAGTTCAACATCACGAATGCATGGTCCCAAGAATGGAATGCATGGCCAAAATAACATGCCCTGCATTACCCACAAGCCACCAGGTTTTGATCTTCCACGTAAAACATGGTCCACTCTAAACAGGATCCGAACCAGACATGGCAGATGTGCATATATGCTACATAAATGGGGAAAGAATCCGTCTCCTCAATGTGACTGTGGGAAGAACCAAACGATCGACCACATTATTGAAGAGTGTCCCTCAAGATCCTACAATGGTAGCCCTGAAGGCTTCCTGTTTGCAACTTCAGAGTCAATTGATTATGTTAATACACTTGATGTTTGTTTGTAACTATTTAAAGTTTGTCATATACCCATATTACTAGTGTTTGTAATTTTGTTCTAAATGTGTTGTAATTGCCATACGATAAATAAAATAAATTAAAATCATGAATGTGTTGCTTGTGTGAGTCCATTTCAAATAGGTAAAGAAATAATAAATAAGACTTACTCACAATCAATTTAATTTAACTATCAGACGACCGGTTTCGCTTTCTACAATATGCAAAGCATCTTCAGGTCTCGATACAAAGTTAAACAAATGATGCCGGTACAGTAATAGAGTATTTCAATTTCTTCTGATAGCTGTTCGTTAACACGTACTTTTGCTTGCTGTTTATAGTATAAGTTTGATATTATCCTGAGGTATTTGTAGTCAATCTTCTTTGATTTCAGGACATTCATTAATTGTTTATGTCGTACTTTATCGAATGCTTTATTATAGTCAATATATACAGATATTATCCCTTAATTAATAACTAAGCCTATTTAATCCATGCATAAGTAAATACACATATTATTGATTGGAAAAGATTGATTTCTATTTCTTTGAAACTGTGGTCGTTATCTAATAAAATTAATTTAAATGTGGAAACTGGATTTTTATAATAATTATATTCTAAAATTTTTATCAAGATCAAATATCGTTACAGTATAAGGTATAAGATAAATATAAAATTTAATAAGAATTCTAGAAACCATATTACTTATTTAGATATATTAATACACCTATGTTTTTAATTGTTTTTTATTTGCCAGACAGACAGAGTATTATAGTTCTTATTTTTGAATTCTCGTTCATAACGCCCGCCAGTCAAAAAGCCATATTGTTACTTTTTCCTAGAAACACTGACTAAAATAGTGATGATGATGTAGCAATAACATTTTTATTTCCAAGGTAGATCTAATTTTAACTAATATGGATGACGTCACATGGATGATATCATTGGCATTGCCTGACAGTTTGTAAGTTACTGTCTGGCAGTGTTGCCGATTTTTAAGAATCAAATTCTTTATAAATGATTCATATACGCGCAGGTTTTCTGTGGATTTATTCTGAGTAAAAGTAATTGTCGTTATAATTGAAAATGTTTTGCTTTTTCATTATTTGGCATTTTTATATCAACGACTCCAAATTTAGTATAACTCAGTTTGTTCTAAGTATGCAACAACACGTGGACAGATAAAACCTATTCTATATTATGTAAATTTTTTTTGTTGAATACGAATATGTACCTATATAGGTCGCCTATTTCAAAAAGTGGTACCAATATTTATAAATGATTTTTTTTAAATTAATTTTGAATTTTAAATTAAGTTTAGATCGAGAAATCGAAGATTTAACTATAAGTCCTCATAACATGTTATGTGGGATATATTTCTCTAACAGCTGCACATAAACAGAAAGTTTGAAGCTATTTTGACAATTAACTATTGAAGAGATGGTCGAAAATTACTTTTTTATTGTATTAATAAGCAATTAACACATACCTTTTCAAGTGCGCAGCGTATACACGTGCGTGCTGCGCACTTAAAAAGCTTAAAATTTTCTCTCTTAAAATTTTCAATCACTTTGAACAAACAATAGCATTTTTAATGTAAAGTTTGTTTAGCAGTAAATGGTTGACTTCAATTAGTACCAACTACAAACATCCTGGGTTAACCGATAATAGTATAAAAGGTCCGGTTTTAGGTAAAATTTAAATATGTTTCCTGGCAAAACTTGTCAATTGTCATTTCTTAATGTTGATTTAATTGCGTACAATCCAAAACCATTATAATTTCATTTGCAGATAAGGCTTATATTGACGAAACTTTACTGATAAGAGGGTTTTTCGAATTCGATGGTAGTGCGCGACGTGTTTGCTAACGTTGAAAATGTATTTATAAAAATAGTGTTTATAAAATTTAGTACGTTTTTTGAGATAGGGAAACCACTCATCCATCTGGGCATTCACTTCATAGTTCAACATACATCCGTTATTCGGGTTTCTTTTTAGCTGTTTAATATTTAGTGCCGACATCATTGCTGTTCGTATGGCTGTATTGACTTTGTCTTTCAGTTTTTTAACATTTCTGTTAAAAAACTCCTTTCATTCCATTCATCCCAATGCAACATGGATACTTGAAACCAACATACACATGAAATTTATCAATCTTTCCTACTCTTGTCCTAACCTAGTTGATCCTTCATTGTATATATCTCCACAATTTCCACGTTCATACCGGGAACTACTTTCTTATGAGTGCTAACCACAGATCTATTCGAGGTACCTTCTCATATGAGTTTTGAAGATTAATAACGCAATAAATACAGACAAAAGAATATATACTGAAGAAAATCTAAAAAAACAAAAAAATTAAAAATCAAAAAGTTTGGTTGTAATCTTTACAAGCCGATCGATGTAAACTGTAAACTATTTGCCCTCTACAAATTGGTTTTGGGTTTTACAGTATAATAATTATTATGTTTGTTGAAAAAACCATTAATGGTATGTAATTATATTGATTGTCTGCGTTATGAGTTTTAATTGACTTTTAAGACAGGCCATTCACGTTCCGACTTGTGGTCCCACTTAGTAGGACTACTAGTTGGATGTTCGTCTCCACTCACGCTCCGACTTTCTTTCCAACTAGCGGTCCAACTTCAGTTGTAGGTTGTTTTCACGATGGTGTACATCGCTTAACCAAAAAATGTATCGAATAAACACTACGCAAAATATAATAATATAATATGTATGTTTAAAAATTAGGTTTCGTTTCTCTAGTTATTTGTCTAGGGCTGAACTAATTAATTTTTTCAAGTCTTGATTTTTATGACTTTTTAAGATGTAGGAAAAAATTATAGTTTTTAAAGATTTGTATAGGTATAAAATCTATATTTTATTTGTTTTAAACTGGAGCTGGGATTTATTTTGTTGTGTGTGTGTCGTATATTTTGAATAGGAATAATTTTTCGTGCAATTGAAAGTTATTTTCTATTATTTTTTTGCGAACTAGGGATCTTTTGCTACAACTATGATTTAATTTTCATTGTTTGTTGATAATTCTTCCGTAGACAATCTGGAGTATCGGAAATTTACCTGTATAGGAATGTCCGAAATAAATCTACAGAAAGGAAAATGATTTGCCCTAACAAAAAGGTAATTTTCGTGCAATTGAAAGTTTATTTTCGATTAAATATTCGCGAACTAGAGATCTTTGCGTAAAGTATTTCATAGAAATCTCATACGTAACAGGTGCCGAAAGTCAACTGACTGAGGAAATTTTCGATCCAACCTGTGATCCGACTTCCAACTTCACCATTCACGCTCCGACTTCGTCGCCAGTCGGAAGTCGGATCTTCAAGTCGTCCCACTAGTCGTACCACTAGTTGTCCTACTAATCCAACTAGCCCACTCACGGTCCGATTTCAGATCCAACTGCAGAAGTTGGACCACTAGTCGTACCACAAGTCGGAACGTGAATGGCCTGCATAAGAAAATTATTGTATATTTAACACCAAGTTACTGAAGTAATGAAAATAATGACAACGTAAAAACCCGACGCATATTTGTGGGTAGTGTATGTGAAGAGTTATATGTAACACGTGCTTATTTATAATTATTTATGTGTTAACAAAAAATAAAAATAAAATATGCCATATTATGTATTATGATAATTTGGTAGGGTTTTACAACTGCTTATAGGCCAGGGAAATAAGCAAAAAAAGTACCCTGTTTTTGAGACTCATCCGGCCAGGCAAACGACAGTTGTTTTGAATAGTATGAACCTCTGTAACAAAAACTAATATGTTTCCTGCAGTCGATTTTTTGGACTTAATTAATTATTAACAAATTAAGGTCAAAAAACGGAAAACTTTTGCTTTTTTCGTCTATTAGCAAAAAGTTAAGCAATTTAAAAAAATTTTAGAAAAGAGGAAACTTATAAGTCATATAAAAACCTTCAACATGGCGTTTTCTAATTTTTTCTATCCTTATTTGTTGCTTAGGAAGTTGCAAAATAAGTCAAAAATTTCGGCTTTTTATAAATGTTAATAACTTTTTTGAAAATAAACTTACAACATTTATATTTTATTTAATGCTGTGCCTTGCAGAGCTTAAAATATGGTCAAAATCTCAAAGTGATCGGTCAAATAGTTTAAAAGTTATTTTATTTGTTTATCCCAAATTAACATTTTTTTCCAACAATATAAGTTAGAAAATTATACAGTTTTAGTAATTGTAAGGGTAGTTTCTGGAAGGAGAAGACTTGTTTTATTATTTACATTAAAAAAAATTAAGAAAATTAATTTTAAATATTGTAAAATAATGTTGCAAAAACATGTCGATTTTTTGCTTATAAACAATTACAATAACTTTTTAACCATTGTTAGACCACTGTAAGAATATTGCTTTTTTATATTTTTAAAGCCAGAATTTTTTCACAAATTTAAATGAAAAAAGATTTGTCCAAATAATTTGGGACAAAGTTAGCCTCTTTTTTTATTTAATTCATAGCACCTTTGATTATAACACTTAAGAAATCTAATTAGCGATCTTTGAAAGAATATACATTATAGTTTTAAAGTACTAAATTTTAAAAATATTGCCCTTTAATGGAATCGTCCACAAAACTTCAAAATGGGTGTAAAATCGGTCGGCTTTGAAACTTGCAGGTACTGAAGAGAGGGGGGCGCTGTTAACTGTATCTCTGTTCATTTTTTATGTATTTCAACGTTTCTTTTTGAATTTGTTTGTACTTTTGCGTACATTAAGAATATGCATTATTTCAATAAATAAATTGAACACACGTAAATCAGTAAGTAAATCAGTTAAAGTTCTTAATGTATGCACATTGCTTAAATGTTAGATATCAATACGATGTATCTACAACACTGACCCATGATTTTCATCTCTGTTAGGTATATATTATTATCTATGGGATTGTATTGTTATTTCTATGTGAACAGGGTGGACTCTGACAAATAATATCTAAAAGTACATTTCAACAGGAGAGGGTCCTATTTTAAGTGATTTGAAAGCTTTACCTGCTGCTTGAACTACCTGAGCTACCATCTGTAAACAAATAAAGTATAATAATTTTTGGAAAAATTATAAGAACGAATTAAGTATAGAAAGCAATATAGGTACCTATAGTGGTTGTGAAATTTGTGAAAATCGTAGTGGTAGCCAACATTCGAAAGAAAACGATAAGAAGTAGAATCTATGGAAATATTACCCGTTTGTAACTCTTAAAAGCATTTTTCTCTAACCTGAAATATTTATTCACATTCAGGCAACACCGCGCAACATTGCCTGTTCACAGAAATAATTAGTAAAATGCGTTGCCAAGTCTCTTGACAGAGAAGTAATCTAGGATGGCATAGTTTATAATCAGGAAGTTGTGAAATAACAATTTTGAAACAAGCCAGAAAAAACAAACGCACTACATCGCATATAACGCTGAATCGACATAATTATAAGTTCTATTGGAACACAACTAGAAAATAATTATACATGCAAGGATGTTAGTGATGTACAGAACCGGCCTTGTAACAAGGTCGTAGTATTGATATGGGGGTTACAAAAAATATTTCTAACATTTTGATGTATAAAAAATCATTGATTGTGTATAATAAATGGACATATTGTTATTATTACAACATAGTTCTTTGTTTACAATTATGAAGTATTATAGAAGCTTATAGATAAATAATGGTGAACAATTTTGTTTATTTTTTTTCTCGAAACAGTTCTCGAAAAGATCAAGTTTTTTTGCGAAATGTTTCAATTTAACCAACCAACTTGTGATACTGTCTTATTTTCCCCCTGGAGTTGTAGGTTTAATGTGTTCAAGTGAGACGTAATGTCTGTTAGAGATGCCAGTTCATGAAGAAATGATTTGTCTTTAAGCTTTGTTATAAATCCTCTTCCTCAGTCCTAATCCCTTTTGGGATGTGGTGACACCATCAGGCCTTGACAGTTTTTTCACGATTTCCCTCCATCCTTCCCTGTTCTGGGCTAGTTGTTCGGCTTCATGTAACCCTTGGTTAATCAATATTTTTGTTTTATATACCCAACGGCCTGGAAATCTTCCCCTAGGTCTCTTTCCTTCAACTCTACCCTCGACTATCAGTTTGTTAATAACAATTTCCATTTCAAAAAACAGTCTCTTTTCTTAAATAAAATCCTTGCACTCAAGACATTTACCTGCACTCAACCAGAGTATCTGTGAATGTAGGGGGACGTCCTTATATTCAGTATTAAATTTCTCCAAAAAAGAGATGAATTTTCGGTGTCGCTGAGCTCTGTTTTCTCCTCTTAAGCTGTTTACTATCTGCACTACAGTTCTCATAGTATCGTTGATTTTAATTTTCTTTTCGCAGAGAGCCTCTTGATGGATAATGCAATGAAACAACGCAGTTAACATCATTTCCCGCAAAAATCCAGCCAATTCCGTTATGTGTCCCGCCATTGCTTTTGCTCCGTCGGCTATATTTATCACAGCGTCACTAACTGCTTCAAATATATTTATACCCTTGGTACCGTCTTCCATGTGGTGCAGTTTTAGAAGTTCCTCAGTTACACAAAAATCTTCACTGATCCATCTAACAGAAATAAATAGCTGATTTTTGTCAGTAATATCAACAGATTCGTCCAGGGCTAAGGAGTAGTACAAACAATCACGAACTGTGTAGACCATTTTTTTTAAATACATGAGTTTACAGCTCATCAACTCTTCTAGATACAGTTTGATGGGAAACTGAAACACAAAATGTTTGGCCTTCTTTTCATCTCTAAAGGATCGCGCCATTTTAATGGCACACCCTTTGATCATTCCTCCATCTCTAAATGCTTTTTTATTTTTGATAATTCTCTAAACATACTTCACATGATGCTGCTAAGCTTGATGATTGAAGAGCTGTCGGTTTTGTAAATAGAGATTTTTGTTTATTCAATTTAGCTTTAAGTTCTTTTACAAGAGTATTGCGAGCTTCACCTGATATTTGTCGTATTTTGTTTTGTGCTGGGTTTCATAATGCCTACTAATATTGTATTCTTTTGATACCACAAGTACTTGACAACAAATAATGCACTAAGGTTTGCCTTTTAATACGATGAAGAAATATTGATTTTTCCATTTTCCTTGGAACATACGATTCTATTCGAAAATTTTGCGTTTTTTGGCACTACTCACTCTGAATTTAACATTCAATTTATTCTGACTGAAGCTAACTGCCCTCTCATCGGGAGTGAGTGTTCAAGGTTAACTACTTTCTTAAGATTACGAAAAGTTAGACAGGTTTGGAACAGGTAAAAGTTATCAATGATAATATTTTTGAAATGTGTTTCGCGGGGGCCGCAGTTTAACGAGCCTCGGGCCTGAGGTTGGACCACACTGGTTTAGAATATCTTATGCTTCTTAGAGTGCCATAAGGTGCCGTGTTTCTTAGACTGCTTACGGAAGTTGGTAATCCTAATGGCTCTTTTTATTTTGAACTTGCTGCTCTAAACAAATCAATCGATTTTTATTGATACATCATTGATGAAATCTTGTAACACATCGTATATCTCTGTACATCTATATACTTCTACCATATTTGAAATGGTATTTTTAGGTACTCGGTATACGTAAGCAAGAGCTGCAAATTGATAAGCTGCAGCTAAATATCTTAAAGTAACTTGTAACTTAAATATTGGCGATATTGCTGGTCTCATCACTGCATCTTTTTATGGCATCCTGCATTTTTGACAGAAGCTCGTGGAATTTTTGTTCGGACATTCTTAAATGGTGTCTATATCATCATCATCATTGGTGCTACTGTCCTATAAAAGAGCCTCGACCTTCCCAAGTCTATTACGCCAGGCAGTCCTATCCATTGCCAACCGTTTCCAGTTTGCTGCGCCTACCTTTCTACCATCCTAATCTACACCATCCTTCCATCTGAGTTTTGGCATACTCCTTTTTCTACTTCCCACAGGTTGTGACACAAGGATTCTTCTATGAGGGTTGTTCTGCTGTGATCTTGCCAGATGTCTTGCTCATCTTAGTCTTCGTATTTTTATAAGAGATACTACGTCTTTACCACCAAATATATATTTATATCTGTGATATATTTCGTAGTTGTACCTCCTTCTCCAAATACCATTATCACATATGCCATCGAATATTCTTCTCAGGATCCTTCGTTCAAATATAAGCAGGAGGTTTTCATCTGCCTTGGAAATGGTCCATGTCTCCGATCTATTTGTCAACACTGGTTGTATAAGGCTTTTGTATATGTTTTTTTTTGTTTGTTGGCTTAAGTTTCTGCTTCTCATATGTCTGCTTAATCCAAAATAGCATTTGTTTACTAGGATTATTCTTCACTTGATTTCTTCCGTCATGATGTTCTCCTTGGTGATCAGGGAGCCTAAGTATGTGAATTTGTCCACCACTTCAAAGGTAGAGTTATCAACAGTGAATTGGTGGCCAACGATTCTGGCTCTATTGTTGGGTGTTGATACCATTATCTTAGTTTTCTCCTCATTTACTTGCAGGCCCATATTTTTTGAGGCATTTGACAAGGTGGTATACATTTCTTCTAGTTTGCGTGTCGTGCGGGCAACATCATCTGCATATGCCAAAATTTGGGATGATTAAATATGTTTCCTCTGTTGTCTATTTGGGCAACCCTAATAGCCTTTTCCAGAGCTATGTTGAAAAGGAGACACGCCAGCGCATCTCCCTGTCGCAGCACAACATGCGTTTTAAATGCCTGTGATTGTACGCCCTGTATTTCGACTTTGCAAACAACTTTACGCATTGTAGCCTTAACCAATCTTATAAGTTTATCGGGGATGTGGAATTCATCCATGGCTTTATACAATTTATTTCTTAGGGCACTATCATAGGCCGATTTAAAATCTATGAAAAGATGGTATGTGTCGATATTGATTTCATTGGTTTTTTCCAGTATTTGCCTTAGCACAAAGATCTGGTCTGTTGTTGATCGACCAGGCCCAAAACCACTTTAATATTGGCCAAGAAGCTCCTCTGAAGATGCACTCAGGCGACTATATAAAATAGTCGAAAATATTTTGTATGCTGTAAATGGTGTCTATACTTTTCTTTATATTCTAACGCTTGGCCCTTGAGCAATGTTTCTGATGCTCCAGACCTATTTCTTGTTGGACTCTCCTGTCTCGCCCAAAGACATTGTTTTTTATGACTTTTGTTTATATTATTAACAATTCTTGTCATTTCTTAAAAAAACCTGCAACAATTTGTACACATTCACGCAGAACGTCGTTCGACGTCATTTTTAGATTCATCCGTCGGCAATTTTAATTGAAATATGTGAACAAGAATTATCTCAAGCTGCTTTCAACTTTTGATGATCAACTAAAATTGGTGAACTAAAGTTGACTCGTGAGAATACTCCTTTAGACGAATTTTGTTTTTTAGTATACATTGTCTAGTTGCGAAGTAGAATTTTATAGGGGAATCGAGGTATGAAAATTGATGAAGCTAAGATTCCATGGATGACAGATGAGATCCGGCAACTAATGGACAAAACAAGATCATACAAAAATCAAAATGTAAACTAATACAAAGCCACACACAAAGATATTAGGATAAAAATACGGGCAGCTAAAGAGAAGTGGTACAACGACAAAGACATAGAAGAACTCCAGAGAAATAATATCTGATATCAAAGGCAAACTAAACACATGGAAAGAATACGTCGAAGAATTGTTTGAGGACGACAGGACACAACAAGATAGCATGAACGAGTGCGAGGAACATGATATAGGTCCAAATATAACTAAGGTTGAAATAATACATGCAATAAATCTGGCAAAATCTAATAAAACTGCGGGGTCTGACACAATTACAACTGAAATAATTAAATTACTATCAGAAGATCAGACTTATTCCAAGACCTATATCAATGTATTAGTAGACTTATATAATACTATATATAATACGGGTATTATTCCGAGAGATTGGCTCAAATTAACATTTATTGTTGATTCATACTGTTTATTTTATTCATTAAAATAAGGCGTTCGATAAGGTCCGACACAACCGTCTTACACAGTTACTTAAAGATGAACACATTGACAAAAAAGACTTAAGAATAATACCTTATCTCTACTTTAACCAAACAGCAAAAGTCAGAGTAGGCAAAGAACTTTAGGAGGAAGTAGAGATAAAAAGAGAAAAGAAATAATTAAAAAATCACATGAAAATCTAGCAATTGCAATAAAAGTCAAGAGGCAGACCCATCAACAATATCAGATATGCCGATGATACCATTGCAGAGAATATACAAGATCTACAGACACTCTTAGATAATGTAGTAAATGCTAGTGAGGAAAGCGGACTAATGCTTAATGCTAATAAAACAAAATTTATGACAATTTCCAAAATACAACAAGAAGACATTTTAAACATAAGAGGGGTTCCAATAGAAAAAGTAAAAAAATACAGATATCTTGGTACAATTATTAATGAAAATAACGATTATACAGAAGAAATAAAAATGAGAATTCGACAAGCAAGAGCAACATTTAATAAGATGAGAAAAGTATTATGCAATAGAGACCTTAGTTTGCAACTCAAAATAAGAATATTACGTTCATATGTGTTTTCGGTGCTGCTGTATGGGGTGGAGGCCTGGACCTTAAAGAAAGAGGTGAGCGATCGACTTGAAGCATTCGAGATGTGGACCTACCGAAGAATATTAAAAATAAGTTGGGTAGACCGAATAACAAATGTTGAGGTTCTCAGAAAGATGGCAAAGCAAATGGAAATCATGAATACTATTAAGATAAGAAAGTTATAATATCTCGGCCACGTTATGAGAGGGGATAGATATGTGTTGCTACATACCATAATGCAGGGAAAAATACAGGGAAAACGAAGTATTGGAAGAAGACACATCTCCTGGCTCAACAATCTGAGAAAGTGGTATAATTGCAGTTCCATCGACTTGTTAAGAGCTGCAATCTCAAAAATGAAAATAGCCGTGATGATTACCAACCTCCTTAGAGGAGACGATACCTAAAGAAGAAAAAGTACAAATGATCTTTGATTCTAATACAAAGAAAAAGTAATTCAGAAATACTTTTTACAATGTACATTTATATCGGTACAATCATCGGTAGAATCAAAAACAAAGAAATATTTGTTTATTTGCTTTGATTGCACTACCTGATTTAGTAGACTACTATTAGTATTACTAATAGTGGAATATTTATAATTACTTGATTCCAATGAGTACAGGTCGATGATGGTTTCTTAAACTTTAATATTTCAATGTCAATATTTGTAGAGTAAACATTTCGAACGGAATTTAATCGTTGAGAATCGTGACAAGTTTCATAAAGTTGAACTTTGATCGATTATAAGCCCATAAAAAATTTCTAAGTCTTTTCACTTTGTACGTTGTTCTTTCAAGTGGCGTGTCGGAAATAAAGTATCGATTATCGATATTTCGTTGCAGGAATACGTGATACGACACAATGACATAGCAGTAATAATAAATGCTGCGTTATCAATTGGAACAATCACATTTTTTGTTAGGAACGTGTCTTTATTTGTTTTACCGTTGTGTATAATCACAGTGGAATTCAAAATATGCTGAAAACTATAAACCTACGACCAGAACGATTACCTGTCATCAATTCAATGAGATACTTTTACTTCCTAATAGATATTATTGGATAATACAAAAAATATATTAATATAATATACAAACTATAGGTCTTGTGCTGACCCTTTCGCTTCTCTGAATCTTTCGTTGTCTAAATTTATCGAGACTCCAGCTTTCCGGAATCGTTTTAAATCACAAATAAATACTCCAATGTAGATACTCTTATACAGCTTCTGTTATATCTAGAGTAATTTTGTCGAATGTCTTCCACATGCACTTTTAAACTCTACGAATATTAAGTACATTTCTCGGTAAAAGTGAAAAAATCATTTTTTGCTTATAAAACGTTTTTTTATACATTTTAGAGAACAGTCCTTTAATTTGCAAGTTTCTAAATTAAAATATATGAACAATTGACCGAGATAATTGCCAAACAACCCTTATTTTGCAATGATTTATAAATGTTAATAACTTTGTTTTTTTGAATCTTCTTCTTCTTTAGGTACCGCCTCCTCAAAGGAGGTTGGTAATTATCAAAGCTATTTTCACTTTTGAGATTACAGCTCTAAACAAGTGGATGGAACTGCAATTATACCACTTTCTCAGATTGTTGAGCCATGAGATGTGTCTTCTTCCAATACTTCGTTTTACCTGTATTTTTCCCTGCATTATGGTTTGCAACAACATATATTTATCCCCTCTCATAACGTAGCTGTGATATTGTAACTTTTTTATCTTAATCGTATTCATGATTTCCATTTCCTTTGTTATCTTTCTGAGGACCTCAACATTTGGTATTCGGTCTACCCAACTTATTTTTAATATTCTTCGGTAGGTCCACATCTCGAATGCTTCAAGTCGATCGGCCACCTCTTTCTTTAAGGTCCAGGCCTCCACCCTATACAGCAGCATCGAAAATACATATGAACGTAATATTCTTATTTTAAGTTGCAAACTAAGGTCTCTACTGCATAATACTTTTCTCATCTTATTAAATGTTGCCCTAGCTTGTCCAATTCTCATTTTTATTTCTTCTGTATACTCGTTATTTGCATTAATAATTGTAGCAAGATATCTGTATTTTTTTACTTTTTCTATTGGAACCCCTCTTATGTTTAAAATGTCTTGTTGTTGTGTTTTGGAAATTTTCATAAATTTTGATTTTTTAGCATTTAGTCCGCTTTTCTCACTAGCATTTACAACATTATCTAAGAGTGTCTGTAGATCTTATATCTTATATACTTATATCGTATATTCTCTGCAGTGATTGGTTTACATATATACATATTTGCATGAGGACGTTAAGTCGCCTCATCTCATGTATTACATTGTGAATCTTCCCTGCTTCATACATAGACTTCACATTCCAGGTACATATCTGCAGTTCGTTTATATTTTTGTGCCTGACGCGGGGTTTTCGCATGGTGTGCGAACGCATGGGAGGTCATGCGATGCGGTCTAACTGAGAATTGCCTTCCTGCCGGATCTTGGTATCCGATGCCACGATCAGTAGTTGTGAAATTGTCATTTATAATAGCCATGATAATTGACAAGAGATATCTATTTAAAGATCTTTAATGTAGTGGTTTCTCGTTGCCTTCTACATCCTTCTGCCGTTGACCACTTCTTCGGTTCATCCACCTTTGGAGTCGATTTCTCAACTCCAGGACAAAAGAGTGCCCTATTACTTACCAACTCATCCGCCCGTAGCCGTTGGTCAGTAAGTGAAAAATTGCTTATACCAGCAATCACTCGGTCCCTATCTGCATTGGCCATCTATAGATAGACGTTGCCCATCTTCTACTACCTGGAGGTTGCAGATTTAGATTTTTATTTCATTGGGATTAAGACCTTTCGGCACTTCTTAATCACTTCAGAGCTTTAGAAGATTTTTTTTGAATAATGACATGTAATATAAGTACTTACTTGATATTATGGCAATGAATGAGTTTGGAGTTATTGAAGTGTGCTAAATCTCAGCTAGATCGAGCAAATAGTTTTGTAAGCTATTCAATTTGTTTATCCCGAAGAGCGATTATTTAAACAACTTGGCTTGACCAAACAGTGACTCTAAAAGTATTTACCAGATTTCAATCGATAGTTTTTTTTTTAAATTTAAATAATGGCTTTGGATAACTTAATCCATTCATCCACGATAACGTATTTGACTATTTGAATTTGTCAATGATGTATTGACCTATTGCATTTGTTAACAAAATAGTACTTCGCCTAGACCAGTGCTTCCCAAACTGTGCGCCGCGGCGCCCTGGGGCGCCGTGGTTGGACTACAGGGGCGCCGCGAAAGTTTTCTTCCAATATTAGACATAATCACATAATTACCTTCAAGTATTAAATAAACATTAAACTAAAGTTGTTATGACAACTTTTTAACTTTTAAAATATGCCTATATAAAAATATTTCCCATGATAAACGAGTTCAGTTATTAGTAATTTTATTTGATGACGACAATATATCGTCGATATTTTAAATTCCACGAAACAATTCTGTCACTACTGTAAATTGACTTCGGACCGACAGGCCATAAATCACTGCCGGTCGGCAAATTCAATCGTCTCTTTGCACGTGCACATTTTAAAACTATAAATTTTTACTTATCTAAATTTTAGTTAGTTGAATTTGTAGTTTCATACTGTTCGCATCGTTTCGTTTATCAGTGTGAATATAAACAGGGTTGTTTCACCTACTTGTGTACAAAAGTTGCTGTAAAAATGGAAAAGTTTTTGAATTTAAATAAACAAGGTGGTTCTAAAAATAAAGTGGATGCACCACAAACTAGTGGTAGAGTCGTGAAGAAACGTAAATATGATGACAGCTATTTGGATTTTGGCTTTACATCAACAAAGTCAATGATGAAGAGAGACCACAATGTGTATTGTGCCTGAAACTTTTGGCTCCAGAATTCATGCTTCCAAGTAAGTTAAAACGCCACTTGGAAGCCAATCATCCAAACTTTGCTGACAAACCTCGTAGCTTTTTTACCAGGAAGTTAAATGATTTGAAGCAACAAAAAGGTAACTTTTCCAAGCATTTGTCGATACCTAAAAATGCTTTGCTGGCATCATACAAGGTTGCGTATAAAGTTGCAAAGTGTAAAAAGCCCCACACAATCGCAGAACAATTAATTCTACCGGCTGCTGTAGATTTGGTAAACATTATGATCGGAGAATCTGCGGGAAAACTTCTTCATCGGTGCCTTTATCTAACAACACCATCAGTCGCAGAATTCAGCGTATGGACGGAGGATCTTAATGATCAAATAATTGAAAAAATAAAAGAAAGTGAATTTGCGTTACAGTTGGATGAGGCAACAGATTCTAGTAAAGATGCACACTTGATTTGTTACATAAGGTTCTTGGATGATAATACCATTGTGGAGGATCTTCTGTTTTGTAAAAAAATCACTGCAAGTACAAAGGCGCAAGACTTGTTCGAGATCCTGAATACATTTGTGGTTGAAAACAATTTGGAGTGGACAAAGTGCGTTGGTGTTTGCACTGATGGTGGTCGTTCAATGTCTGGCCGTTATGGAGGATTACAGGCGCTTGTTTGAAACAAAGCTCCGGATTCAGTATGGACCTATTGCATCATTCATAGAGAAGCGCTTGCATCAAAGAATCTGAGTCCTTCACTGAATTTGGTCTTAGAACGTGTGGTAACTGTGGTAAATTATATAAAAACTAGGCCGGTGAAAGCAAGGTTTTTCAAAAAAATGTGTGAGGATATGGTGCAGAACACACGTCTCTGTTATACTACTGCCACTCACGATGGCTCTTCTCGTGGTAATGTTTTGTCTCGTACGTTCCAATTACGTCAAGAAATGTACATTTTTCTTGAAGAAGAAAAACACCAGTATGCCAAGTACTTTGTAGAAACGGATTTTTTGATTCAACTAGCATACTTATGTGATATCTTTGAAAAGTTAAATGCATTGAATCTCTCCCTGCAAGGCCGCAACACGCACATTTTAAAATTGGCGGAGAAGATTTCAGCTTTCAGAAAAAAATTAGAAGTATGGAAGAGAAAAATTAATGATAATAATATCAATGATTGTTGTCCCTTGTTGCAGGAGTTTATTATCTCCAATGAAGTTAATATCTCTTGCAATATTAAATCTATTTTTGCGGATCACTTATCAGAGCTTATCAAATGGTTCGAAAAATACTTTCAAGCTGATAATATCGACCAGTTTGCATGGATTCAAGATCCATTTAGAGCGGAAGCTCCTTCTGAATTTACTTCTTTAGAACAAGAAAATCTCATTGATTTGGCTTGCGACAATACGTTGAAGACAAAGTTTGGCTGCACGGAACTAACTGATTTTTGGATATCAGTAAAAGATGAATATCCGCTGCTGAGTGGTAAAGCTCTGCGCATCTTAATTTCATTTGCAACATCCTATTTGTGCGAAGCTGGATTTTCGGCGGTCGCTGTAATAAAAAGTAAATACCGTGCGAGAATTAACGTGGAACAAGAAATGAGGGTAGCTGTGTCCAGTTTGATTCCGAGATTCGAAAAGTTGTGTAATGAACAAGAACAAGCTCATTTATCCCATTAATTACTGTAATTATTTTTTCAATAAATTCTTTGTGAATTTAAAGTATGTTTCATTATTATTAAATTAACCCAACCATATCAACTTCAACAGAAACCGTATTAACTACAGTTAAAGTTAGACGTTAAATCAATATTTTGACTCAGGGCGCCGCGGAAAAATTCTAGTTTATTAAGTGCGCCGCGAACTAAAAAACTTTGGGAACCACTGGCCTAGACAATCGATACTTTGAGGCTTCAATTTTAAGACATATTAAAAAAAATTCAATATTTTATCAAAAATTGTTGTTGTTAGCTCATAAACATTTATAATAACTTTTATACTCTTTATTTAATTCTTATGTTACAAGCTTGTAAGTAGATTCACTAAAAAGATGGCGAAAACATACAATCTTAACAAAAAAGAATCTTCTATGACCAATTAATAGGAAGCTGAAAATTGAACAGATAACAGAGAAGATCTATATTTTATGATCCAATTTATAGATGGCATATATAGAGAAGGTGTTACAAGGTATAACCTGTTAAAGTGATCGTACTCGTAAAATACCCCCAGGTTAAGGAGGATGAGAGACCTTTCTGAACACCGTTTTTTTTTATATATAATAAAACTTCAAATAGAGGAAAAATTTGATGGAAAATTCTCTTCTACTATGGCATGCAGAACATTCATTTTTGTTTTAAACTAGGGCAACTCCAAAAAATATAAGAAATGGCCTTCGTTTACCTTCCGAAATAATCGAAAAATCCCGGAAAAATAAACAAAAAATATTTTCCTAAAAAGTTATTGAATTTTACTATTATGTATTTTGTAAGAAATATTTAAAATTTATTAATAAATGTATATTATTTATACAAATAAATATATAATATTAATTATAAATTAATACTCAAAATGTGCTTATGTAAATTGAAATGTGAAACGATTTATTTGTACACTTTCTGAATAAATGGTTTTTGAATAAAATGTATGTAACTATAAGAAACTATAGGAAGAACTACAAACCTAAAGGAAGAAGAAGTAGACGTACAACGCTCCTTGAAAAGATGGACCAAAGGTTTTCACCCCAAAGCCCCGAAATGAAAAAGAAGAAGACAATGCTTATGCGAAAGCATTTATGAAACTATTTTAAAACTATTTAGTTTATACGCGTGTTTTTTCTCTAAGAATATGTTTAAGGCTAATAGTTCTATTTCACAATGAAAATGATGTTTAAACATTTGCTCATGATTCACTGGACTATTGCTTTTAACCACGTATTTTAATTATAACCATAGGATGTGACATAACGTTGGATATATTTGAATGTGTGTAATAGTCGTTAGTCATATTTATTTTACTGAGAATATTGCTAATTAAAATAATTTTTTTGGGAATTTTATTACTCAACCTTTATGCATATCCTCATTTTACCAGCCTAGAACAGTTTTGGATTGGATGCAAAAATAAATATGTTCTTACAATATGCGGTTTGACACTACTATACAGGATTATGACCACTTTTATTTCGAAATAAGTAGGTTCGAAATAACATCTCCCTGTTGGGCGTCAAAAGGGGGACAAGTCATAAAAGGCAAAAACGAGAAAAACAGTATTTAAAATTAAAAAAAATGAAATTAAGTGACCTTTCGACCTTTACTTGATGGAAATTTATTTTATTTAACACTAAAAACTTTTGTTTTAGGCTGTTTTATCGGTGCACCAAAATTTTTTCTCTGTTATTTACCGACGAAATGTCTCGAAATTTGGACATGTTATACGAAATTATGTTGCCTTTAAACTGATGGTTTTACTTTTTTTATTTTTTTGAATTTTCTGTTGAAAAATTGGATTATACTGTTTAACGTTCTATTATAACCAAACTTTTCACGCCCATCAGTTGAAAGAGTTTTTTTTTCTGTAATCGTTGATTCTTTTTTCACCTTTCTGTGTCCAGTAATAATCGAGAAAAGCGTATTCAAACTTTGAAGAAAATTGCTAAAAAATACTGAAATCTAATAGTGAAACGTGTTCCTCATCATTGTCGCTGAGCTTGATCGTTATCGCATTAGTGACGTCAAATCTCATGAGCGTACGGTACGGTCTTATTTTTTATTTCTCTATGGGCACGGTCAGTTAGTTCGCTTGAATTAGAATCCATTTTAGTTCTTTTATTCTTGTATTTTCTTTACCAACTTGCTTAGTTTTTACAGTTTACAGTATTCTTATTTATTTTGAAAACATTGAAATTATTTAGTTTACGTGTATGTTAAGTAATATATTATTAGTTTAGTGGTATAAGTTAAAAGTTCTTTAGTTTACGCGTATTTTTAAGTATTACATTAGGTTAGTGATATAAGTTATAAGAGACAAGATAAAAAATGAGTCCCAGTAAACGTCCTATGTCAAGGAAAAGGAGAGCAATTGCACTGCTTTAGTATTTATTATTTATATTACAACCGTTTTTAAAAGCTTTTATTTAACTTATATATATATATATATATCTATTCAAGGTTTGAATAATCATTCTCCATTTTCATGCAACTTTTCTAATATGGAGATTATCAAAGAAAAAATGGACGGATTGATAAGTACATTGACTTTTAAATGTCAAATGTGGAATATTGAAAAGGAGATAGCAACATAGGATTCTGGTAACAATTCACTGAACTTTAATGGTTCTGGTTATTCAGACATACAGCAGCAGCACGCTGCATTAAATATACCTGTGATTTCCTACAGGCAGTATGCAAAACATACGGAAACAGTTGCAGATATCATCGGCCAAACACTTTGTGATTCCTTAGAAGAGGCTGGACGGGAGGAATTAGCTTTAGCCAAAGAAATTGGTGAAGTAGATTCCGACGGAAATGGGTTAATAACCGTTATAGCTGATGGTGCTCGGTCAAAAAGATCGTATAAAGTAAACTACGATGCTTCTTCAGGTGTAGTACCTGACGTTGTAAAATTTATTAAATTAGTACGCCTTTGATTGATAGGACATGTAATTAGGCGAGATGAAGATGAAACGATCAGAAAAATTTTCGACCGAAGAGGACCAGTGGGAAGACGATCTAGAGAAAGACCAAAACTTAGGTATCACGATAACATAGAGGATGATCTAAAATCCATCGGAGTTAAAGCATGGAGAAAGTTGCCAGAGGCAGGGGCGAATGGAAGATTGTTCTGAAGAAGCCTTTGGCTCATGACGAGCTGTAATGCCACTGATATGATGAAATAACTATCCACGATTTGTGTTTTATTCATCAATTGGATACTTTTCTTATGTAACTGCAACCTATAAATATATTAAAATAATGTATATTCCATTCAGAGAACATTTTCCTCGCAGTGTGTCGCCTCGAAATACTTGCCAGATAAATACATTTACTATTATGATGGTTTCGCAGGTACCAATTTTTTATAGATAAATAAAAATATTTTTTGTTTAATTTTTACTACGCTAATATCAGTTTTCTCTAACAAATTTTAACAAAATATTAATTATATATTAATATTAATATAACAAAATTTAAATTTATTATAAATAAACACCATGGTGTTTTTTGCAGTCACGTTTCACAAATTTTTATTTAATACTATGTTTAGCTAAGACATATAAATTAAAAATGTGATTAATTCTTTTTAAAACATTATCTACGATAATTAATCTAAAAAAAAGTATTCCGACAAAACTAATTTGAATGGAGAATAATGCATTTATTTTAAACAACCCGTGGACCGGCGCCACTGAATAAACATCCAAACTATTAGGAAGTCACGTAGGGTCTGACATAGCAGTGTAGAAAAGTAAGTGATACGCCCACTTCAAATCGCAGTATGCTATAACTGCGAAAACAGCCTTAACACTTCCACAAAATTTATTTTAAATTATTATCACTACAGTTCTTTCGGCCAGAGTGCCTTTCTCAAGTTAACTTTAATATATCTAAAGTGAATTTTAATTACTGACCTTACCTCATTTTTCACATAAACCGCATGACTTACCTAATTTGTAATGAAATATAAGAATGATAATACTGGATGATAGGTTTGATTACGTTAATATAAGCGTGCATAAATGTAACATATATTTAAGTACAAAAAACTATTAAGCATCAATGACTTATACCTACTAATCACTACAAAATAAGCTAGAAGACACTTTAATTGTCGTCAAAAGTTAAGGACTCGGGGAGCAAATCCAGTAAGTCTTTATCTGTGAAACGATTTTTGTAAAATTTCCAAAGTGAAGTCCATCAAGTGTTTTTTCTTTTCTATCGTTATAGGCACATGCTTGTTATATGCCTTCTTGAGTAATAAATTTGTTGTTGCTTTTCCTCCCTTTTTTTTAATCTAACAACAGTTTGTAGTCAACAGTTTTCTTTGTTATTCTGAGTGTCAATGAAAATATCCGCAACTATTTTCTCAACTGACTTGACTCTGATTGAGACTGTCTGTCGAAGTACGAAGAAGCCTGGTCGTTAACGCAAATGATCAGTAACAACAATTATAGCGTAATGCACTGGTTCTGAAGATGGTCGTAGACGTAAAAACAGCTAGCAGGAACAATGGTCACTAGAGAACACAGTTTTTGTCTTTGACAAGTCAGCACACTCCACATACACACTAAAAAACACTCATACCCTCATAACTACACTCTGGCATGACAGTGAAAGGGGTCCTCTTTCTTGCTACCGAACGTGATCTCGCCGTTAACGAAGTCAGCCAACGACAGAATCTCAGTACATCGCACAAATTCTAGAGTCGCCTGAAGACGTAAAAACGACTGATAGAACCAAAGTAACATCGAAATGGTAGCGTCCAACACTGTCATATCATCTCACACACAGGCTTATTTGTGGCCGAGCTGTCCCTCGCAAGCTGACGAGACCTGGCCATTAAGGCACAGAATTATAGTGCAATAAACTAGTTCTGAAATTGACGCAGACGTAAAAACGGCTTGCAGGAAAAATATTGACTAGAGACACAGCCTCTGTCACACTTAGACCTAAAACATACACAACACATAACTGGAAAGAATATCAAATCCAGTCAGAATCTCTCACATCTGATTCGATAACAGCGCCTCCATCTCAACAGCCTCTAAGATGCTTCGCTAACAAACGTTAACAACTTAAATCCGGAAACTAAAATTGTCGAAACCAAATTCAGATTTCTGATTTAATCTGTGCCTTCTAAGAATTGCAAGGCAAAACAGACGTTGATAAAGGCGCAGATTGCACAGACGCACTGTACATGAAATCAAATCTTAACTGTCTTTATCTTAGGCGCATACCATCTTCTCCAGGGGATTTGTTGTTTTTTAACCTTTTTATTGCCTTGTTAACTTCTTCTGTTGTTATATTATTTTTCTCCCTCTCATCGTCTACGTCTTCACTATGGTCATTTATGTCAGTCACTTCTCGGTTGCCTATATTTAATTTCTCAGCAAAATTCTCCGCTCATCTCTCCACTAGTTGGTCCGGCTCATTGATAATTTCGGCATCCTTACTTTTTATGGTTATTCTAGGTTTAAATTCTTTTCTGTTCTGTTCACATTTTTATAAAATTTTCGCGATTCCCTTTGTGAATTGAGCCTTTCTAGTTCCTGTAGCTGCTTTTCTAAATGTCGTTTTTTCTCTTGTCTTAGTATCTTTTTCTCTGCTTGTCTCATGTGTTTGTACTCCTCTTGATTTTGACGCCTGATTCTAATTTTGAGTTGCCTGTGCACATTCCGCATCATACCATTATCTCCCCTTACTTTCTTCTTTCTTCTTTCCTAAAACTGTTGTTGCTACTTCTTTCAAGATATTTTTGCACTGATTCCAGTAATTATTTATGTTTTCACCAGTACTACTCATTTGGCTTCTAGTTTTTTTAACTTATTGTTCAAATTTTCTATCTATCTCAGGGTTTCGTAGTCTGTCCACCTCGAATTTATCTTCTTTGCTTCCTTTACCTTTTTTGCGTTAGAGATTCGTGCCCTTAGTTTAGCCTGGACCAAGTAGTGATCGGAGTCAATGTTTGCTCCACGTCTGGTACGTACATTCATAACACCGCTGTAATGTAGAGGTGTGCTTATTAGTTCTTTTAGACGAACTAGTTCAACAGAACTATTTCACAAAAATGAACTAGTTCAGTGAATTAGTTCAGTGAACTAGTTCGCGAAAGAACTATTTGTAGGACCGACATCGAAATCCAACCCTAACAGAACTGGTTGCCAGATGTCTCGTCTCAATCATCATACAAGCTCGGCGCCAGCCGCCCGTTTTCTTTCAGTCTTTCACTAGTTCACTTAGTTCACCATCGTACAAGTAGTTCGGAACTATTTCTTTCGATCGTATGTTTAGGTTTAAATGGTTTAAATTATTATATGATTAGTTAGTTTTTATTTGCAAAAAATTATTAAGATTTGTTTTTTATTAACCGTTTTAAATATAAATATGGTTCAAGTATGATTTATTTTTATATTTACGTATATTTAAACTCGTAGGTATTTATAGTTAGGTTATTTCTAAAAGAACCTTTACAAAAAGAAAATCAGTGAATTTTCTAGGAACATTAAATAACACATTTTCATTCTCACTTTTACATAAAATTATATTTTCCATAACATCCAAGCCAATACATGGGCATAAGATCCGAACCATTATGACATTAAGATAAGACTTAATGTTATTGTCACATTCATAAGAATTATGAATCTGTTATCTGAGGCTAATCGGCATTTTTTTTAAACTGGTTAGTCCACCCATTCACAAAATAATAAATATATGTTCTAATTTATTCATTCATTATTTTCCTCTTTAGAAGTTGAAACATAATTTATAATGCAAATCGTTCGCAGTGAACTAGTTCTTTGAAAATTAATGAACTATTCATAGTTCAATTAGTTCAGTTGAAAGAATCGTTCATTAGAACTATTTCGATGGTGAACTACACATCCTTACTGTAATGTCTTGCGTCCACAACAACATGGTCAATTTGATTGATTGTGTTACCGTCTGGGCTAACCTAAGTGACTTTGTGTATATTTTTACGCTCAAAGCATGTGCTGGCTATCACCATATTCATTGAGGCATAAGATCAAATAATGTAACTCAAATTCAATTTAACAACATTTAAAGGCTTTTTACTAAGTATTTAGTGGCTCACAGTACGGTGGAGATATGTAGATGATATGTTCTTTGGTCTCACGGAACAGAAGTACTGAATAAATTTCTGATGGACATAAATATTGAAGAAGAATCAATAAAATTCAACATGGAAAAAGAAAACAATTAACTTTATTTTCTGGTTGTGCTAATTACAAAAGTAAAACAGTTGCCTAGTAATCCGTTAAATTTTAAATTATTGTTCCTATATTTCTATTTCCTTTCCATTTTAATTTTCTCTATTATAGTTGCAGTTTATTTTCAAATTAGCTTTATTATTGATAATTTTATAATTCACAACGCTATGTTTTTCACAATTAAAAAAGCGTATTGTCAGAAGTGGGATTCGAACCCACGCCCACAGAGTGGACTGCGACCTGAACGCAGCGCCTTAGACCGCTCGGCCATCCTGACTTGTGGAAATTTATTTTTCTGACATTTGAAATTAAATCAAACTTCCATTAACCCTTGACTGATGAGGTGCACAATGTTGCGTACTAGGTGACGTGGGGTCTTACTTAGCTTACCCCATTTTTAAAATAATGTTTTTCGGTTTATTTTTTTATAAATTGAATAATTGTTTACATACTGTGTATTTTCATATTACTTTAAATTACAAATAAAAAAATATTAGAGCTACCTTGATTATCACATGATTATTTAACACATTCTGAATAAAACCCTTTATTTTGACAAGCATAAACTTAATTGGTAACTAAAACAAATTTTGTTGAGAATTTAACAGTTAATCTTCAAAACCACAAATTGAAAGCACATTCTTATAAAAAAAATAATAGCAATTCTAAAAAGTCATACTTGTTAAGAAATGACACCAGTACCAGTGTATTACAATATTTGCAAGAGGATACAGTTTTCACATCTCTAGACCTAGGACACTTTCCATAGTGTTTTCTTTTGTTTAAATTGTTTTCATTCATAGCAATGGGCAACGGAGTTTGCAAGATTTTTCCAATGCAAATTCGGAGTTCTCGTGACACCCTTGTGTTCTCGAGTCTTCTATGAAGTTGAGGTTTTACTATGTTTCTATGTTTCCCACAATGTCAATGTCATCTGCGTATGCTAGTAGTAATTTTGGTCCATTTACTGTCAGTAATTCTGTTTTAAGATGTGCTGCTCTTACTACTTTCTCCAGGAAGATATTAAAAAGGAGAGGTGACAGCACATCTCCTTGTTTCAGGTCACTGGTTATTTCGAAAGATGCTGAGAGTTTGTTTCCTATCCGTACTCTGGATCTACAGCTATTCATACATAACTTAACAAGCTGGATAAGTTTTTTTGGAACTGAAAGTTCTGCCATTGCATTCCACATCTGATCCGTTTTAATGCTGTCTTACGCTTCAAACAACGGTCACAAGAATTATTTAAGTTGTGTATATACATCGATTTGTGAAACAATGGGGTATGTGGGTTAATTGTAATGGTAATTATTTGTAGATATATTTGCCAATAATTTTTTTCCGTGCCAAATATGGGTTTCAATTGAACAAGCCTCCTACAATATACCTAATTATTAAATATTTCGATAAAAATCTTTTCTATATGCCTTAATTTCTATGTCTATTACCGAAATGTTTCTTGTATAATAATAAATTTTTATTAAAACCATAAATTCTATTTTGTTTCAAATCATTAATTAATTGTAGGTAGGTACTTTTATGACGGGAATGAATCAAAACTTTATTGGTTAACGTTATGTCTACGACAAATTTATATACAAAAAGAAAGTTAATATCAACAATAAATCGCAAAATATGGTCCACAAACGCAAAAGATAAAAAATATCCTTGTTTTATCCACGAAGTCTTTGTGGAACGAAAATGAGGTCAGTGTGTCACGGCAGTAAAATGGGTTGCCTAGCAACAGGCGCGTTAGCCCGGCCTATTTTCGGGCTTTATTGATCGCAGCCCGCTTTTCTTTCTCTTGGGGTTAAACTGTATAGAAATGAAACTTTCGACCTTGATTTTATTTCAATTTACAAATTAATGTGCTAATTCGTTTATTTCGATATACGTTTAAGCCCTATAGGTACGTTAGGAGGTAATACGTCATAATTCGTCAAAATCACGAGAATTTATTTACGTATACGAATACTTACTAATTTTCTTTTATATTTGTTAGTTTACTTACGCTTACGAGATATATTTTAAGATTAAAAATGTAGTTACGTTTTGATTTTGACCGTTAGAAACACGTTTTGATTAAACTTATAATACTAACCGTTAATTCAACATATTTTGACAAAAAAAAAACATCAATCTGTAACAGTAGCGGATCACGGTCTCCAAATCCTGGTAATTTTGTCAATTAATCTCATATTACGTTGTAATATGTATTTTTTTAATATATTGGTTGTTATCTTCACTGCTAAATTTGGATTGTAATACATATTATAACTTCTAAAGTGCTTTTTTCCCACTGGCCTTGTTGGTGGGACAACTGCGGGATGGTTTTATTTTCTCCCTGTATATAATTAAGCATATTCTGTTCTAACCATTTCGAAGTCCGCGTAGCTTTATAGTAACGAGTAACAAGCGCTATTATTCAAAAATATATCCAACAATATGATGTGAATGAGATTGAAAATTACGCAGTTTTGATAAGTATAACAACGTAAGTTTCTGACATCCCCCTAATACGTATTTGACATTTTTTCTAAAAATATATGGGAAAATAGGAAAAATATACACATTTTGACAACGCCGAAACAACAAATTACTCCCTTACTAACGAGTTACATGATGAATCTACTTTCCGTGGGACGTATTTTTCAAGTACGCCATTATTATATACACATATTTTTCATTATCGTGATGTTAAAGGAAAGGAAATTTTGTTGTCTTGGCTTGCTAAATATATTAAGAAAAAGGATTTCGATTTTCGTTGTTAACGAGTGAAAATTGAATATTAAAAGTAGGTAAGTTAATGAATGACAAATATAAGTACCTCCTATACAATTATAGGTACATAGAAGTAAATAGTTTTAGAGCATCATTTCCATAAATTTAAGGGTAGAACTATGGTGTCAGCTGGAGGTACATACAAAAAGTTATACACCTATTAGCTGACAGTTGTGTCAGTTATTGATGATGAGTAGCAGACTTTCATATGACACTGTCCATTTTTAACATTTTTCAGGAAGGGAGAAAAACTGCTACTCAATTATTAATAAAGTTAAAATAAAATCACAAAATATGAAGAAATCTACCTTTTTATTATCAATTTATCCTATTTATAAGTTTCATCAATCTTTATTAGTTAAAAAAAAATATTGATGGACAAAACGCCATTTGGTTGTCTTTGAATGACAAAATGTAGTTTAACTGTCCTTAAATTTTTAAGATAATGCTATAAAAAATGCAACATCGTCCGGTCTATTAAAATTAATAGACTAAGGTGGCTAGGACACCTTGAAAGAATGGACACTGGAGACCCCCAAAGACAGATATCTATCAAGAGTCAGTAGAAACCAGGAAGAGGCAGGCCAAGATCTAGATTCAAAACTCAAGTCGAGGATGACTTGAGGAATGTAGGGGTCAGAAATTGGAAAGCCAGGGCGAAAGATAGGGGGGAATGGAGACTAATTCTTGAACAGGCTAACTCACCCAGGATTGTAGAGCCAAAGGTGATGATGATGAAATTTTTAAAATAAAAATATGAACTGAAAATGCATTTCTACGTGTTTGAAATGCAATATAGTAAAAATAATCAAATGACATGTATGTCGTCCTCCAGCATACAGCATCATTCTTCTCTATCTTCACATTGATCGCAGGTTTGGTCTTTTTTCAATTGTATATTCACGATACCGCTCTTTCAAAATTGGATCTAACCAAGTTAACTCTGAATCTAATGCCCATTCTTTGCCTGATAAACTAATTACAAATTTTGATAAACTAATCAGTCTTTTCTTCTTAACAGCATGCTTCATTGGCAATGCCGGCAGTACTATGTTACTTAGTTTTTTCTGTGGTTGAATTAAACTTGAATACTTTTTAGAAGAGTCATCATTTCTATACAATACCTCTGTTTTATACAAGATGTCTCCAGCAGTTTGTTTACCTCGAGTTAGGATTATTCTTTTGGATCCACTGATACCTATAACTTTTTTAAGTGAAAGCGCTGCATGTTTTATGTCATACATATCAGAGTCCAGCTTGCGTACTTGTTTTTTCTTAGAATAGATTTCATATTTGTCTGCTTTATAAAAGTACGGGCACGTAAGTCCAGCTCAACTTGACCAAAAACTCGATCAGCTGGCATAAACGAATGGCCATGAACGGGAAACTTCATCGCAATTGTTTTAATAGTTTTTGGTTCATTATTCAAAAGCCACAAGGTGAGTGCATCTACAATGTGGGAATTTTTATTATGACCCCCACATCCATCCGAAAACAATCTTAGATTTTTAATATCTGGGTCAAAATCAGTCTTTTTTAGAAAGTCACTCAATGCGGAACTTATTTCCATCTTAAATTCTTACATTAAACGTCCTAGTCTTCCATCCATATTGAGCAAGGCAATCTATTATTGACATTGTTCAATACGAGAAGAACTACCATTCAGGCCGAATTCTTCTTGTTTCTCTTTATAACCAATTCTGCTTGTTCATTGGAGGACTAATACCTCTATCAAGTCAATCCTCTGTCAATCCATCTTTTGCGCGGACGTCCGATACTTCTTCTGGCAATTGGTGACTTATGTTTTGCTATTATGACCCACATGGATCTCCTCCATTCTGCTTGTGGTTATTCCATTCTTTATTTCTATTTAGTATCCATTAGTTTATACACTGTACGTAACATTTTCTTTTAATGTCTTCACTTCTCTTTCGAACTCTCAGCGTATTTCCTGCAATTCTTCTCAGTACTCTCATCTCTGCCGTTTCTAGTAGCCTTTGTGTTGTTGCTATGTCGGGTCTTGTTTCTGAGGCATATGTCATTATTGGTCTTACACTGGCTTTATAAATTCTTGAATTCATCTCAGTTTCAATGTGGTTGTTTCGCCTTATAGTCTTATTAAGGCAACCTGCCAGTCTATTTGCTTTTTGTACTTGATATCACTTCTTTGTCCAGTTATCCATAGCTGGACAGTGTAATTCCAAGGTATTTTATTTCAATTACTTGTTCAATACTGATGCCATCAATTTCTATTTTACATCTGGTGAGTTCTTTGCTGATTACTATTGTTTTAGTTTTCTGAGATGAGATTGTCATATTTAATTCTTTTGCTCTTATGTTAAATCTGTAAACCAGTCTTTGCAGACTATCTTCATCTTCGGCTTTCAATATTGCGTCGTCTGCGTAACAGAGAATTTAATGTCTTTGTTTCCTATTCTGTATCCTCATCCGTTGTTGTCTCGGTTCACACCTCTTCACATCACACATTTAAAATTTCTTGTAATCGACGATGTTTGACAATCTCACTGATTGACTTCTGGCACACTCGATAAGTTCCATTAGTGATATCGTTGACATCTGCAATTATCAACTTTATCGATTGTCTTACCAGCCAGCGCATAATTTCACACAAAATAAAAATAAAAGTACAAAATTAAACAAAAGTTCGTTTATTTATGTATAGGTAAAATATAATTATAAATATATACGATTGATTAACAAGCTAAAACGGAAATAATCAAATTGGTCACAAATTAAAATATATTTACAAATAATCTACGACTGGGACTAAAGAGCATCTTCTTTATAATAATTCAAGTTCGAGGGTGCAAGATTCATGGGATGTCTTCGCTGCATGAACATTTTTAGACGTGCTGACGGAATAGATGCAGAACCGATAGCCTATAAACAAAAGAAAGATTTAAATAATTTATAAAATTAAATTAAATAAAAATGTTACGTGCTTGCGCTTCTTTCTATTAATCTGTTCTCAACAAAAACGAAACATGTTATTGTAAAAGTAAAAGAAGTAAAAGAGAAACGACTGGTATTCATGCTTTTTAGTATACAACATGCCACTCTAAATCAATTACATGCTACAAAATCAGTTGTATAATCCAGAGTGTCTGCCTGTCGTTTTCTGTCCTTTATATAATTATAATAGTTATAACTGTCGTGTGTAACTGATTTAAGATGGCATGTTATATACTAGAAAGCATGAATACATATCGTTTCTCTCTAAGTCTGTTTGTTCACAGTATGATACGACAGTCTTTGTTGACAACTCGTCTAGTAGAGTTAGACCGAAGACAGACTAAGAGAAAGAAAATACCGATTCAAAGACGGAACGTTTAACGAACTGTGCTCCTGCGTCATATATTTGGCTTTTCAATTCATCAAAGCGATCGCAACCTTTTGCTGAAAGATGTAAACTTTTGTAAATTTGGTTTAGCACAAAGGACAGAAAACGATATTATTAAATCGTCGTTTATGTCCATCAAAATAGATTGCATCTTTGTACGTTAACCACTTGAAGTGGGAAATAAGCAGGAGACATTCGTTGGCTTTTCCATGTTTGATTTTGTATCAGCTCGAGTGTGATGAAGAAAGGATGCTGAAATGGCGTCATAGCACTCTATTGACAACGATTCAAACACGAATGGGATGTGGATCAACGATTCTACGATACACTTGTAGTCTTTTCTCATTAACTGTAAGCGCTTGTTAAAACCGTTGGTTCCACACAAACATAGTGAGTAATTTGTTGAGATATCGACATATGATTACATCATAATAATCAATTTCTTTATCATTATATGAGACATTTGTGAGGATTCTACTGCCAATCTTGCATTTTCAAAATAAAAGAAAATTAAACAGCTAGTTACAAATTGTTTTCTCATTTGGAAGTCGATGAAATGTTGAAAGTTTGTGCTGTGATTGGTCTTATCGACCTTGAATAGCACACGCACTCATAGGACCGTTTCAAATATCCACTTAAGGAACGTGCCAGACGGGATAGTGACAATGACGTTGTATGTCTTTAAGGTTCCGTGAATCAAAGAGTACAATGGGTACACTGTCTTTCTCTCTCATCTATGACATACACTACCAATTGCTTCAAAAATGTGACACATCAAGAATGTCTGCCTTTTAGAGCTATAATTTTGTACATCTTACTTTAATATTAATCGGTAAAGAAATAATAAATAAGACTTACTCACAATCAATTTAATTTAACCATCAGATGACCGGTTTCGCTTTCTACAATATGCAAAGCATATTCCGATCTCCATACAAAGTTAAATAAATGATGCCGGTACTCTATTAATTGATGGATGGTAGAACATGGTTGAAACTATCATGTATTGTTAAATGCAGAACTTAAGTCTGCTATTGTAGTTGTTTGACAATAAACGGGAAGTTCTTGAGGAGATAGGTGTAATGTGATTGTTTGTTAGATGACAGTGATGTTATATACCATTGTATTATTTAAAAGTTATTTATATATATATATATATAATATATATATATATATATATATATATATACATATTCAAGAGATATATTTATGAAATGTGTGTTATTTATTGAGTATTTATTTTATGAAGGTGACAGTTTTATGACAATGAATAAGATTAGATGTACAAATTGTGTGGGTGTTCAATTCTTTCAACTTGTAATTATCAAATTTCTTTGATAAAGTTCTATTGGCAAAATGATAGATTATTGCAAACTCAAGTATATAAAAATTATAACCATTAAGGACAATTTAAACACACAGGAACATAAAACACAGAAGGGACGAAACAAACATAAAATTTAAAGGGGAGAGAGAAGAACTTTTATGCACTACATCTCAGTCTTGGAGAGAATGAGTTTTTTTTTCAGATTTGAGATTTGAGAGACAATGAGACAAAAAAAAATTAAAATTAAAATTTAAATAATACAATGGTATATAACATCACTTTCATCTAACAAACAATCACATTACACCTATCTCTATTTCATTGAATCAAATCTATCTCCTCAAGAACTTCCCGTTTATTGTCAAACAACTACAATAGCAGACTTAAGGTCTCCATTTAACAATACATGATAGTTTCAACCATGTTCTACAATCCATCAATTAATAGAGTACCGGCATCATTTATTTAACTTTGTATTGAGACCTGAAGATGCTTTGCATATTGTAGAAAGCGAAACCGGTCGTCTGATAGTTAAATTAAATTGATTGTGAGTAAGTCTTATTTATTATTTCTTTACCTATTGGAAATGGACTCGCACAAGCAACACATTCATGATTTTAATATTAATATAACTACTATGTACTTAGATGCATTATCGTAATATTTTACCCGTACATCGGGTAAGACATAACCTCACAAGGTGTAAGTATTAAAGTTTTTAAGATGTACTTGAGATTGACTAATTATTATTTTTATCATTTTATGTAGTTAATTGATGGTATATGTACACTCAAAAGCTTGGAATAAAATATCTTAACGAGTACACGTGATAGTTTTATTATTGTTGCTACCACAATAAGCACGTTCTTGTTGAAATTTTGTACAAATATACTTTAGGAATCACTTAATAATTCTATACTTAATAAAAATGGCCAAACACTGACAAAGTATTGATTTGAAAAAGAAAAAACATTTAATCTATAGTATAAATTAAACATTGTCGAAACAATAAATATGAAGCAAGACCAAGAACTAGCAAACCTAAAACTATAATATATAACTACTCCTTATAACTAGATGTGAAGACAGCAAGAGCTCGGTAAATGTGGTATAAATAAAGAAGTTAGTGTTAATAATAGCTGACTTAATATTACCTCTTTTATCCAAACACATTGAAGACTTTTCTCCATATTCAACCTTTGCGCTGGAACTAGCACCAACAAACTCTTCGTCAAATCCTTGGCTTCTTGCGATACGTCTCCAAAATACTCATCGGGGAAACAAAAATCGCATTTTAAAATATTCGCAGTGGTTTCTTCCACTGAGTCGTCGAGGAAGGGAGATACTCCGCTGAGCATGACATAGAGAAACACTCCTACAGCCCAGCAGTCAGTGTGGACTCCAACTGGTTGACCGAGAACCAGTTCAGGCGAGGCGAATTCGAGGCAAGCTGGTGGCAAGATGACATTCTTGGAGGTGTTGACTGAGTCTCCGAAGTCTACTAATTTTAATAGGGGGATGGGAACGGTTATATCGATCATTACGTTTTCGGGCTAAAAAAAAAACATAAATTTACTATAAAAGAGTACTTTAATAGTATCTAGTATATTTTTTAAACATTTTTCTCGTTCTAAATCTATACCATTGTAACTTTCAATTTTACAGAGGATAGACTCCCATTAATGTTATTATGAAGCTAAAGAAGATATGGAAATTCTTGTGAATTCGGTAAACTGCTGCTGTGCTAAATAATATAATAACAAAAAGAACAAAAGGTGAACAAAAACTGTAACTTAAAAATAAAGAGAACAGATTATGAAAGCTAAATATGTTTAGAACCTCATCAGGTTGGAAATGTAACTTTGAAACAGGTATTTTGAGTACTTCGCTATACAATCGTTGCACTTAATTCAATTTTGACGTTGACATTTTCGCACATTGTCATGAGATTGTCGAGGGCAGAACAGCACAGAACTATTCGTTCATCTATTCGCACACACCCGAAATGCATCAGTCTTTGGTGACCAATCTGTTAAAAAGATGAAAAGTTTCTCGGATAAAGAATTAGCAATAATTGCTATATTTTTGGACGAGGAAGAAGAAGCGCAAGCAAACCAAGCAAAAAGACGGAAATGGATCCATGACGCATGGAAAAAAGGTATACCGAAGGAGAATACATGACATTGTATAAAGAACTGCTTCGTGATGATGTAAAATTTCATCAATATTTTAGGATGTCGAAAAATTGCTTTCTTGCCAAATATTATTTTTAAAATTATTGTTCATGTATTTTCCATGCGATAAATCATATAAAACATTATATTTTCTTAAACATTCTATTAATTGTTCGTCAATAATTTTATTTTGTTCACTTGTATAGCCCGTCATGTTCCCGGCAAAACCAAAAAATTCGTCACTGAGATTATAAAATCGGCCGGGCGACAGACGTGTTCCCAGTCGTGTGAGTCCCACCTGACTGCTGGGAAACTGTTCGTCAAGTGATGAATGTGAATGCCGGCGGCATATTTCTATTAAAGAATATTTTGTATGACGGACTGTTCGGTTCGGCGCCGGGACTGTGACGAGACGTGACTGATGTATTTGAATCGATCTTTAAGGTCTATCATCAGTCACGTCTCGTCACAGTCCCGGCGCCGAACCGAACAATCCGTCATACAAAATATTCTTTAATAGAAATATGCCGCTGGCATTCACATTCATCAGTTGACCAGTAGATCAGTTTCCCAGCAGTCAGGTTTCGACACGTCTATCGCCCGACCGATTTTATAATCTCAGCGACGAATTTCTTTTGCCGGGAACATGACGGCCGTACAAGTGAATAAAATAAAATTATTGACGAACAATTAATAGAATGTTTTTGGGAAATAAAATGTTTGATATGATTTGTCGCATGCAATACACATGGACATTAATTTACAAAATAATATTTGGCAGGAAAGTAATTTTTCGACATCCTAAAATTCCTAAAATTTTTCGACATCCAGTTCTTTACACAGTGTCACGTATTCTCCTTCGGTATCCCTTTTTTTCTATGCGTCATGGATCCATTTCCGTCTTTTTGCTTGGTTTGCTTCCGCTTCTTCTTCTTCTTCCACGTCAAAACTTATAACAATTATTGCTAATTCTTCATCCCGAGAAAATTTTCATCTTTTCAACAGATTGGTCGAAGAAGACTGATGCATTTCGGGTGTGTGCGAATAGACGAACGAATAGTTCTGTGACCAGACGGGACCGATTCGGCACCGGGACTGTGACGAAACTGATTCATAGCTGGAAACCTACAACACAAAAGCTTCTAGCTCATAGACTTCTTTCATTGAAAAAAGAAGAATTATTAGAAATAGTGGAAGTGTATACTAAACATATAAAATTTTGGGTAGAATATATTTAAAAAATATATTTCAGTTGTTATAATTTAACATAACTATTTATTATATGATGCAAACAAATAAACATTGATAGTCGGTAATTCGTACTTTTATAATAATCGTAATTTTATTTACTATTTAGTTTGTTTACTATTAACATTGGCTATGAGTACGTGTGTTTGGTTGTATAGTAATTTCCAGCCACTTTTAGTATGTCAAAAAGTAACTAACTTCGCAAAAAATAATTACTAAATTCACTAGACAGTTCGAGCAGGGAATAGCGAACCGACTATATTATTATAAATCTATTTGGTCACAAGTCTACGATAAAAACTTGCAATGACAAAAAAAATTAATAAAATACCAACCAAAACAGCAGATTGTAACTTTTATGATAAGAAAAGCTAAAACTACTGTAGTCTCTGTTTAGGAAATTAAATACCGATATAAAAAAAATACTCTTTTTAAGCCTTACCTTAACATCTAGATGTGCAATACTTTTTTGGTGCAGCCATTTTAAGGCAGATATTAATTGATACGTATAGTTTCTTACATCTGACTCACTGTAAGTTTCTTTATCACTAATATACTTAAATAATAAAGGTCCTTTGACTCTGTAAAAAATAAAGATTCATCTTAACTACACATTGTAATAAAAATTCTAACATAATCAAGTGTTATAACTAATATTTTATAATATTTTAACAGGAAGAAAACCATACGAAAAGCAATTGCAAGATATAAGAGAAAATTGTATCGTGTTGCAAATGAAGCGAAGTGGTGTATTAACTGGAACAGTTAATATGTTTCAGTTAATATTAATTATTTAATACAATTCCGGAGTCTTTCACTGTTGGAATGGAGTACAAAAACAAAACATAGCTAAAGCCGGAATTAAAATACGAAATTTGCTAGATCTGGAGGAGTAGCTTAAAATGATATCGCATAATACGTCCATTGTTTCAAAAAGCCATCAATGGGGAAAAACTATCTGAAGAGTGGACAAATATGCTTACATTACATAAATATTTAAAAAATGAGACCGTGAAAATTACAGTGGAATTAGTATAATCTCATCAATGGGTCGATTGTATTGCAAAGTTGTTAAAACTAAAAGAAGATATCAGTGGTACAATTGGCGAAGACCAAGCAGGGTTTAGTGCAGAACGGGCCTCTGTTGACCAATTATCGGTCCAACGAGTATTCGAAAAGAAAATGGCAAGAAACAGGGCAATCCACTGTAAATTTATAGATGTAAAAAAAGGCTAAGTCACTACCAAAAGCCAACTTGTGGAACGCTATGGAGGATTTGGATATACCCAACAGTTGATAATAACAGCAGTGAAAAACATGTGTAGAAGTAATATAGTAATGATGGGAACGAAATTTTCAAATTGGTTTAAGACAACAAAGGGGTTGAGAGATGACCATATATACACATTAAACTTTGCAGACGATCAGTTAATAATGGTACAAGATGAGGAAAAAGTTTTGTGGTCAGCAAATTGAAAGCAAAGTACTCGAAGAATAGTCTAGAAATAAGTTTTCAGAAATCAGAATATCTAGCAACAACAGAAAAAGCAGTAAAAAGTCGACTAGGCATAAAAAGAACTTGTTTCAAGCAGTTACATCTGGTGTTATGGGACATCAATGTCACACAGAACACGAAAACAAACATTTTCTACTCAATAGTCCGAGTTATAAGGCAAAAATCTGGATACTCAAAAAAAAACGAAAAAGAGTTATAGCCACTGAAATGGAATATTGGAGGGGGAATCGTAGAATTACAAATGTCACGGGAAAGATGAGACACGGGAACCAATAAGATTAGGGCAAAGATGGGCATAACAACTGTCAAGAAGGAATGAAAATTCTCTCCAGGACGCTATTATTAGACGCTGGGCGAGATAGAACTGGACGCAGGCCAAGAGATTGTAGCATTTTCAATTTCATTGATTCTTTTAAGTATATTAAAGTCCCCTCGTATACGAAATATTAAAATCACCTTATATATTTTTGATAGATCTAAAAATATTTCGTATGTATTTAAACCCAAATATCTTTTTATTTCTTTCTTAGGTCGGCCAAGTTGAAATAAACCATTTTAGAGTTGTTTATTTATTTTATTTCGGCAAATTCTTTTTAAGTTTATGCCTCGCAAAAAGATATCTACGTTTTTATTTCCGTTGTTTGTTTATATTCAAGTTAAGCGAAAAAATTTTTAATTTCGTGACTATCGTTGGAGCCGCGGTGAAAAGCGGTCAACGTTATGTCCGAATTTGACTTCAAATTCGAAATGTTCCTCGTTGTTTGTGTTTTTTTATGAAGACGTTTGTTCGTCTTTTTTTATGAAGAAAATGTGTAGCAGTGTGAAGTTAATGGTTCAGTAAATGTTTGAGTGAGGAATGAAAGCATCGTCGATTCCATCCTCGTTTTGTTTCTCCCTGGTTATCATCCAAGGCTTTTGGCAGTATGGAGATAGATTTGTTCGAGATATGAAGATATGGAGATAGATTAGTTGTGTTCATTACACAGAGAGTAAAGCTCTCAGTTCCAGTTATGGTGTCGGATATTCCAGTGGCGTCTGGTTCCACAAATTCTAGTGCATTTTGTTAGTGAAAATCCAGGTAACTTTTTGATCAAATTTTAAAGTAAAGTCAGACAATTTGTTTTGAATTAAATAATTGCTTTCGTTGACATTTAAAATTGTAAATTTTAGGTTTTGAGTTGAGCTGTCAATTTGTGTCTTTAGTTTTTTTTTTTAAATTTAATGTTAACTTGTGACAGCTCGTTTTTTATTATTTTTTTTTGACTATTAGTTTGTTTTATTTTTAAACAAGGTTAACCTCCATATAATTTTTTTAAGATTATGTAGTATCTCCAACTCCTGGAGTTTGTAAGCGGATGACACGTAAGTTTTTGTATTTTGTATTTCTCCATTTTGTAACTGTTTGTGGTGACACATAAACAAATGTTAAATTTTGTTGTCTTAACTTTTTATTTATTTTTTTGAGCCAAACCTTTTTTGATTTTTATTTGAAAAAGATACGTTTTTTATGTTTTGATTTGTTTTCTAATTATTTTCCTAGTTACAACCAGTGGTTGTAATAGGCATAATTAGGCACCTCAAGTGGCGCCCTATATTAAATTCCTTGAGGTGTTTCTTGTTTATTTTTATTGTGTTTGTTCCAAGAAATTAATGACCCCTATATTTCATTTCTTTGTAGTTGCCCCATTCCAATGCCCTTATCTTTTACTTATCCACGACCCCAGCTCTCCTACGAAACCCTGAGTGCCGTTCGCATAAGTAGCGTTTATTTTGCTTGCCTTATCTCCACCCCCAATAGTTTCTCCCCCCAATTTTCTACCCTTTGTATTATTACCCCATGTGGTACGCAAAATATTTTCGTTACAAGATGAAAAGATAGCGTAGACGAGAACACGAGGAACCGACAAGTTGGTAAATATTGGTAGTAGATGGAATGGAACTACTGGTAAAAATGATTAGAGAAACAGATTAGAGGTCTAAAAATCGCTGTCTGCCGACGTGCTCTAATTAATGATTCTAGAAACGTGAGACGAAACCAGTCATTCAGAAATTTACAGAATGACCTTAAAAAGCGGAGAAAAATGGAGAAAATTTAAAGAATCTTATGGAGAAAATCTAGAGTCATTCGAAAATTTGAAACATTTATGCAGAAACCTAAGAATTCAACAAATATATACTTACAATTCCAATATGATCGTATCGATGCCAGGTAATGGAGCATTATCAAACAAAGCCAACGATCTGATGATGTTGGAATGTTGCATTCCTGCTAACAGCGAATACTCCGCTTGGGTCACCTGATGAGACTGTTTTCGTCGAGAAATTTGTTTCAATGCTACTTCTTCTCCGGTCCCCCTGTCTCTTGCTAAACGGACGATCGAAAATCTTCCTCGGTCTATTTCTTCTAACTCTATGTACCTAAAATCGTCAATAATATATCATTAAACATAATAAATCATACAGTACCAGACTGTGATAATTTCCACACAGTATGATCAACTTGACATGCTTCGTTATAACCAGCGAGCGAGACCAAACAACCTCTTTATCTTCAATCTACAAAAAGATACTGTGAACAATGACTCTTAAATTTGTTATAATTTCTAGCTTCTTCTTCCACTTCAATATAGGCACATTGCCCTTTTTTCTTCGACACTGCTTATTATTCGATTGGAATATTGTCATTCCACCTCTTTCTAGGTTAACTTCGATTATCTTAGGGGGCTTATTTCGGGCTATGTGTCTTTCCTGTTATTTTTCTTAGTATTCTCATTTCACTTGTTTCCAGCTATCTTCTTTTTGTGTCAGTTTCTGGTCTCGTTTCAGCATAGGTTAGGTTAGGTTCCCCATACCTTGTCGTTAAGGCATCCTGCTGTTCTACCTCTTCCCTAACTTCTTTCCCGATATTGTTGTCACTTAATAAAGTGATTCCGAGATATTTAAATTTCATTTTATTGGTGCTTTTGCCAAGCTTTAATCCTTAGCCTTCATGCTAAACTGATGTAGCCTTCTTTGTAATTCCTCATTTTTCTTATCAGGGCTGCATCGTCTCCTATTTGATATCCTATTCTCATTTTTACTTTTTTTATCACCCTAACCTTTATTTTATCTAGCTGATAATAGAATTTACTCACTATAACAAATATTTTTACAGTTCTTTTAACCTAGAAATTTCACTTACCTTTGCTTAAACTGTTCCTGCTGCCATCTCAAATTTTCCGCCACAGGCAACGTCACGGCAATACTAGGCAAGCTGACGACGTTGTTCTGAGCAGACACGATCCTAAAACTGTAAGTTTCCCCAGGAATCAAATTCTCAACTGTGAAAGAGTGTGAGTTTACGGGTGGTTGTTATTGGGGGAAATCCATTCGCCGGAACCCAATTTGCAATATTCCACTATAAACTGAGAGTAATGGTTGCTTTCCCACTCTAACGAAACACTTGAACACGATATGACTTGAATTTTCGGTTCTGGTATAGGAGGATAGCTGCTTGTGATGGACAATTTGGCCGTACATGTGATACTCCCGAATTCGTTGGATACTGTCAAGCAATAGGTACCTGCATCTGAAGCTCTGGCGTTTTCTATCACCATCAACGCTATGCCTCCTTCGTTATCACCTATAATAATTTAGTTAATATAAATGTTACTTATTATTCAATACTCTACAGTAAAAAAAATCTACAACAATGCAGGATGTTGAATTGGTTTTTATAAAAAGTTAGTGACTTTTAGCACTGAAAATAAGGAAATGTCATCTGCGTGTCATCCCTGATTTAGCATTGGATCGTTTTTTATTCATGTCATCAAAAATAAGTTGCGGATTATGAATTTATTCGGAGATAGATAAAAACTATTAATATAATACATTATAATTAAACTATTAAAATATTATAATATATTTCAAGAGTAACATTAAGTAATTTCTCGGAAATGCAACTATTTTGTTATGTATATTTTAGTACCTATGTTTGCCCTATAATGGCAATATTCAACTTTAGACTACTATTTTGCCGTGTATACCATAAAAACTGTTCTACCGCCAATTGTTAAAAGAATTGAAGTAATTACTATTTAAATAGGAATAAGCCACAATTAAAGGTTAAAGTACGTTTATTGACGTTTCAATTTCCACTTCGGAAATCGTTCTCAAAATACAAACATTAGTAAATTAAACAAATTTTGTTTTTGTGTTACTTGATAAAAAATTCTTTTAATAATTTAATTTTATGTGACTCATTTATATTGACAATTCAGGTATACATTATACATTTTAAAATAGACGACTTTAAAATGATATTGCCGATATTGTTGCCATTCAATTACATGAAATCAACTTTAACTTGAGATTATCCGTCAGAAAAAATCATAGGATGTAATTTGTCTTTAAAAAGACAAAGACATGCCATGATGACAGTAAAATTCTCCTCTTGGTAGTTTCATAATAAATTATGAAGGAAAACCCAGGAAAAATCTCATAATACTATCCCGACATGGTAAGTATTTGGTCGTGCATTTAGTTTACTTTCAATAAACACCAAATTCTAATTTTATATGTTATTTAAAAAACATAAATGATGCATCCTCTATACGTTACTGAGTTACTGATACTGGTATTTTCCTTTTAATAACTTCCTCTTTTAATATGGGTAACCAGATCCTACTACATTCTGCCGAGGAATTTGCGACACAATTGGTCTCATTTAGCATAATTGAAGTCGTTTCTTTGATTTTTCTCTTTTTACCATCCGTTTCTTTTAGGACTATATTTGAATCATTCTATTGAACCCTATGTTCATTATCCCATGCGTGTTTACATATTTGAGATCTATCAAATTCTCTATTTTTAATACAAGATTGATGTTCACTTATTCTAACATTTAATGGCCTTGATGTTTCACCTAAATAAAACTGATCGCATTCACAAGGTATTTTATAAATAAAATTCTTTGTCCTTTCTTGTCCATTGTTAGGTTTGGTTTTAGACAAAATATATCTCAATGTGTTTGTTGTTGTGAATGTTGTTGAAATATTGAATTTATTTCCTATCCTTTTAAGTTTTTTTGTTGAAAATTCCTTATTTGTAAACGATAAAGGATAATAATAATTTTTTAATAAAACAGATGTTAACAAATGTTTTTCTTCCAAGAACGAATTTTCGTTAGAACAAGCAATTTTGGCTCTATCGTATAAAGATTTAATGATTCCCTAGTTAATATTAATATTGTGATTTGATTTGAAATTTAAATATCTGTTGGTAAGTGTTGGTTTTCTATACACCTGAGTTTCATATCCAGTATCGTTCTTAGAGATTAAAACATCCAGGAAAGGTAGTGTGTTATTATATTCTTATGTTATTGTCTCTTCTTTATCGTTTATATTATTCAGGAGTGTGTCCAACAACTGTGATCCATGAGGTCATATTGAGAATACATTTTGGTGAATAGACTTTGGTGTTTATTGAAAGTAAACTAAATGCACCACCAAATATTTACCATGTCGGGATAGTATTATGAGGTTTTTCCCTCATAATTTATTATGGAATCACTAACAGGAGAGTTTTACTGTCATCTAGGCATGTGTTTGTCTTTTTAAAGACGAATTACATGCTATGATTTTTAATAATTTCAAGTTAAAGTTGATTTCATGTAATCGAATGAACTATCTTACAAGTAAAGTCGTCCCAGGAACGCAACTCAACAATATAGGAGCACCTAAAAGGAGGACTTCGCAGATCGTGCCGTGACGTCACCAATCAGTTTCTAAACTTAACGTAATGTCACCACCCACACGTGATTTTTGGTATACCGTATAACCAAAGAAATTATTTTTTGACTGTCAATTCGTTGGTATATTGGTAGATTTCTTTCTTCAAAAATAAAAGAAAATGGGAGTGTTTTGTCTTGAGTGTAATAAAGCGTTTCAGACCCAATCAAGTCTTAATCGGCACAATAGAAACTTGCATAAAAAGTATGCAAATTATATAGAATATGAAAGTTCTAAAAGATATTGCTGTAAGGAATGTAACATATTTTTCATCTACCAGATAAATACTTAATCGGAGGTGAAGAAACTTCCCTTATCATAGCGACGATCCTATTATATTTACTTATTTACATTTTACATCACTTTACATTTACAATACAACATAATTGGTGACGTCACTCTATATTCCTATCTGTCAAGTCTACATCACGGCGCAATCTGCGCTCTTCCTTTCTTCTTCCTTTTAGGCGCTCCTAAAAAGTCTTCCTTTTAGGCGCTCCTAACAATATTGGCATTATCATTTTAAAGTCGTCTAATTTAAAATGTTTAATGTATGCCTGAATTGTCAATATAAATGAGTCAGATAAAATTAAATTATTAGAAGATTTTTTTTTTCACCAAGTAACAAAAAAACAAAAGTTGTTTAATTAACTAATGCTTGTATCTTGAGAGAACGATTTCCGAAGTGGAAATTGAAACGCCAATAAACGTACTTTAAACTTTAATTGTGGCTTATTCCCATTTAAATAGTAATTACTTTAAAATGCCACAAGAAAATAGCTTTAGAACAATAAAAAAAATTGAAGATGAGATAAATACATATATGAACATTAAGGAATTAGATTTATTTGTTGGTCTTCGTTTATTGTAACCAGAATAATTTTGTCCAGACAATTGTAAGCCAATAAAGAGATCTGACATTATTATAGTGTGACTTTTATGATTTCATCGATTATGGAACAAGTTGTAATTATTGAGCATTCAAAAAATTTCATACATTTTCATAAATTCTTTTCATACATTCATACATAACAAAAATATTATTAAGTTTATAAATTATGCACGACTATTAGACATTCAAGAAAATTGATCTTATTTTATCTTATTTTTACAACATACTTTTACGAACATACATTCGGCATGGCTCATGTAACGGTTGCATCTCTAAACGGCTTCATCTCCGGCTTCCAGAACCTTCGCGATGTATGAGCGCCATTTGTCAAGCAACGAATTAGAGGTGGGACTACCCCAGAAGATTCGAGAATAATACTTTTTGGTATATATATGGTATATACATGTCATGTATGTATAAAAACGGTACAATACTATAGCTTCATTTAAGGTCCAAAGGAGTACAAGCTACATTACAATGGCTCTTATATATAAGAATATAAGCATTCCATGTAAAAGAGAATAGAGTAAAGATATGAATAGTGGTACATGCAAGTAAACTTAATGATACTTAAATGTTTTGTTGTAGACCAGCCTTAGTAACACGCTTGATTAGAAAAAAGTATGAAAAATAATTACCTTGCACAAACTTGCCGTTATGCAATACAACGACATTTGGTTCCATCTTCTTCCAAGTTTGCCTCGTGTTCCTATTCCAATTCTTGACCCTACACTTAAACACCACCTTGGATCCACTCTGAACGGTAATATCTTTCAGTCTATCACGAAATTCTGGTACACAACGGTCCGGGTTCTCCGAAAGGATTCCTTCCAGAGATTTTCTCGGTTTCTTTAACCTAAAAGACCACAGTTTCCTACTGTAATTAGCTAGAACGTGAGCAGGAATCCAAAACTCTTCCAGGCTAGAACTGGTTCGGACGAAATATCCTTGGGTTGGGTCGTAGCGGATGATCGTGACTAAGTCCCCCAGGTTAAGGTGCGGCCATTCACAGACCAAACGCGCTTGAGTACCGGGAGGCATTACTAGATGATCCGCCTAAAAATGTCACAGACAATATTAATGTAATATGATTAATTATAACGATAACTACGTAAAATTTTTTGAATCTAGAAATGTATGGTATTTCAACGAGAAATGATAATAGAAATATCAGAACGAGCTACAAATGCTTCAAGGTACAAACGTACTACAAAAACATTCAACAATGAGAGATCATTAAACAGATTAAAAGCAAATCCATGCAATTTTATATTTTTTTGAACTAATGATGCAGAAAACTTGAGATACGAGGATCGTTCCATCATTTAGTGCAGAATCATTCTTTACAAGTTAAGTATGACAGTATAGAGCGATTCATGAATTAATTTGTTTTTGACAGAAGTGAAAGTCTCCTATAATTAAATCGACAATTGAAAAACTTGGTAGGGAGAAGTGTTAAAGTACTTTCATTTGGAATATATAACACCAATTTCGACAAATAAAAATAGTTTTCAAAATATCTGCATAAAAAAATTCAAGAACCTCGTAGTGGAGGTTCAAAATCTGTTACTGCTCATAACACGGTTGAAGTCCACCGTATCATATTATATGACTGTCGAATAAAACTGCGTGAGACAACAGAAATTGTGAAGTAGGTATATCAAAGAGGGTGCTCAGAATTTCACCAAATATTTATAAATGAAAGTTGGGTCGTTGGGTGACACAGTTACTCATACAAGCATGCATTAAAACATTTGAGTGTTTGTCGCGACGTTTTCGTACGGTTTCAACATAATCTGAAGGACCTCTTCTTTTTTTCATGACAATCGATGGACACCTCAGTTCCCCATTTATTCCTCAAAACTAAACAATAGTTAAAATACTGAACACGTAAAGGTTCTTTGCCACCACTAAAAACGGCAGAAGAAGAAAATATAAATGGCGAATATTACGCCAACTTTTGCAATAACTTAGAGGCAAAATCAAAGTGGAATGGCTTAAATTTAGTAACGAAGACAGTTATTTCCCATCACTATAATAAACGTGCCCACAAGTCTGATAAGAATGATAAAAATTCGTGAGATATTCTCCAGATTTAGCTCCTAGTGAGCAACATGTTTTTAATTCACAAAAATAGATCGATAGGAAGAGATCGAAAAATCGCTGCTGTAAATAGTTACTTTGCCCTGAAATTTAGAATATTGTTGGAATGAGTATGTTGAAGAAGCAGGTAATTAGGAAAAATAAAATTCAATCTCAATCCGAAAAAAAAAACTTATGCATTTTTTGTTAGGAGTAATTATTGACCAATTCTTGTAGATAGGGAATTTGAAGAATCGTTTACTAACTCATAAATATAGTTTTTTGATTCATGCACGAAACGAACGCATTTGTAGAGTTCAGGTGTACAAATCATAAAAATATATGTATTTTAAAAACATACTCTGAGGAAATCTTTCAAGAAGCAGTAGAGAATGTTGAAGCCGGAATTCGAATCAACGGAGAATGTATCAATAACATCAGATACGCGGATGACAAAGTGGTATTCGCTGGCAGTTATCAAGCCCTCCAGAAGTTAAAGAATAGAATCGCAGAAGTGAGTCAGAGATATAGACTTTCACTGAATATTAAGAAAACAAAATGTATGATGATCTCTAAAAACAAACAGCAAATTGAAAGAATCAGTGTGAATGGTCCACCAATAGAAAGAGTAAAAATATACACCTACCCTGTTACGAACGTCAATCAAAATTGGGACCATTCCTTAGAAATAAAATGTAGCATGAGAAAGCAAGATCTGCATTTCAAAAAATGGCTAAGCTATTCAAATGTCATGATTTATCAGTACCCATAAAAAGCAGAGTTTACTACGATGTTATATCTTTCCTATACTGTTATACGAAGTTGAGTCGTGGACTCTGACAGACGCTACCTGCAAGAAAATTGAGGCTTTCGAAATGTGGCTTTATCGTCGAATCCTGAAGATATTCTATACCGACCACGTTACTAACCAGGACGTTGCTGCAAATGTTGCCAGGACCCAAAGATATGGGTTGCTGCAATTAATTCAACAAGGAAAAGTAGAAGAAAAACGGGAACCAGAAGGCGAAGGATTTCTTGGCTAAAAAATCTACGTACGTGGTTCAACACAACAACCACAAATCTTTTCAGAGTAGCAGTTTGCAAAATACAGATTGCCATGATGGTCGCCAACATCCGAAAGGGATAGGCACTACAAGAAGAAGATTAAGTTTCAATGAGATTAGACACAGGAATAGCCTTAATACCTCTATTTGGTTTGACAGTGGATGAAATAATAGTAGAAATTATCTTCTTTAGCACCAGGAAAATTTTTAGAATATCTGCAAAGAATGGTTTGTTACGTCAATAAACAAAAGATACAGACAATCAGTAATAAAAATCTTATCCAAGTGCAGATATACGGACAAATCACAATATCTTAATAGGAAAAGATCAGAGTGAGATTAAAACAGGTTACAAGGGTGAAAATGCACAGAGTTACTCGTGATAAAGAAATGCAAATGATACGGTAAAATAAGAAATAACAAACATTCAAGAAGAAAAAATAAAGTAGACACCAATCAAAGGAAGATATTGAGGAAAAGTAGAAGATCATAAAAAAAATATTAACATATTTAGGAATCAAGATTAAGGGAAGAAAAAACAAAAAGAAAACAAAGGTGGATGACAGGAAACACTGAGCTCATAGACCAAAGAAGAAAAGTTAAAAACAAAGATAGAAAGAATCCCCGAAATAATCACATGAAAGATAAAGAGATGGAAAAACACAATTTCATAGGAAATAATCTACCATACCTTTCACCTACACAAGAAATTAAAAGAGATCGCTGGCAACAAACGAAGCAACTATCTCAAAGTCTAGAAGAGGAAGAGGGATACAGAGTACTAGATATCAGCTAACAATTAAATGTGTAGAAAAACTATAGTATCGGCCCCGATGAATCGAGTGTTAAAATACTAAAGTTGCTAGGAGAATTTATGACACTGAGATATTACTTAAAATATTAAGTAAGATAGGCCCCAGACACAGACGTATATCCTGGCTGGCCAATCTTAGGAAATGGACTGATCTAGCGTCAACTGATCTATTTCGAGCTGCTGTGAAAATAAAATGGATCAATGTGATCACAACATCACTAAAAGATAGGCACTTCTAAAAGAAGGGATATTACCAACTATTGACTTAATCGACTTTTGTCATAATACCAAAGAAACTCCAATAACATTTAGTAATTCTTCTTCTTTAAGTTCCATCTTCTATCGAAGGTTGGAAATCATCATGGCTATGCGGACTCTGTTGACTGCCGCTCTAAAAAGTTCTGCACTACTGCATTCAAACCATTCCCTTAAGTTCTTAAGCCAGGATATTCTTCGTCTTCCCCACATTTCGCTTTCCTCGGATTTTGTCCCTGCATAATAAGTTGTAATAATGCGTATTTTTGCCTTGTCATCACTTGTCCCAAGTACTCAAGTTTTCGTCTTTTAATAGTTAATACTATTTTCCGCCTCATTTCCTATCCTTGACTTCCATGTTTGACATTCAATTTAGTAATTACCAAACAATAATTATGCTAAGTCATGTGTTATGGTGAGTTAAGTTACATTGTAGTTAATGCTAACGTGAATAATATATAACTGCTAAATGCAGTGAAGACCTTCAAAATTTAATCAACACAGATAGTTATAAAACAAAATTACATCGAGTTAGAATGACGCATATCGGTTATATCTTTTCAGTACTCCTATATGATGTAGAAGTGTGAAATTGGAATACTTCCGGACACTTTATGAGGCACTCTAAAATATATGAATTTTTGCATATCATCATATAGGAAAGATCCAAGGTAATGGTGGTCCTGGTAGAAGAAAAACGTAATGGCTTCAAAACTTAAGACGATGAAAGTGAATATGGCAACCGACATGATATCCAACGATTGATAACGTTGATGAAACTAGTAGAAGACGAAGCTACTTCGATGAGAGGCAAAAACCAGAAAGAATACGGGAAGAGTATACAAATGAACAGTGTAAAGAATCCTTTGCGAAGTACAATTGTGATTCATGACAAAAGTATTGAATCTGTTTCACTGATTCAGTAAGCTAAATCTTACAGAATATATGTAATTATAATGTAAACCTTTAACCTTATAGATTTCAGAAGGCTTTCGATTCTATATCACAAGGCAGTGAAGCTTTGACCAACCAAGGCATTGACAAACCGTACATAGAGGCTTTAGCAAATATATAGAGAAAAGTAAAACTAAGGTAAAAATTTATGAAAACACTTCACAATTTCCCACTACCAGAGGCGTCCGACAAGGAGAAGCAATATCACCAAAGCTCTTCACTGCAACTTTAGAAAATATATTCAGCAAAATGAATTGGCAAAACAAAGGCCTATCCATGGAGGGAGAATACTTCAGATATCTAACGTTTGCAGACGACATCATTCTGATTGCTAATAATCCTGCAGAATTACAAGAACTTATAAGCGACCGAAATGAAATGCAGCTAGCAATGAAGTTGGCCTAAAAATGAACTTAACAAAAACAAAACCATGTACAACGAGCTAGTGGATGTCTAAGATATAATAATAAACAACACTGCACTGGAGACAGTAGACGAGTATATATATCTAGGACAATTAATACATAAATCTGGCTCCTTACTCCCAGAAATCAACAGAAGAATGAACCTGACTTAGGCATCTTTTGGTAGAAATGCAATTACATTCAAATCGAAGATGCCACTCCATACGGCTGCGAAACTTGGACACTAAAGAAAGAGATAATAGCGAAACTCAGTCACGCAAAGGTCAATCTTTAAAATCGCAGTGGGCGGGACATTTAGCGAGAAGAACTAACCATAGATGGTCCACTAGAATTACACTGTGGTATCCAAAAGGCGTCAAGAAACCAAGAAAACGTCCAAAATAAGAGGACTATGACAGAAGGAAACAAGCTGGTACAACACGGTACAGAAAAGCAAATATTAGATAATCGTGGGCAGAAATAAAGAACGACTATGTAGGGGAATCAGCACCATAATCGGTACAATACGCTAAGAATGATGATGACGTAATTATAATGTAAGTTATATGTGAAACCGCTCTAATATGGTTTATTGGAAACCAGAGCTGATATGAACAGAAATAAAACATAAAGAATCTTAGAATCTTAGTAAGAACGGAATAGCAAGTCAAAGTACGGAACGAATTAAGGCAGAACTACATAAAAAGAGACAAAAATGTTATTTGGCACGCACTAATATCCTAAAACCAAAGAAACTATAGATCTAATAAAGGAAAGAGGAAAATAATAAACGTTCTTTTCATTTTCATTCGGTAGTTGTTAGTCTTTCAGTAATCTGTGTTTCTTAAAATAAAGTGTGTAAAGTAAAGTTGAATAGGTACTTTCAACATCTTAAATGAATATTTATGGGCGTATATAAATTAAGGGACAGATATATGTTGGTTTTTTCTGTCCATATTACCGTTTCAGATCAACAATAAAATGATAAGATATATCGCTATCTGAAAAAAACACGATAGGAAGTTCTTCCATATACTCAGAATATAGATCAAGAACTAGATTATTTTAATCGGGTAAAGAACTGCAGGGCAATTATTCCATGTGGCAGAAAACCGAGCATCCTTCGCAATGGTGATTGCCAACGTCAGATAATTCTGATATGGCACGTGAAGAAGAGGAAAGAACTGCAGAAGTACTGAAAGTACTTTGTCTTATCGTATACGTATGACCTTAGCAAACACATTAGCTACAGCTAAAATAGCTGTAAAATAAGTAAATAACAAACGATCATCAAGTAAAAATACGAATGGAGACCTAATAATTATATAACGACCCAATGAATTCTAATATACTCTAATTTACAAGAATAAACAATTCTTAATACAACTAAGGTATACCTATATCAAAACAACAAGCCGATTTGGAGATCCTAGATTGTATATTTTCAAATTAAACGTTGCCAAATGCAAATAGGTAAAGAAATAATAAATAAGACTTACTCACAATCAATTTAATTTAACTATCAGACGACCGGTTTCGCTTTCTACAATATGCAAAGCATCCTCAGGTCTCGATACAAAGTTAAACAAATGCTGAAATAATAAAAACCCATATTAGGGTGTTGTCTAAGATAAACAAAGTAGATGTTGTAAATTACAATAATTATGCCAATATTACATGTCTGTGGTTTTATTTAAATGAGTAAGTTGAATAAAAAGTATAAAAGTTTTAAAAGTTTAAACAGATAAGGTAAGGCCTACAAATTGTTATAAAATAGTCTCTTCGATTGTAATAAATTAATAAATGAGCAAATAAATAAAATAAACATTACTTACATGCCGGTACTCTATTAATTGATGGATGGTAGAACATGGTTGAAACTACTATGTATTGTTGAATGGAGAACTCAATTCTATTATTGCAGTTGTTTGACAGTAAACGGGAAGTTCTTGAGGAGATAGATTTGATCCAATGAAGAAGAGATATGTGTGTGATTGTTTGTTAAATGAAAGTGAAGTAATATACCATTGTGTTATATAAAAGCTATTTTACTATTCGAGAGATATATTTTTGAAATGTGTGTTATTTATTGAGTAATTGTTTTATGAAGGTGACAATTACTCAATAAATAACACACATTTCAAAAATATATCTCTCGAATAAGTATAAATAGCTTTTAATAACACAATGGTATATTACATCACTTTCATTTAACAAACAATCACACACATATCTCTTCTTCATTGGATCAAATCTATCTCCTCAAGAACTTCCCGTTTACTGTCAAACAACTGCAATAATAGAATTGAGTTCTCCATTCAACAATACATAGTAGTTTCAACCATGTTCTACCATCCATCAATTAATAGAGTACCGGCATGTAAGTAATGTTTATTTTATTTATTTGCTCATTTATTAATTTATTACAATCGAAGAGACTATTTTATAACAATTTGTGGGCCTTACCTTGTCTGTTTAAACTTTTTAAAACTTTTATACTTTTTATTCAACTTACTCATTTAAATAAAACCACAGACATGTAATATTGGCATAATTATTGTAATTTACAACATCTACTTTGTTTATCGTTATTAGACAACACCCTAATATGGGTTTTTATTATTTCAGCATTTGTTTAACTTTGTATCGAGACCTGAGGATGCTTTGCATATTGTAGAAAGCGAAACCGGTCGTCTGATAGTTAAATTAAATTGATTGTGAGTAAGTCTTATTTATTATTTCTTTACCTATTTGAAATGGACTCACACAAGCAACACATTCATGAGTTGCCAAATGCATTATACATTTCACCAAAACCAAAGCAAAAATTTAAAAATATATAAAGCTAAATGTCATGCTCACCATTTTTAATTATAAACTTGTGTCGACTGGTATTGCATTCCCAATTATTTCCATTTCAACTTGTTAATACAGTTAAAACTAACGGCAATAAATAGTTTTATTGTTTATATAGATTTATCTTAACATAACATATCACAGCCATCTCTTATGGTTAGTTGGTAGTATTTGAAGCTCTTTATTACGATACCTGAAGAGATAAACACTAGTTTAATTACATGCGATAGATTATGCGTTAACAACTAAAGATATAGATTAGGTAATTGAGAAATTTTATCGTTAGTAAAAAGAAAACTGATAAATAAGCAAAAAAAAAAATAATTACTAAACTTTACAGGCTTATATAATTTAGAAGATGAATCTTCAACGTAGTGTTGGTATTTTCATAGGTTTTGTTCTTAGATAAAAGTGAATTAACGCCTGATAAAAACAGAATTCTTCACAAAATTGAAAATTTGTGTGTAAATTATCACGTTTTACTTGATCCGTTTTTGTACTTACGCTAAATTATCATCTTAAATAAATGCCTGTTTTCTAAACGAATCCTGCATGTGTGGGGCTTGGATTTGCGTTTTATAAATTTTTATTAATAAGTTATTATATTTTTTTTACATATTGAATTTAATAACAATATTTTGAAAAATATTTCTACCCCTTCTTTCTTGTTAGATATTATAACGAGTAAGGCCGTTGTAGGATTTTCAAGAAGTCAACTTTTTGTTGTTGTCTTAGACGTTTTGAACATTGTAGAATAAGAGAACGACTTGTAGCCTTACAATTGTTTTTTCCTTACAATCCTAAGCGATTCTTGAGTGCTAGACTAGCCTAATAAATAGAGCCTAACGATTTCCTTGCGATTTCTCTAAAACACCACAGATTTTGTGTTCACTTAGGGCCAATTGTTCGTACGCTAATCCAAACTTGATTGTAATCAAATATTTAAATAAAATCAAATACGTCACATTTTGAGGTTATGTGGACTGAGTTATTTTATTCAATTTTATTATTTTCCGTTATAATTTAAAATAAACCATAATTAAACTCTATCTGATGTTAATTTCATGTTTTTATTTACAAATCAGTAATAATAATAAGCAATTTTTAAAAATTTTGCAGCTGATGTGACGTATTTGATTGTAATTAAATATTTTTTTTAATATTATTTAATTTATTTTATTATATTTTAATGTTATTTATTTTGTTATTTATTGTTTTTATATGGTGTTAAACGACAACTGATTGAAACAACAATCACAGTTTACATTTGTGTATGACGTTTTGATTTCCAATCAGGAAATCCTTTTCAAAAATTATTATAAATTAGGGAATTATTTAAACCTGTAGATGTTTATCATTTGGCGCTTGATTCAGCCAATTTGACAGTTGACTTACTTGTACACATCGAGTTAGAATCTATGGCGAGGGCATCACGTGACTAAAAACGACCTAACTTCGGCCATATTGGTATTATTGTTTTGAAACTTTTGACAGATCGTATATGTTTGGTTATATTTGTTGTTTTTCGAATATTTTCAGTTTTATAATAATTTTATAGAAACTGTAATATATTGTGATAGTGCATAATAATGGTTTCTTGTTCTCAACGTAGTTGCAGTAGCAGAAGTAATGTTAATAAAAAATCTTCAGGAATATCGTTCCACAGGTTAATAATAGTTATATACTATTTGACTGTATTAATTTATCTTTATATATAATATATCGTGTTTTTAGTGTTTACCGTGGGATAAATAAATCATAGTTTATTAAAAATGTATTGCACTCTTTTAGATTATGATTAAATCTTCTGAATAACTAGTCATATTTGTATAGTAGTTTTATTATTATTGAGTCTGGTCCTGATGTCACCGCCATATTGGTATTATCGTTAGCCACTCCTACCTATGCCGTTTTTAATATATACGTTAATATGCTCATAGCTTCTCCATAGATTCTAACTCGATGCTTGTACACGATCTTGTAGGCAAATAGCCATGTTTTAGGTTGACATTCAAAGGGTGATGTTCCATCTGAGGATTGACATAAAATTCTGAATTTTCTGTGCTAATGTAGTTAATAGTATAATGGTGTGTCAATGATCTTCTTTTTCTAAAGGTGCTTACCTTTTTATGATGTTGGCGATCACATCTCTCTTACCCTCAATCTTGCCTTGTAGAATCAACTGTAGAAGTCGGTATTTATTATTTATTACGCATAATGAGGTCAAAGGAAGCCATTTTTTTGTTCTTTACGGTGTTAATATATTCTTTTATTGGTCTCTAGAGAATATTTATGTAAGTTGTATGGTATATTATATATATATATATATATATATATATATATATATATATATATATATATATATATATATATATATATATATATGAGACATGAGACTCTTCAATGTGGTAGCACCACATTTCTAATGCCACACAAAACGGTTTTTCTTCTATAAAACTTCATCTATCTATTCTGTAAAGGAGGACACTTAAAACGTAACATCTAAGAATTCTTATGCGTATATTTATACTTAAAGATAAGTTGCGGAGAGAGTGTTTGTGTCGTAGCTATCTTATCTCAGGTATCCTTAATACTGCAGCCCAGGTAGCATATTTTCTCCACTATTTCAAAAGATATATCGTTTATTGTAATTTGGGCGTTATGTTAGTGTTTTTTCTAATGATCATGTTTCTACATGATCCATAATTCTTTGGTGCTCCTGCACACTATCTACCAGCAACACGGTATTGTTCGCATATCTAATACTTTGTATAAGTTGGTCATTGACTGTAATACCACCTTCTGATTCATCCAAGGCTTCTCTAAAGATGTTTTCAGAGTATATGTTAAATAGTACTGGTAAGAGCATCCCTGTCTAACTCCTTTTCCGACTGTTAAGATCTCAGGCAAATAATTTTCGAATCGCACTGATGCTTTTCGTAGTGGCTATAAGTTTAAGATTAGTCCTATATCCTTATCATCGAGTCGTGTTGTTTTTAGGTTATCGATTAGTTTCCCATCTAGTACTTTGTCAAACGCCTTCTCGAAATCAAGACGCCGTTGACATCCCTGGTCTCTCTATATTAAAAATCCAAACTGAAAAGTGCTCTGACTTTCTATTAGCCCATTAATGTTGGTATATTCTTATTGCTGACTTCTTCTTTGGTATTGGTAACCAGAGACTGGTGCATGATGTTGATGGGTTTTGAAATACATTTTTCTTAACTTTCTTTGTTGATTTTCCATTGTACTCTGTGCTCATAGTCTCGGGCTTGTTTGCATATCTAAGGCCCGTCAAAGTCTCTGTTTTTGATGTAAAAATATGATTCATAACTTCAAGTAAAACAAGTCAACTGTCAAATGTGCTGAAACAAGCGCCAAATGATAAACAAAACAAAATATTTTCTTAATTTATAATAATTTTTAAAATGATTTTCGGGTTGAAAATCGAAATGTCAGAAACAAATAATGTAACATGTCATTTTTATTACAATAGTTGACATATTTATAACCTCGGCTATTTGATATCAATGATCATACCATAAATTTTGATAATGATTCCTGGACACTCATCGTCAAACACATTTTTCCGACTACGAAAAAATCAGCTTTCCAAAATTTTACTGTTGCTAATAACAAAGTAGACTGGCCATAAAAACATCCAGTTCGGTTTTTTTATTTCTCTTGCTTTTCTCCTATAAGTGAAGATACTTGACTGAACAATATTCGACTTGTTCAATTTTTCAAAACATTACAATTTTGATGCTTTCGATGACATTTAAAAATAAACTAGAGGCAATGGATTTTGACAAGAACTATGAGTAATGCCGATGCAGTACACAAGTTTACCTGTTATTTACAAGGTCGTAGCTCTTGTCAAAATCAATTACCTATAATTCTTTTTTTTTTAATTTGGACAGACGTAATGCGTTGAATGACATGTCCAAAACGGATAGTAATTCGTGCTCGTGTAATATTAATCGCAGGCTAGATTACTGCCCAGTGCCCAACCACTCGTTAAATAAAATCAAAAAAACTAGTCGCTACATAAAAACTCGAATTAAAAGTTTTTGAAACTGTAGTAAAATTGATATTTAACTCTTGAATATTAATTATAATATACTTAAAACTACTTACCTGATCTTACAAACCAGCTACTTGTCAGAAAATCCAAATGTTTAGTAGTAGTTTGTATATGGTATAAAAATAAAAGCAAAACTTTTTACATTGTTACACTTCAATACGGTTTCAAGGCCAAACTAGTTGAATGTCTAGTATAACTGACACAAGAATTGTTTGTTGGTCAAAAATCGACAGCTTATTCGAGAATCAATCAAGAATCAAAATAAAGGCAACAAAGAGCAATGGGAGGGCATATGGTAAAGATTTGTAGATTGCAAGTGTGTGCGGAAAACTCTAGTAAAATAACAGCAATTATCATACAATTAAAATAGATTTCCTAACTACATCTCTACACGTATACTTGTGGCTGCATAAATGCAGAAACGACAAATTACCCAAAATAAAAGCAGTCGGAGATCTTTTGAACTTTTATATCCAACTGATAGATAATAATTAGGTCAGTGCGAAGTTAGCAATGAACTAATGCAATTTTCAATTTCTTTTGGAAATAATAGCATAAAGTGAAATTTTTGTTAACGTTTCAAATCAATAGCCCCCGTCAAAATGAAATTATCTAATTAAACATATAAATCTATTTAATAAACTACTCCTACTAAGAATTTCCACATTCATATTCCACAGTTTATTATCCTTCTTTCAACCTTTCTCTCCAGCTTTTCTACCTTGGTAATTTTCATATTGCAGGTTTCTCCTGTCCACTGCCTCGTCTACTTCATCTGTAAACGATTGTCGACGTCTTTCTTTCTTCTTCTGTTTTTCTTACGAAGCTCTTGTTTATCCCGCATCCCGAGTCCATTCTCATTACTTGTCCGTACCAGGCTAGCCTTTTTTCCTCTATACGAGGTTTATACTAAAAGTTTAGCATAAATAAAAGAATGTATGGTATATAACAAACACATCGTCGAATTCTTTATGCTAGTCCGAAATACGTATCTCAGAAATGAGGTTTTGTATGCCTTGACCGCCTCATCTGGCGTGTTGAAACATTTAAGAAAATCACAGATTACTGCGCAAAATAAAACAAGAAAAAAGCACAAAATCGAAATAAAATGTAAGTAAAAAGAAACTTAACGCTATCGAATCTAAAAGGGGATACATCCCCTTTTAGATCCCTTCGAGAACAAATATACAGAACATTATCTAAGTTTAAGTGAGTATCTGCCACACTACCAAAGATTTTAAGAGAAAAACAATACTATTTGTAAATGGTGGGAAATAAAAATATGGGTAGGAAAAGGAAATAAATACATCACAACAACATTTACAACAACAAATATACTGAGATCTATTATTTACAAAACTGAACACAACAACACAAAGGAAAGATTAAAGAAGTACACTTGTGAATGGAACAATTTTTATATGGGGTAAACCTTAGGACCACTAAGTGTTAGGATAAATGAGCATAAATCATACATAGCATTGAAAACAGAGACTTTGGCAGATCCCAGATATGCAAAGATGTCTGGAATAATGAGCACAGACTACAATGGAAAGATGCATCAATAATCATAAAAGAAATTAAAAAAAAACGAGAAGCAGAAAGAAGCAGTCCTCATCTTACTTAATAAAGAAAAATGTGCCGCAAAACCATCACAGAATGCACCAAAAACAAGAAAATCAAGGAAACAGACCTCATCTTACTAAATGAAGTCAAATTTGTAGCAAACACATCAATAAAATGTAGCAAGATCTGGTAATCAATACTATAAGACGAAATTACCAATAAGAAAACAACAACACTAACGAGTTAAAAGCTGGAGTGAGACCATCATCTTTGATTAACTACTACAAGCTACAGAATGATCAAAATTTGATATAAATCCGAGGGTATATCTCAGAATTTCTCCTCAAAACATGGTCTATATCTATCAGATCGAGACCACATAAGCCAACTGTCAAATTAGTATTATCAGAAGAAATTTTCGAAAATCATATTTACGAAGTTGAGTTAACTCTGTGCAAATATAATCTCTGTGTAGAATCAATTATAATCTGAGTTCATTCGCAACGTTTCTCCTTACAGATTCGAACTCAAATTCTGTTTATAATAAAATTATTATAAACAGAACTATTGTCAGTTACAGAAACAGTTCTTTTTTTTCTTAATTATTATCCAGTTACTTAATCACCATGTTGGATATTTTCATTTTTGCTTTTCTTCCCGTCAGTCCGGCCAGTTCCACTTCAGCCATGCTATACGCTCTATGCCATCTGTGACGTCTGTTCTTCTTATTTCTTCTGTTCTAACTCTGTATCTGAGAGTCAGTCCATTCGTTTTTGGGCTACTCTGAGTTTGGTTGCTAGAGCGTGGGTTAAAGAAAGTGTTTCGGCGTCGTAAGTCATGACTGAAAGTACAAATTGGTCGAATGTCTTCTTTTTCAAATAATTTGGCAAGTTGCTCTTGAAGATGTCTGATAGAACTGCATATGCGGCTCATGCTAAAGTGATTCTTTTTTGCAGTTCAGCAGTTTGGTTGTCCAAATTTGGATTTCATGACCGAAGTATTTATACTTATGAACTAATTATAATTCGTTGCAGTCGACTTTAGGATTTTCGCTTGGTACCAGATTTGTCATGTATTGTGTCTTTCCAAAATTTATCTTCAAACGAACTTAATTACATGCGGCATCTAACTCAGTAAGCATAGTTCCAATGTCTTTTAAGTTATCTTTTATAAGGACAATGTCGTCCGTCAATCGTAGAAGGTTAATCGTATAACCTGGACCAAAAACCACCATATCTATAGACAAACTAAGGTTTTAAAATAGGGTAAGATAGAATTAGTTTATTTCCAATGTAACAAAAATATACAGATCCAGTTTTGTTTATTTCGATAAATTTATGTCGATTAAAGATATGTTGATATTTGCAAATTTTATTAATAAAAATTTCACTTTTCTATCTATGTGCAATTACTTATCTAAACCATTGAAAAACGGGGATGTCAGAAATAAATGGTTTTCTAATAACAGGTACTATTTTTTATGTTATATTTTAATAACTTGCAAAACAAAGATCCACAAGAAGGACAATTTGATAAAGAAGTATATTAACACAACCCGATTGATAAAAATATACTATTTTACACATTATACATATATAAAACGTCATAGGAATAAGGAAATTCAATTTAGAAAGTACATATACTTTTATAGTGTAGATTAACTCAATGTACAAGCATATAACAATACACTTCTACACCTAACTTTTAGCCACAATCTACAATAGCAATTAAGATAAATATAAAGACAATAATTTAAAAAATGTACATGGGGATTTAAGAAAATTAACGATTTAATGACTTTACAATATTATGGAAAACAACGAAATAAAATACGAATTTTAGCTTTAAAACGATTATAACTATTTTCATTGGAAGTATAGTAAAAATTAAATATGGCACTCTAATCAAGCTATAATCACACATTGTTATCGTGACACCAAAACGTTTGTTATTCAAACCAATCTACTACCAAGTATATCTTAGCACAAATACCGTGTTAGTTACCTTTAAAACTGTTTAAAGACGGAACTATTTACCGTATGATTAGCTTCCGACCACCTCCTGTGCATATCACCCTTCTCGCTATTCTCCTTCGCGGTTTCCAACACCACAGTATCACTCTTATGCTTGTTTCTCAAACTATTCTTAAAGCCTTCGAAAAAGTTCAGTCTCGAGCGTGGATTATTGTTTTTGCTATCGTTCAAATCGTCTTCCGATGGGATACCAATGGTGTTAGCCTTGTGAACGTAATGGTTCTTTTTGTGGGACTTGCTGGGCTCTGCGGGCGATCCATGAGGTAGGGCTCTTCTTAGGGGCGCCACTTCCCACACTGATAGGTCGGATAAGGAACTAGCAGGTTAAAGAAAGAAGAGTAAATTAAAAAGAAAAAAGCAAAGTTGGAGAAAAACCAAATAAATTAGGTTTAAAAAATAAAAATAAAATATTAATTGTACACAGCAGAGCTCTGATAAGTTACATTAATGCATTAGTTTGTTACAATGTAATGAAATTGAGAATTTATTACTGCAAATATACCTATCATCAATGTTTAAAATTTGTTATATGCGCTAATAGCTATTGATACATGGCTCAAAAGCTACAAATAATTTACTTGTAACTTTTGGGTCCAGGTTTATACCAGATGACATATGTGCACAAAAATCTCGGTGTAATGGTCACCAAAATCTTCGTATCTGCCCGAGAACTGTTTAACTTATCACATAATACAACTCTTTAAGGCCAGGTTCCTCTAAAAACGTGCTTTTAAAAAATATTATAGGTGAAAGTACATACATTAAACTTGAATGTTTTTTCAAAATGGAAACAAATGTGGAAATTGAAGAAGAATTAAAGAGAGGAAATATAATCAGGTACATAAAATCTCTTCGCTAGAATGGACAGGACATATACAGAGACACCCATATTCAGATATGGTGAACAGGATAACTGACTGTACACCACTTTGGCCCAGGTGTAGAGGAAGGCCTAGAAGGTGGCTGGATGATGTAAAGAATATTATAAGAACAATGAACGTTAAATACTGGAAAGTTCAGTGCAAGGACAGGAAGAAATGGAAAAGAGTCACGACTGCAGCAAAGACACAGAAAGCTATAAATGAAAAAGAGGAATAAGCCTCTCCCAAGAATAGGATTTTGAACGCCATGGCGTTAGCTATAATCCCTAGGGATTTTAAAGCTTAATGAATGAATGAATTAATTTACCAGCCCTAACAACTATATATTGGAACAAGCAGTTATTTTGCGAATATAATGAAAATTTACCGAAATTCTTTTATTTATATTTTTTTTTAAATTGTTAATATGAAATTAGCAACATTTTTTATGATGTATGGTATTATTTTTGCAGCTTAATTATATACTTTATATTGAATACTATGTAATTAATTGTTTGATAATCGAAAACTGCTGACAACTAAATGTTGGAACATTTTTTGCTTTTCCTCGCGTTTTCTTAAACTTTATCAACCTGACACAAAGAAGGCTTTGAAATCAAACATACGAGTAGGTAGTGAGTGGTGAACAATAATTGCCATGGCTCATTTGAGTATGAATAAAGACAACTGTCAGTTTTTTTATGAGTAAAATATAATAATGGAACGTGGAAATCCTACTGATTCAAAAGTTCAAGAAATTATTATTTATCAGTATCATGAAGGGAAACCAGTGCGTGAAATTTCCAGTGAATTGACTGTAGCAACAACTATGGTCTTTAATATAATTAATAAATATGGTGAAACTGCCAGTATTGACGTTTGCAGAAAAAGGCCCAGGCCATCCAAAAGCTGTTTCTCAAAGAAATGCATTTAATTCGAATATGTAAGTCGGGAAGAAGAAATACACTACGAGAAGTAACCGTTAGAAGGAATAAAGAAACTGGGATAAATGTTTCCAGAGAATTATGTTGCAAATAGATTGCAAAGTGGTCTTAGTTTTTATAAGGTATGTTTGATAGGTTCTGCTTTGCAATATAAATTATCTGTTTTTTGATTTATTCGAGTAGGCCAAAGAAAAACCATTGTTGACGGAAACTCAAAAAAGGAATCGTTACATTTGGGCTAAATCAAAACTTTCGTAGACCAAACTTAACTGGGACAAAGTTATCAATAACGACGAAAGCAAATTCGATGTCTGTGTGGGAGATTAACGAAAGCGAGTGATTCGGCAAAAAGTATAATTCGAGAAGCATTCTATAAGGTTTTTCTTTAATGAACTGTAAAGTTTCCAGTGGGCATCATGGTGAGGTTATATGTCGGCAAAAGAGTTTTAAATGTTACATTTTATTGAGACCATAGCAAACGCAGCTAAATATCTATATATCCTTGAATATTGGCCTCTACCAAGTGCGGCATAGTTATATCCATTCGGAGATTTTATCTTTCAGCATGCATACGGCTAAATCTATCAAATATAGTTGGGATAACATGACATTAAAGTTTTGTCACATTTTTCTAACAGCTCGAATCTTAATCCAATAGCGACACAAAATGAAACAACGCCTAAGAAATAACCCTCAGCGTACTTTGCCACAACTACGTGTTAAATTACAAGAAATATGAGATAGTTTCACCCCTGAATTCTGTGAAGGCCTAGTTGGTACAATCCCTAATAGAGTTCAGGCCGTTTTCAATCTAGGGGCGACGTTACAAATTATTAATATTTAGTTTAATATGTTAAAATCCTCTTGTTCCAACATTTAGTTGTCAGCATGTTTTGGCTATCAAACAACTAATTAAATAGTAGTCAACAAAAATTACATAAAATAATTCCATATACTGTAAAAATAATTCCATATATCATAAAAAATGTTGTTTATTTCATATTTACAATTAAAAAAATTAATATTGTTCTGAAGCTATTTTCTTGTGGCATTGTAAATTAATTACTATTTAACTGGGAATAAGCCACAATTAAAGATAAAAATACGTTTATTGACGTTTCAATTTCCACTTCGGAAATCGTTCTCAAAATACAAACAGTAAATTAAACAAATTTTGTTTTTTGTTACATAGTGAAAAATTCTTCTAATAATTTAATTTTATCTGACTCATTTATATTGACAATTCAGACATACATTATGCATTTTAAAGTAGACGACTTTAAAATGATATTGCCAATATTGTTGAGTTGCACTCCTGGGACGACTTTACTTATAAGATAGTTTATTCGATTACATGAAATCAACTTTAACTTGAGAATATCCGTCAGAAAAAAAATCATAGCATGAAATTCGTCTTTAAAAAGACAAAAACATGACATGATGACAGTAAAATTCTCCTTAGTTCATTAGTTAGTGATTCCATAGTAAATTATGAGGGAAAAACCAGGAAAAAAAAACCTCATAATACTATCCCGACATTGTAAGTATTTGTTCGTGAATTTAGTTTACCTTCAACAAACATCAAAATTCTGATTTTATATGTTACGTTATTTAAAAAACATAAATGATGTATCCTCTATATGTTACTGACTTACTAATACTGGTATTTTCTTATTAATAACTTCCTCTTTCAATATTGGTAAGCAGATCCTACTACATTCTGCCGAGAAATATTTGCGACACAATTGGCCTCATTTAGCATAAATTAGAGCCGCTTCTTTGATTTTTCTTTTTTTACCATCCGTTTCTTTTAGGACTACATTTGAATTATTCCATTGAACTCTATGTTCATTATCCCATGCGTGTTTACATATTTGAGATCTATCAAATTCTCTATTTTTAATATAAGATTGATGTTCACTTATTTTAACATTTGATGGCCTTGATGATTCACCTAAATAAAACTGATCGCATTCACAAGGTATTTTATAAATGCAATTCTTTGTTCTTTCTCGTTCATTGTTAGGTTTGGTTTTGGACGATTTCCGAAGTGGAAATTGAAACGTCAATAAACGTATTTTTGTCTTTAATTGTGGCTCATTCCCAGTTAAATAGTAATTAAAAAAATTAACATAAAATAATTTCAATAAATTGGTATTTTATTTGCAAAATAACTGCTTGTTTCAACATATAGTTGTTAGGGCTCGTATTCGACTAATAAGTATTATTTTGACAGAGACTATAAGGTCCTTTAGTGAGATTGTAACAATATTATTATCATATATACATAAATCAACATATTAATCATTAAAACATGTAATCAGTTGAAAAAGTCTTTCTCTCTTGCGAATAAATACTAAAGTAGTTTGTATAAAACTGATATCAAGTGTTAAATGTTTAATAAAAGCTTTTGATAATAATTATTAAATTGAAAACATTATTTTGTAGGCCATACATATTTTTAAACTATTATAAAATACCAAATAAAAAAAATCCGATTAAAATTCCTTAAACACAACACAACCTGAACCTTAACAAGCTGAATTTTGCCAAGAATATTAATTTTGGGACCTCAAAAACGATGCAACAAAGTTTAGCAGTTTTACCCCAGGCTTCCCCCTAAAACACTCCTCGCAGGGGGTAAAAACGCAAAAAAATTTACCAAGAATCTGTACACCGTAGAAAAAAATGTTTCAAATAAAAAATGTAGTTGAGAAAATTTTAAATAAAAATTTTTATAAACATTTTTTGTGTAGAATAAACCGTTCTCTTAGAAACAACGCTTGAAGCGACTGTCGATTTTGATTCAAGTGACCTATCAACAAAAATCAAGATGCGTTTTAAAGGTAAAGAGTTCAGCTTTCGTATGTAGTTTTTCTATTTTGCCGCAAATAAACTCATATTTTATGCAGATGTTAAATAAATAAACGTGGCGCGATTATTGGCATTTTTTATGATTCTCTCGAGATCAATACAATAGATTCCTTTCATTGAATGGTCACTATGACGTTTCGATTACTAGAGCCTAACCTTTAAAACCCATAGCATGAAATTTTAGTTTTGAGTTTTGGCAACAAATGTGACACATTTGAAATAAGCTTAAAAATGCTGGATTTAAACTTTCACATAACAATCTATCGCGATCTAAAACATTTAAAACTTTTTTTTCATTTACACTAGTATGTTTTTCAAACGAACAACACTTCTGCAATAAACTACACTCAATCCGTCTTCTTAAATGCATTTCCCGTGACGGGTGATCCTTTGTCACATAAAAGATTAAATTCTGCGTTTTTTATTCATATTTCAAATGCCTCATATTTGTTACCACAACTAAAAATTGAAATTTCGTGTCATAGGTTCTAGAGATTGATCTCTAAAAATGGAACTTTTACTACAACTGGTCAATCAAAGTGATCAATTTTATTGATCCCACGAGAATCGTAAACAATGGCAAAAATCACGCCACGTTAATTTATTTAACATCTTTATAAAAGCTGAGTTTGTTCTCGGTAAAATACAAAAACTACATACGAAAGCTGCAATCTTTGCCTTTAAAACGGATCTCATTTTTGTCGATAGGACATTTTAATCAGAAGATATCGAATTTTTACCGTCGAGCTGATAAAATTTTGTTGAACATTAATTTCGCGCAAGTAACTGACATGCAAAATCGATGGTCGCTTCAACCGTTCGTTGTTTCTAAGGGAACGGTTCAATCGAAACAAAAAATTCTTATTAACATTTTTGTTTAAAATTCTCTCAGCTATATTTTTTATTTGAAACAGTTTTCTCTACGGTGCACAGATTCTTAGTAAATCGATTTTTTTTGTGTTTTTACCCCCTGCGAAGGACGCTTTAAGGGTAAAGGTGGTAAACTTTTTTGCATATTTTTTAGGGTTCCAAAATTAAGATTCTCTGCAAAATTCAGCTTAGGAGTCAACTCTCTGATGACTGGACTAGTTATGAACATAGTGATCCTGCAATGGGACCTTGTACTATAAGGATCGGCAGGAACAACTTTTCTGAAAGGTTAAGTAAAAAAACTAAGTACACCAAAAATTGAATGTGCCGTATTTTATAATAGTTTTAACAAAATGTTTTAAGTATTAAGAATTGTGAATGAGAGCTCTAGCAGTAGTACAAAAGCAAAATAATGAAAATAATATTAAATTAATATGAAATATATATTAAAAAAATAAAAAATAAATAAATATACATAAAGTAAGTATAAGTTATAAGCACTGAATGTCCACAGCCTCAAAATTAATCATATCACCGACGACAAAGCAAAACAGACATACATTTTAAAAATTTTTCTAAAGTTATAAACAATCTTGCAAGTAATACTGTGGCTTCCTCTTGAATTACTGTTCAAAGATACCGGAAATACCTAATTTGACATATCTTTGAAAATATAATCTCAAAAAACTGCACCGTGACATCACAGTAGTTTGGCTTATGTCAGTTCTGTTTTAATTTGACGTCAGTGACTAAAGCACATAAACTGTAAACATCCAATGTAGGTCGTAAGGAAAACAACTGTCAACTTTCACTTTTTATTCTATTGAAAATTTTGTATTTCATCGCTTATCAATGAATATATTTATTTACAAACATACATCCTATGTACAATATTTAACTTATAATTAATACAATAATAAATTATAAAGTATCTCACTTGTAGATTTTAGAAGAAGAGTATTATTGTGATATAGATAGGTAGGTATTAAGAATTTACCACATGATTATTGGAATACGGGCTATAATGTTGTAATAATCAAACAAAACTCACCATATAGGTTGTTCCAAAATGGAATATAGAGCAATGTTATACACTATCATTTGATTCCTGAAGATTTAAACATTTTTGTGATTATTACATGGACAAAAAAGTATATTGTAACCTACATATTATATTGATTGAACACATTTTACAAAAAAAAAGAACAAAAAAGTCAAGTTTAGAATCAGCTAAATTGTTATCTATTTTTTTTGTGAAATTTTCACAATTATAATTTAAAATACATTTTAACGTTTCGATTTTCGAAGTAGCAATAAAAACGTATTTTTAACTAAAATTTTGGATATTTCTCAATAAAAATGGTTAGATGACTTAAAAATGTCACAAAAAAATATTTTCAGGATGGTTAAATTGTACTGCAAATAATCTTTGGATTCTTAGAAACAGATCTGAAACTCCAATTAAAAAAAAAATGAGAATTTTTGATTATTTTGGAAACGTCAATATTTATTCTTTCACTGCTCTATTTCCAATGTTAATGGAACAACCGCTGGTATACACTTTCAACCAAGAGTACTACGTAAGTATCAAAACCTGTGAACTAAAGCTTAAGATGCATTAATGTTTATTCTTTAATCCACAGAATCAACAAATACAAACTTGGTATCATAGACTACTCATAACTCGTGAGTTTATATAACAAATCGACGTTCATCTTATGTGAGCTCTTAATTTCCATTAGTGCTGTTTAAACTTGCACATTTGTTACCGTTGTAGATATTTAGCTCCCGCAGGATCTGAAAGTACATCTTGCTGCAATCTTGGTAGAATGGAAAATGGGAAACAGTTCAAATTTTGGATGGTTTAAAATGAACCATTTTTGTATTGTCTGTTGAATTTTGAGACTTATTAGGTAGGTAATTAACATATACATGAACTTACACAAAGCTTTCTACAAAAATTTATAAATACTTTAAAATACAATACTTGACTATTGTTTAAGGCGAATCCAAGCACAAAAAGCAATATTTTCAAATAAGTTTTTTTTGCTTTATAATCGCTATGGAAGAAAAATTAAAAGAATGGTGTTATCTGCAATATATTTATATGAATTTCAAACAGATCATAATTGTTGTCAACCTTTTTAATTGAAAGTAATCATGCTACAGGCACGTTTCTCGTTTGTAATTCGCCCTGCTAAGGATGAGTGGCGGTGCATGGTGAGTTGTCTACTAACTACATTAAAGCGAAAGAACGCAACAACAGTGTTCAAATTTTCCGACGTGCGATAAATTCATTCAATTATTATGCGATAAGTTGATTATATAATGAAATATAATAAATATAAAAGTTGATTATAAAATTATAAAATGAAGGAAAACGATAAAATATGTTTACATTTACATATTTTAAATTTTTAAGTTCGTAGACAACTTACCACGCACAGCTACTCATCCTTAACAGGGCTAATAGGTAGAATATATTGGTAGCCAAGGAAATAAATAGGCTATTGAGTATGTCATTTAATAAAAATCTAAAGAGTTCAAGGAATGTTTTCATTGTATATGGTCTTCACCTCTAAAAATGATAAAATCAAAGAGTGCGAATCGAAGATACAATCAAATAGACATTGCGTTTTTGAGATCGGTATAAATATTTGTCCATTTTTAGGTTTTTTAGCCATAACTTAATAACTATATGACTTTAAAAAAAATTTATAGTCAAAAATAAAAGAAAAATCTAAAATTTTCCACTTTTTAAGATTGTTATTGGATTAGTTTATTAAAACATAATAATAATTTGACATTAAGACATACATTTCGATAGGAAATTTTCTACGATCATCACGGCCCATTTTACTCTGTCTGTAGCAGTTCTGAAGACTTCTATTGTTATTTTCTACTTCAATGCTTTAAATTTTTCAACCAGGACATGCGTCGTATCCTCGTCACATATTTCTCCAACCTTTACCTTGTATAACCAATCGCAACGACTCATATTTTTCAGTTTTTAGTATGTGACCAAAGTAGCTTATTTTTCTTTTCTTCATAGTATTTCATTTTCTTTTTTTATTTTTTTTATTTTTTTTAGTTTTTTACGCCATGTTGTCCATGATATTTTCCACATTCTTCGATAACACCACATTCAAAGCTGGCAAGTATTTTTTCAGTTGCGTCCGTAATTGGCTTCAACTTCATATAAAATGGTAGAAAATACATAGGATCTTAGTATTCCAGTTCTAATTTCTATTCCAATTTTCCATTGCATAATACTGCTTTCTTTGGTCATCTCAATGTGAGTTTTCAATGCAATCATGATTTTTGTTTTTTTTTTGTTCAGAGCCATTACGCAAGGAGTATTGTATCGTCTACATATTCACTAGTGTTCCGTTAATTGATATGTCTTCATTGATGTCTTCTAGTGCATCTTTAAACAACTCTTCTAAATATATATTAAAAAGTAGAGGGGTTAGTACATATCCTTGTCGTACTCCTCTTCTTATAGGAATCTATTTAGATATTTATTGGACTACTCGCATTATGGCCTTCTGATATCAGTATACTTTTGTAATGATTCTTACATCCTGATTATCTATTTCTGTGTTCCGTAAGATGTTTGTAAGCCTTCTGAGTCACATCTCGACAGTTGACATCTGGACACCGTACCTCGAGTGTTTGTATAGTAAATAATGCCTCTCTAGTGCCAAAGGCTTTTCTAAATCCAGATCCAGTTCCAAAAAGCAGATCTTTAAACTGGCGAATATTGGTATTATAATCTTTTCCATTTTAGATCTTGGAATTGATATGTCCCTACGAACCTGGCAGGGTATTGTACCTGCTATCATAGCTTTCATGCTGAGATCTATTGAGACACGTCTACTAAGACGGTCTTACTGGTTAGGCAGGACAACTGGTAAATATTAAAAGACACAGCCAATTGTGCTAATAATAAGTAATAAATAATGTATATATGTATGGTGTATATTACTTAATGTTTTGCGTAAGCAGAATTGCATAATACTAATCCATGTAGAAATTCAAACGAGCAACCTCATCTGTGTTATAAAAAAATTAAAAATTCATGGTGGATATAATTTTCCTTATTTCTATCAGGATTTATGTCTCTGATTTATATCTTTTTATTATTGATTCGCCTTGTATTCTCGACAACATTAAATCAAGTATTGTTTTATAACCAATTACCAAGAAACAAAGAATTTATAATTCTAATGTCGTTCGCACGATACTGTTACATAATAAATGCAAATTAAAAAACAGTAATTACTTGTACAACGTTAAATAATATATTAAAAACACCTTTTATATGCAAATGCGTTAATATTAGAAAAACATGCAACAATGTATTGCTTTTAAATGTATAAATGATTGTCCATATCGACACAGAAAACTCTTAGAATGCGTGTTTTATAAACTTCCTTTACTTCTCCTTAAAAAATCTTATTTGGGCTTAGTTCATATTAATACATTTTTGTTTATTATCAGTAGTTTAAATTAGCAAATATTTATGAAAATATGTTTAAGGGTAATAAATACACGAAACTTTTGATTTTAGCCATTTTAAAATAAGGAATTTTTGACAATGTATTAAGAACGAAGGTACCATGGTACCTTCGTCCTACTTCGTTGGTACCTACCAAGGTACGAAGGTACCATATAAATAATGCGAGGATACCAAGAGAATAGCAACATGCAGGTTGAGGCACCTCCTTTGACAATAAGTCTGTAACCTACAATGGGATTTCCCTCATACTGGTGGAACCAGAATCGATCCAATCCACAAAATAAAAAAAAACGGAGGACTTAAGATGGACTAAAAAAATTATCAAAGCTACTAAAGGATGTAAAGCAGACTAAAAAGACAGTTGAAAGTATCCACGAACATTAGAGGACAATCCACCTACTACTCGACTACTACTAGAAAGACAACTGATGTCACAGATGCTTCTAAGTGAACTGCGCCTGAGAGAATTTCCGACGAGATAATTATAAAAAAAATGCTGACCTGCAACTTATTTACAATAAACCAATTGGCTGAGAAATTCTGCATCTTCATTCCCAAAGGATTGTACTGTTTGCAGTTACAAAACTGCTCGAAATTTAATCAATGCAGCAATTGTCTTAAGCGCTACATGGACATAATAGCATAGTATAGTCCGAGAATGAAATACGGTCCATAAAAATGTCCTAATAAAACTTATCGATGAAGCTGAATGAGCTCCTCGATATGAACGAAGTCGACTTATGGAAGAAAATTTTGCGTTGTTATGTGCCTAGGAAGAGTCCTTTTACATCAGTATTTTGTTTTTCAATGTCAGTCTAAAAATAAACCTACGACAATCACTTCCACGCTTGAGTTCGAAGGATAATGCATGTATGAGGAAGAAATGCCTTACGAAAAATGAGCCTAACATCCAAACTATTAGGAAATGTGAGCTGATTATATGGTTATACCAGACACCAAAATTAGAACCTGTATCTTTTATACATCTATGTAGTCAGGAGAAATTCTTAAAATAACCATTAGAAAGTTATTGGTTTTTATATAAAGTACCAGACTTCCTAGAAGAGTTTACTAAAAGGGCAGGATTTCGTACAATCACATTACATAAGAAGAAGCACATTTTAGTTTGATAGTCAAATTTTATTTGATTTGATAATCAAATTCAACTTACACCAATCAAGCATGTGTGGCGTATGTATTTAAATGGCTTTTAAAATATAAAAGATAAAAGGATATATTAAATGACTGAACGAACGAAGAATGAACAAGAAGTTAAAATAGAACCATTACCAACGAATTGTCATCAATCTATTAGTGAACCTTCTATTCTGACTATTCCCATTTATAGCAGAGATCGATGGGATGAAAATATCTTGCTAACGAGTCATACTTTCGATACCGTTTTCAATTTTAACAACTGAAAACCAAGGAGCGGATTATAATTGTCTTGAATGCCGCTTAGTTTTGATTTAGATTGGTGTTAACATTTCAAGTCCTTTATAGCTGTTCTGAAATTTTTAAGTTTATAAAATAATAAGTAAAGTTCATTGACAACAATAACTGACAAATCACTCAGTACTATTATGCTTAATCTAATAAAAGATCATTCTACAAAATGGCAAAGAAGGTTCCTATAAATTCGAGTCATCTATCTTATAGTATGTACTTATCGTGAACTGTGCAAAAATACTATTCTATCCCAAAGGGATGGTATAAAACCAGGTCACGAAAGGAATGAATAAGTCATAGCAAGGATGCAAACCACTATTAAAAATCGTCCTCGTGGTTTAAACCTATTACAAAAAAGTTAAGTGTATTTATGTATGTCTAATAATTCAAGCCGTTTTAAAGCAAAACACTTGTGTCGATTTCTATGAGTTTCGTTTTTTATTACAAACAAAAGCAAACGTACATACCCTGGTATACTCTGGTGTAAACGATAACACAGACATATCGAGAAAGTTTAAAAATCTTGAGGTAAATCCACAAACAAATCACTATATGTATAAATCTAAGGTGATGACATGAAACATATTTTTGTTGATATACGCGCTCTTTCGAATTACCGGCTAGAAAGTAGAGAAATATATTTATTTTGATTTAGAGCGAACCCATCAACACTTAAAGCATATTTTTTTTATTCTGATGAGCTGAACAACTACTGTTTTAAATCTTATTTGAGCAAGAGTTGGTTTAAAGAAAGTGGCAAGATTTTTTTAACTAGGTTTATATTTAATGATTTTTTGTTTTGTTTAATGATTTGAAAAGAACAGTGAATATGTGTTGCAGATGTGTATCAATAAATTAAATTGCTGCATGTGAACACTTAGGTTATCTCAGGGGCCTTGAAATTAAAAATCAATCTTCACAAATACATGAAGAAAAATATGGAAGCTTGCGAAAATTATACAGGTATACAGGAATTATATTATAGGCATGTCACTCTTAAATAACATCTTTATAAGGTTTTATCAGGAATCTACCGCCATTCTCATGGGAGTATAGCATCCTAACCTATAACCTGTATATCGATTTATAAGAAGGCATTCGATGGAGTAAAAAGAAAATGCTAAAGGGGGGCTAACATATCTATTTAATATTAAAAATTAAGTTAAACCATACGATAGATTGACAAAAGTACTATTTAATCTAAACTTGGAATTATTTGTAAGAAAATTAGGTTTTATTGACACTATAATATACCTGATCTCTTTTAATATTTGTCTAAATTTCACCTAAATATTAACAAAATAAAAACAAGACATATGTGGAATGCACAAAATCAGGACGATATCAAAACCTAAAGGTAGAGAATTACACTTACTCCAGCTTTCCCTAGTTAAGCTCAATATTAAATGACAATATATAATAAATACCGGTTATATATAAATAATCAATGAAAAGCTAGTTATTGAACGCTGAGTCCAACCCAAGCAGACATATAAAACAATTATTAGGACATTTTAAATTGTAGAATCAAGGAACTAAGACAAATAAAACATTTATACAGACGGCACTCTGCGCATAATTCAGTCAATCAGTGTCCAGCTACATTTCAAGACTCTTTTACTTATTCATATCAATTATAGTAAATTATTAACGATGTTCTGAATGCCGGGCGTTGACTTACTTTGAATTCTACAGATTGAAAATTTATAAATGTTCAATAATTGATACGTATTCCGATAACCAACAAGCAATTTTCCAAGAACTATAGTTCAATGTAACAAGGGGACTGCTCCCTACAAACAACTTATTTCATACATTTTCAATCAAGAACGATCCGTTTCAATGCTGTAGTTAAAGTGAATTTTTTAAATGCAATTGCGAGCATTGGGTACGAATTTTGTACATAAAACTAAACGCAAATCTTGCAACTTCCCTTAATATACAGAGCGCGAACATCAAGTTGTGTTAAATTAGTGTCTATCTAATTTGCCAAGATTCATGAGTGTAATAGTAGGTACATATAAACTTCGACAAAGCCAAACAATAATCATATACCCGAAGTACGCAGAAGTGAGACAATATGTTAATTGGACTATTTCATATGAAACAAAAAAAAAGTATCCGATTTCAATGTAAAGGTAACTTGAAAGTTATATTGAAGCTATATCGTCAGATTGCTCAATTTTGACTGTTCATTTTGTGACATCGGTAAGTATGGGCCAACATTTTGGCATTTTTAACCTTGCTTAAATTTTGACAATGAATCAGACAGGGATCATACAGAGTATTAAAAAGATATATCAAATATTACCGAATTTATTCCTTAATTATCACTTAATTGTTTCGTTGTATTGGATATTCCTTTAAAAAATCAAATACAACTTAAATAAGCTAACGCTGATTTATTTATAACACTTGGTTTGCCCATAAAATTCTATTTCGTTGTGATTTTAGTAAATCACGCTCCAGTCAGAAATGTTTTAAGCATAGTAGTATAAAACTATGAATTGGGCCAGGAGATGAATGAGCAGCATTATAACTAACACCTTAGATGAGAATAACAAGGATGTTTTAATTAGTTTAAGTTTTCTTTGACAATTTGCTTGAACTCATTTGTTCCACTTTGCATCCAGATCTCACAACACCATTCTAATCCACATTATCTTCAGCCACAACATAACCAAGTCTCTAAACTTTGATGTAGCGCAGACGCGGTTAAGTTATTACATTCTGTAAACGTTTGCAATTATTTTATTTAGTGAACCGAAATTTAGCAAAATTTAGAACCAATCTAGCAAGTAGCATAAATGCTGCTATTACTTTAACTGTAGTTGTCACCCCAAGTAGTATGATGACATATGGATTTGCAGAACGCTCATTCATTTTTGTCTTGTAATATGTTGTGATTAAGTGAGATTTGGTATGGTTTGTTTAGGTTAAGTGTGGTTAGAGTAGCTTTTATTAGGTTAGGTAAGAGTAGGTTAGTTAGGCAAAAGTGACACTCCGAAAAAACAGAGAATAGGGTTAAAATAAATGGCGAAGCAACAGATAAGTTTGAGGTCAGTGAGGGGGTGCGGCAAAGAGACCCACTGTCATCGCTGTTGTTCAGTATCGTCCTCGAAGTTATCATCAGAGAAGCTGGAATCAACAGGTCAGGACTTCTATATCAAAGAAAACACCAATGCTTAGCATTCGCTGACGACATTGTACTGATAGCCAGAAGTAAGCAACAATTAAAAGAAATGACAAAAAGATTAGAAATGAAAGCGAGAAAGAAAGGGATTTACATAAATGAAGAAAAGACCAAATATATGGAATGGACAGAAAGAGATTACCTACAAGAACAATATCTGACAGTAATAACAGATGAAAAAACATATAAATTCGAAGAAGTAGAAATATTCCAGTATTTAGGAGCGACATTCACGAGAAGACCAAATATGAAGGAAGAAATCCAAGCGAGAATTATGGCCGGTAACCGTTGTATGTTTGCACTAAACAATTTATTAAGAAGCAAAAGCATATCTAGAAGGGCTAAGATACAAATATATAAGACAGTAATAATACTTATTGTATATGCCAGTGAAACATGGACAATGAACCAATCCGAGCAAGTCTTGCTGCAAGTCTGGGAAAGAAAAGTCCTCAGGAAAATATTTGGAGGAAAATTATGCAATGGTATATGGATAAAAAGACCAAATATGGAATTAGAGGAGATGTATGGAGAACCGAATATCGTAGGGATCATAAAGTCACAAAGACTGAGATGGTTGGGACACATCCAACGGATGGGAAACACGAGACTGCCAAACAGAATGCTAATGGGAGGAATAGGAGGGAAAAGGAAGAAAGGCAGACCGAAAACCAGGTGGAAGAAGGATGTTGAAAAAGACATAGAAAAACTTAAAATACCAAACTGGAAAAATAAAGCAACAAACAGAAAAGAATGGAAAAGAATAGTAACCGCATTTAAAGTTTACAGTTGATTTTGATTATCGATATGTCGGTATTTAAAAGCTGAATCACAAAAAAAATTATTACAGATTCATAATCAACGTCATCGAATTGTGCAGCAATAGTCGTAAATAATAATTCGTGGGTATTTTGAGTTGTAAGTAACTGTTGCTCCTTTAACTTTAATAGTCCATATTTATGGAACTACATATTTTCTTCGAAAAAATTGTCTTATTTTTGTGTCTAAATTTGCACTGTTGATTTGACTTGAAAATCCTTCAGAACATGTTAGACTGTATCTGTTTCGAAAATTTAAGTACCTAAATTCAAAACAGGATCATAAAAAGATGAAGTGCAATCGATTACAGAGAAATGTGGCCATCAAAAAATGCTTGATATATGTTAATATATAATAAAAATTGTACACTGCACTCAGATAGAGAGGCACATGCAGTACACCCACTTATACGAAGAACAGAACAGAACAGAAATCTAGCATGATAGCATAAGAGATTATGCAGTATTTCGTTATAATATACGAAATAGTGTTACTGACAAGCCACAACAATGGATGTTTCCCATCAAAAAATGGTTTCACATAATTAAGAATTCCAAGAATTAAATAAAAAAGCAAATTAATTCGATTTTTGGGAGCACATTAGAAAAATAGCTTGCGACGATGAACGAGATATGATTGGAAATAAGCGGATTAATGGAATTATTAGTAATAAAGTCCGTTTTATAAGTTCTAGTTCAACACGCTCTTAAGGTATCCGTATCAAACTGTATTTATACATTTTTTTTTACAGAAGTTTATTGCTAGAACAGACAAAGAAACTTGACAAAATGCCCAAAACAAACAGGAATCAAATTTACCAGAACATGCACTAAATTTCCCTTTTTTACAATATTTTAAAATATTTACAATATTTGATTTGTAAGATAAAATGTTAAATAGCATGACACTTAAAAATAACCTAATTAAACTTTCATTATTAAATATTTATTACCTCGTTTCCTTTTTAAAGACTTCTAACTATTGTCTCCCTTCTCTGTACTTTCTTATAAGTATAAATCATTCAATCTGAATGAAAAAACCAAATATAAATAAAACTATTTTGAAGTCATTAAATTTTTAGTCCCATCACCATATTTTTTGATCACAAGCCATTGGTAATAATTATTCAAACATTCTTATCGATATTACTTGTAAGGATAAGAACGATAAATGAGATTTTGTATTGTATCTTTGGTAAGTTTCAAGACTGCCGTACAGATTTTGATTTAATGTGAACAATATATAGTCTCAAATTGGATAGCTACATAAATCATTGTCATAAAATGAAACGAAACGATTTCAATACATAAATTTATATACTTAAAATAATGATAGAGCGGTTTCTCATGACGTCAATGAATTTTTGCATTCCATGAGACATGTTCAGGACATTTAATGTTGCTAAAATTTAAAATAAACAGAGTTGGAAGGGGAAGAACTAAACATATACGATTTTACATTAGACTGAACGCTACACTTTTATATAGGAGTAGAACATACGAAGAAGCATACAACAAGTTCCTATTAAATAGGTTTCCTTGATAAATTGTGTGCTTGGTATATCAGTTTGAATATCTTTTGAAATTTTAATATATTTTAAAAAGCCAGATAATTTGTCGGGAAAAAACTTTGGCTCTATTTTTGTAACATTATAAACGTCACGTGTTTGATATTTTTCTTTAAATAATTATTTTACTTCAATTTCTTTTAATTTTATTTATTTGTTAAGCTTTTCTTTCGATTTACTATTTTTCTTCTAAAAATAGTTGGCGCTTAACTTTTCTATCTACTGTTTAAAACATTATTCTTCAATTTAAATTTTATTTTTTCAGTTCAATTCTCTTTTATCCTTTGTATAAACCCCCGTATTTACAGTCAAACTAGCTCCAAAATTTTTTTGTGTATTGGTAATTTTTGGAATTATAGTAGGGGATATGTTTTCTGTATTAAAATAAAAAATTTAGTTAAACATTTTATTGGTTCGATCTTTTTTTTTTGGCCAATTTAATATTCTACAAATATTCAGCGTTACTTCATAATTTTTTTGAATTGTTTGTTTAACATATCTAACCTCTCTAAGCCATACCTTCATTTAAACCTTTTAAAGGATCTGTAGATACAATCTTTTGGATTATTTCATTTTTCTATTTTACACATATCTCTTGTTGTGATAGGCAAAATGCCCTCACCTCCTGAATTTAATGTTTTTCATTTTTTTACGTTCTATGTGATCAAAGTTTGATCAGATGGTTAGCGCAAGTTTAACCTGCCATTGGCTCCCCCAAAAACGTTATTCTTCCGTTTTTATTTTTTTAGGTGGATTGCAATAAATTTAAAAATTTCAAATAATTCACACGCATAGCTGAGGCTTTTAAAAAACTCGTGTATTTTTTATAGACCCATAGGCTGATTGAACATAACATGTATTTTTTATTTTCTGTATTTAATAAAAAACTATATTTCTAATTTTTTGTAGATTTTTCCGTTAGGTGCACCACCTTCAAAAATTTGGGGTTTTCTTGGGATTTTCCCCATTCTATAGACTTAAAATAAGATCCAATCAAGATTTTTTTATAGGCTATTATAATTCGAAGTAAGTAATTCGATGAGTCTTTTAGACATTTAAAAAATAAAAAATAAATTATTGAGGTTATATGTATCTCAAAAAATATGCTAATTCAGAAAAAACTCGTAAAAAGACTTAAAAATTCAGAAAAATATGATTTCTTGGGGATTTAAAGGTGTTCCCCAATTTTTGAACGTCCTAAAGGACCCTGTTTGCTTCAAATTATACATAGCGTAAAAAATCTTGATGTAATCTATTTTGAATTCTACAAAATGGAGAAAATTCCTAAAAAACTCCTAAAACAGTTTTTGGATTTTTGAAGGTGGGCGCACCTGGCATAAAAATCTGGAAAAACCCAGAAATATAATTTTTGATTAAATCATACATTAAATATACAAATAATGCATTTTTAGGTTATGTACACTAATCCTATGAGTCTATAAAAAATAAATAGGTTTTGTAAAAGTCTTAACTATGCGTGTGAATTTTTTGAAATTTTTAAATTGATTGCAATCAACCCAAAAAAATAAAAAAATTCAATTCTAGGAGTAAGAGCATTTTGCCCATCTTAACGGACGGTACCCTTTGTTTTAATAATAAAATTCATATATATATATATATATATATATATATATATATATATATATATATATATATATTTGTGTAAATCATATTGCCATTGCTTTTTTTTATATTTACTAATTTTCTAGAACCTCATGGTAAGGCAAGATACAGTGGAACCTGCATAATTCAAACTTCTCTTCACATTTTCTCTTCTCTAGTATTTGATTCTTGTCCTTTTCTATATAAGTGATGGTAAAAAGTCGTAAATCATTCGAATTATATTTTGGACAATTCGAACTTTTCTACAACCTAAAACCTTCTTTCATGTCCTACCGCGCTACTTGTTTTAAGGCATTCAAGGACACTGTATGACATTGTACCCAAATCTGGCACCTAAATCCTCCCCCACATGGCACGCCCCTTCAGTTGAAATGCGATGGCGTTGCAATCACCGCAATCACATCAGTGTCACTTCGTTTTGAGCAAAGATGTCGCCTCGTAAACTTCGAAGATACCAAAACTATAATGTTACCGGAAAAAATAGTGGCAATTAACGAAGTAGAAAAAGGAACGAAGAAAAATCTGAGATTGCCGAGAACTTTGGAATTCCTCATAACACCTTATCCAACTACTTGAAGAATAAATAAAAAATTCTCAAGAGTGAAAGTGAGTGCAGAAAAGAACAAACTAAGAGAAAGTTAAGAGAACCAGAAAATCCAAATGTGGACAGTTGTGTTTTATAATGATTCAAACAAGCCAGGGATAAGCAGATTCCCTTATAAAAAAGAAACCTGAACAATTTCATTTAACTGCCTTTGTGGAGAAAGTAGTGCCGTTCATCAGCAAGAATGAAAAAAAAATCGAAGATAATTCAGGTTATGGATGAAAGAGATATATTTAATGTTGGCGATATTTAAAAACGAAAAAATGTCACGGAGGAAAACTAAGCTAACTAAAGAAAGAGTTATTCTCCTAATTAATGCAAACATGGACGGATCAGAAAGGCTACCTTTAGTGATGATTGGTAAGTCGGCTAATCCACGTTATTTTAAGAAAGTAAAGTCAAAACCAGTGGAATATGTAAACAGCGCTAGAGCTTGGATGACTAGTGATCTTTTCGAGAAATGGCTGATAAAATTAGACAAAAAGTTCATAAAAGAAAAAAAAAAGCTATTTTGTTTATGACAACTGTACGGCACACAACACTATCCCACTGATGAAAATTTTAAGTTTTTTTCCCTGCCAACATATGATTTTTCTTGAGCCTGATCACCAAAGCATCATAAAAAGTCTTAAACATTTTTACAGACTTTTTTTTTGTTGAAAACATATTGAGACACTTAAACAGAAAAGCTGCTTTGAGTTGACGGCTGGGAGAACGTCATTTCTGATCCTGCCATCTCTTATGAAGATTTTGTCAATGTGGATGAAGATGTTGCAGTATGTGGTGAGATAACCGGTGCAGAGATCATCGCTGAAGTGCTTAAGAACAATGATGAAAAACAAGTGATAAAGACGACGCATCATTAGTGTATATATGTCCGCTAAAATAAGATTTCCTATTATAGTTTCTTTTGTTGTATTAGGTTTTTCTTGTTCCACTTTTTGGGGGACTACCCACGTGGTGTTCACTACTGATCATTAAAAGGATGTAGCAAACCTACATTTATTAATTATTTTACATTTTTATTTTACTATAAAGTTTAGGCAAGATTTGCTAAACTAATTTTTAAGTCGTTTTATTGTTAAACACTTGGCACCCAGTAGTAATACAGGTGATTGCTTCGTTGTTACACATTGGTTGCTATTTTTTTACATTGTATTTTTGTTAATATAATATGTTTACAAAATATTCTCTCTTTCAAGATTAAGTACTTAATGCAAATGTGCAGCTGCGGAAAAATTTTAGTTCTTTACTGATATAACTGTCGTTATTGCAAAAAGTATTTGCAGTATGTTCATTTCTTAAACTTCCAATCCTGTATTTTACATATTCCATTAAAGTTTCTCAAAATCAATAAATTACTTTAACAAAAACGTTAATTTTTCGTTGTTCTAATAATTCATAATATGACACAAATAACTCCTGCGTTTTTGTACCTTGTTTATCTGTCATCTTGAACATTCCCGATATATAACCAATCCAAACATTTCTTTGCATATTTCATTTGTTCGTCAACAATGTCTATTTTCTATTACTTCTATTATTTTAGTTTAGAGCATATTTAAGTTGTCTTTAATCAATTCAATGGTAAATTAATGTACCTTTGTTAAAAATTGGTTATTTAAGACAATGATTTATGTAGCTAAGAAACTAAAACTTATACAATTTTAATTTAAAATGTACAAAAACAAAATATATAAACATATATTATATAAATACAAATACGAACTAATGATGTCTACTAAGCTACACTGTGAGGTACAGTTTGTTAAATACATAATCTCTTCAACAACCATTACTGATTTATACCATAATAACATAAGAAAAAGGTGTTTATTAATAAAGTACTTGATGAGATCCTTTACTCACAGTATGGCGTAGATTAACTAAAAGTTCCTCATAAATTTTAAGCATATAACATAATCACAACCAGAATTCAGCATATCTTTTTGAGACCGTTAGGTACATGTGTACGAAAAGAAAAATGTTTTTGGATACTCACGCTTCTTTAGTGGTTAACTCTTTCTGGTAGGCTATGGGACTTTGGATGGCCTTAAGGAAGTCCCTCTGTTTTTGAAGGGTGTCGTGGATAGTGATCAACCATTGTTCTTGCAAATCTACTGTTCCCGCTTGCAGGACGAAACCCAGGCAACGACTAGGATCCGTCGATTCTAATATAAAACAGTCTTCTTTTGTGCTTAGGGACATTTTGTTGACCTAAAACATATGTATTAACTTAATATCAACTTATGGCTTGATCTGTACACATTTTGTGAAAACATCATTGTTTAAGAATTATGGTGAATTTTAGTAAATTCACTATATTCGGTGAAAAGCATTATATATTTAGTGAAAAAATAGTTACTGGGTTATTCGTTTGTAATTATATGCACAAAATTGTTAGTTGAGTTATTTTTATTTCTATTCTTTTGCTGCCCTCCATAATACGATGCGGTGTTTGAAAATAAGTATAATAGAGGGAGGAAACAACAAGCTGTTTTTTACTTATTACTCTTCACTCTTTTAAAATAATTTCTTATTTTGTCCATATCTTTATACATCTCTAGCTAAAGTACGCCCGTACACTGTTTTTTGTATTATATATAAAATATAGAACAAAGAAGATCTTTCTTCTTCTTCATGCTACCTATGTTTGCCCGCAGCAACGCGGACAAGCTGTACAGATGTTGTTCTGAACTAGGTTTTGAGGTTCTTTAACCAGGATATTCTTCTTCTTCGTGGATCTCTTCATATGTAATTCGATCAGTCCACGGAATCTAGACTCTAGATAGGGTACGTGTCTAAAAAGATTTTATGATCTCTTTGACTCAGGTTTAAAGTTTTTTGAAAGCAACGATGATTCTTTGAGAGACAATTTATTAAAATTTAGGTGGAATAAAAAAAAGAAGGATATTGAAGTGATTTAAAATTTAAACTATAAAAAGTTTGAAAAGACCGCCAATTAAGTATTAGGGTCATTGCATGTCCAGACTCCTTTGGATAGCAGAACATCGTCGTTGCACCATAAAGACATTTGTTCTGATATCCTGAGAAGCATCGAAAAGGACTTGTACTTCTTGCCAAGGTCATACATTAGGGCTAAATATGGATTTTCACTATGACTCCGAAATCAATCCATGGAGTAAGATGAGTAAGAGTAAATTCAAGGACACTGATTGTTTTCTTCAATATACGGAATGTATTTCAAATTGAATAGGTACCATAAGGTCAGACAGTTCATGAATATTAGATACTATTTAGAGGTTATACGAAGTCACAGGGAAAAAATTGTAAAGAGACCCAAAATGCTGAAAGAGAACTCTTGGATCGTCCATCACGTCAACGCCTTGACTTACCACGCTCATATTAAAACATATTGCATTTTGTACCATCTAGAGTTTTTATCCAGGTATTTAGGGACTTAACTCATGTGCACCGAGTAAATATTAAACCACATTTTTTTTTCAACCTTAGTCAAAATTTTATCTTTAGTCTGCTTTAAATTAAGTGGAAATACTTATTCCAGTTTAAAGGGAAACGATGGGGTTAATTTCAACGTTCCCTGAGAGCACCAAAACCCTTGTGGTGACCTGTCTTGATTTGTTACAGGATTTAAGCGTAGGTTGCTGATTCGTTTTGTTACTCTTGTGGGGGTGAAATTATACACTTACACTTTACTTCTTGGATTTATTTTACTTGCAAACTATTTTACACATATACACCTTGCACTTTGCAACACTAAAATAACTTATAATATAACTTGTAATATATCTATATACGGGTGAGAGAGAGAGAGAACGAGGAGAGAGAATAACTTATTTAGCGACTTCTTAACTTGAACTACTTAATGCGACTGCCCTTATATGCTTGTATGCAATATGTGGCCAGCTTGGGTAAATGACAAAGGGTCAGCGGGTGTAAGAGGGGCGTCAAATGCACTGAAGATTTCTGGTTCTTTTAACTAATAAGGGCTAACATGTGTTATTAAGGAACAGAGGCGGCGTTAGGTTAAATTGAAACAATTAAAGAATTAGTTGGTTTTCCAACATACTCCCGGGCCTTGAAGCATTGCTTCAAATAATAAAATAGTTAACGACATAACAAGAGAAAACAACAAGAGACAACAACAAGAGCAAAGTTACTAAATTAACGGAAGATGAATTCTACTGTAAACCTAATTCTAGAGAACACTTAACAACAAACTATCAACTAAACATAGAGTGCATGGGTGAGTAAACTTATTCCCTAAAAAATATTACACTTAGTAGCTAATCAACACTTTACAATACAATATAACATTTACCTAATATTTACACAGAATACTCTTCTGGCAATGGACACAATTTTGTGATGGGACGTGTGAAAGTTCCATCCTTCGTTTTGATCTTAACCACACGAACCTTGCCATTACTGCCTTGGTAGACCTCAATCACTCTGGCAAGCGGCCAATATAAGGGAGGTGTATTATCTTCCTTCAACAAGACAAGATCATTTTCTTTCATATTTTTGTTTGAGGTGAGCCACTTGGGACGGTTTTGCAACCTATTCAAGTAATCTGTGCTCCATCTTTTCCAGAAAAGGTGTTTGATTTTTTTGCAATTTTCCCAGAGATTTAGTCTAGAGGAGGAGATTTCACTTACATCGGACTCTGGGAAAGAGGTGAGTGGTTTGCCTATTAAAAAGTGACCAGGGGTGAGTACAGAGAGATCCCCAGGCTGATTGGACATGGCACTGAGGGGGCGAGAATTGAGAACAGCCTCTATCTGGGCTAATACAGTGGAGAATTCTTCAAACGTGAGGTTTAGGTTGCCAACAAGCCTTTGAAGATGGTACTTCGCACTTTTTATGGCACTTTCCCAGATCCCACCATGATGTGGAGAGTGAGGAGGTATAAATTTCCATGTAATCTCAGAGGAAGCGAGAAAATCCTTTATTGACTTTTGAGTGTCTTGGTTCCGCAAGAATTGAGCAAATTCTCTCAATTGATTTTTGGAGCCAAGAAAGTTGGTTGCATTATCAGAAAATATGACAGAGGGATTGCCACGTCTACTGATAAAACGCTTGAGGGTGAGCAGAAATGATTCTGTGGTTAGATTGGAGACGAGTTCAAGATGGCATGCTCGAGTGACCATACAGATAAACACAACAATATAACATTTGGTTACAGGAGCCTTACGAAGTTTGGAAGTTTTGAGATTGTATGGTCCACCTAGGTCTGTTCCAACATTTGTAAATGGTTGCGAACACACTAGACGTTCTCTTGGCAAGTCTGCCATCAGCTGAGATGCTGTTTGAGCCTTAAAACGGAAGCATATCTTACAACTGTGAACAATTCTTTTGATCTCCCGCAGAGCATCAAGAGGCCAATATTTTAGTCTAAAGTTGGAGAGTGTACATTGTGGACCAGCATGACACAATCTAATATGCTCCCTCCTTAGCATAAGTTTCACTAGCTGATTCCTAGAAGGCAAGAGAAGAGGATACTTTTGGTCAAATGGTACAGAAGCATATTTTAACCTTCCACCAACTCTCAACATTTCATGTTCATCCAGAAAGGGGTTCATGGACAAAAGGGATTTGTTTGTAATTGGCCTTTTAGTTTTGAGAAGGGAAATTTCTTGTGAAAACGAGTCATCTTGTATGAGTTTGACAATTACGAGTTCAGCCGATTTGAGTTCCCTTACAGAGAGATTGTTGGAGAATTTTTCTGATGGTTTCCTGGTATTATGAGCAAATCTTAAGCAATAAGCAATCACTCTTTGTAGATTTGTAAATGAAGAGAATGGTCGAATGAGTTCATCTAGGAATGAGGGAGAGACTTGAACATGATGGACAATCTGAGATTTTCTTTCCTCTGGAACGTGATTAATTTTGTTTTTTGAATTGAAGAGGGTGAGATTTAAATCAACTTGGGACAGAAAATGTGGACCATTAAACCAGAGTGTACTGTTCGGAAGTTCTAACGGTGATATACCTCGAGACAAAATATCTGCAGGATTTTCCTTGGATTTAACATACCTCCAGATAAATTCTGAGTTTTGTTGTATTGTTGCCACTCTATTGGCAACAAAGGGAGTCCAACGTGAAGGAGGTGATTTTAACCAAGCTAGAACAATCTCTGAGTCACTCCATAAATTTATGGAATCAATCTGTGGGATTCTGATTTTAAGGGTACTAACAATTCGTTGGGTGAGTTTTGAGCATATAACCGCACCCATAAGTTCGAGTCTGGGAAGGCTAACAATTTTGAGAGGCGCCACTCTGCTTTTAGAGGCGATAAGAGCACAAGAGAAAGTGTTAGAATCATAAATAACACGAATGTATACACATGCAGCATATGCTTGTATACTAGCATCTGAGAAGCCATGAATTTCGATCTTTCTTATATTTTTATTTTTGAAAAGACATCTAGGAATTTTTAGTGACTGCAAGCAAGATAGACCTTGAATGAATTTGAGCCATTCTTTCAAAATTTCAGAGCTGAGATGGTCATCCCAATCAATTTTTGCAAGCCAAATTTTTCTCATTATTAATTTTGCAATAATTACTACTGGAGCAATGAGACCTTCAGGGTCAAAAATTTGAGCTATCAGCGAAAGCACTTCTCTTTTAGTATAGGTGGTTTTTATGAGTGATTCTTGTGAGAACTGAGGTACAGAAATTGAGAACACATCTGAGTTGGCATTCCAGTAGAGTCCTAATACCTTACTATTACCATTTTCTGGAGCTATAACATAATTGGAATCATGAGAACGAGAGGAGACATTTTCCAAAAATGTTTGAGAGTTAGAACACCATTTGTGTACTGATATTCCTACCTTGTTCAATAATTTTGTGATTTCAAAATATGCCTTTTAAGAGATTTGTTGGGTCATCAGCACCATACAACATGTCATATACATAGCATGCATTGAGAATAGCATCACTTGCAAGAGGATATGATCCTTGATGAGTGTGAGCTAACTCGACTAGACATCTACAGCTAAGAAAGTTACCACAGTTAGTACCATATGTTACAGTATTCAACTGGATGCATTGCAACTCATCTTGAGGGGAGTTTCGCCAGAGAATGTTTAGGAGATACCTTTGAGTGGGGTTTATGAGGATTTGCCTGTACATGTGCCTGAGATCAGAGGTAAAAACATATAGAAATGTTCTAAAATTTATGAGAGTGTCAATTAGTTCTGGTTGAGTTTTATACCCCTTCAACATAATGTCATTGAGTGAGATACCGGAGCTTGTTTTCATGGAACAATCAAACACAACACGTAATTTGTTTGTGAGCTTTTCCTCACGAATAATACAATGGTGTGGGATGAAGTATTTGTTTTCTGACATTGGGTTTGTGAGTGTGAGAGGTACCACCTTTGCATGACCAAGAGAGAGATATTCTTGTATGAAGTTCTTATACTGGGTGTAAACTGTGCTATCTTTTACAAGTTTTCTTTCTAGATTGTAGAACCTCTGTCTTGCAGAATAAAAGGAATTGCCTAGTCTTTTAGGCTCTGCTGAAGATCGTAGTGGCAGATCTACTTGAAACCTACCTTCAGGTAATAATTTTGTCGTGGTTTTAAAGATATGTTCAGCAAGTTCATCATCCTGACTGAGCATGGGACTTTCAGGGAGTTCTTCAACCTCCCAAAACTTTTGAATGAGTGCATCGAGAGGTTCAGTGTTATGCAAAGAATTGATACAAAGAGAGACCTGAGTTGAGAAAGAAGAATTCTTGTTATTGTCCGAGACATGTGCATGATAGTTGGGAATTGACTGTGAAGGTAGTCTTCCTTGGAAAATATATCCAATATGTGTATTTTGCAGTATAGGGCCATTTCCAAGTTTTATTATTCCATCTGTTAACAGATCACAATATATGTCATTGCCCAATAACATATCAATTTTACCAGGTACTGAGAATGAATGATCTGCAAGATTTATATCATGAGGTATACTTAAATGAGACCTACTTATCTTTACCTGCGGTAATTTACATGTTATAGTTGGCAGTACAGCACACGATACATTAAATCCATTTTGTGTTGTTCTAAAGGGATAGATAATGAGGTCTATCATCTTGTTGGAGGTGGAACAAGATTGAGATAAGGTGGAAATTTTAAGTAATCTATTATAAGAATGAAAACCTAACCTGTTTACTAACTCTTGGGTTATAAAACTTGTCTGGCTGCCATTGTCAAGAAGAGCACGGGCATGGACTAAATTTTTATCTTTGTCCACTAGTGTAACGAGAGCTGTAGCCAATACTACTTCATTCGTGAGTGAGAGTGCAGAGAATGACTGTGTTACACCGTGTGAATCAAAACTGTGAGAACCAGATTGAGTTTGTTGAGGATCATGATAGTGAGATGAGGTACCTGGTTGATTAGAGGGTGTATTATGTTGAAATACATGTGGATTATTAGACCTAGTAGTGTCTTTATTAGTGCTATTAGCATGAGTTTGAGCAAGAGACAATGAGGCTTGAGGATTAGACAGAGTATTTTGAGAATTGTTTCTATTAAGAGAGTGGTTATCATTTCTGATCATGTGAGCTTCAGGAGGAAGAGATCTTTGTGTAGCAGTTGAGTGTTGTATATGATTGTCTCTATGAAGGAGTGAGTGATGTCTTCCATGACAGATAGAACAAGTTGACTGCGAACCACAATTTGCAGTGAAGTGCCTTGTTCCCAAACAATTTCTACACAATTTCTTTGTGTTTACAAACTTCAGTTTTTCCTGAAGCAATGAGCCTTTGAATCCATTGCAATTATAAATTTTATGATTTTGAGAACAAAACAAGCATCTTAAATTATTTGGTTTACTTTCAATATTAGAGAGATGTGTTACACGAGCATGACTACTAGAATTAAATTTTTGAGTCTGAGGATTAGAGCTATGCAGTTTCTCAAGGATTTCACATCTTTTCTCTAAAAATATAAAAAGCTGAGCTAATGTAGGTATTTCCTTGGAACCAAGTTCATACTCAAATGCCTTATGAGAATTAAAATCTACCTTTTCTAAGATTAATTCAATCAAGATAAGATCCCAATGCTGAACTGGAATCTGCATATTACTGAGAGACTGCATAGTTTGCTTTATATTAGTCAAAAAGCTTCGAAGTGATTGTGGAGTGCATTTAACTAGGGATGGAATTTTTAATAACCTTTTAATCAAACTACTAACTATGCGAGCTTTATTATCATAACGTTCCTTTAAAGTATTTAGGGCAATATGAAAGTTAGTATCAATCACTTCCAAACTTTTAATTAATTCCAAAGGTTCACCATTAACATGCGTTTTTAAATATATTAGCCTTTGTAAATCATTCAAATCAGGATTTTCAATTACTAAAGTGCTGAAGAGTTGAATAAAAGAGTTCCAATCTGAGAATTCACCTGTGAAAACTTTCATTGTTATCTCTGGCAGTCTTATTGAATGTTTAGAGGCATGACTTTGTGAAGTATTGTGAGAATCTACATTTGTTACAATTTCATTAATATTTTTAATTTTTCTTTGAATCCCTGCCAGAGCATTAAAGTACTTACATTCGACATCATCCCTATCTGAAGATTCAACATCAGCATCATCAGAACATTCGATCTGATGTTGAATTGCTTCATATTGTTGAAAATAGGTCCTCAGTTGCCTTTCCCTATTTTCAAAGTGCAAGATGTCAAGTTCTGAGTCTTTGTTAATGTTGAACCAATTGAAAATTCTAGTAATACCTGCTTTTAAAACTTTTCTTTCAGTTTTTAATGTGTCCAAAGCCATTTTTAAAGAGATTGATGTACTTATTGATATGATAAAATAAAATATACAACTTTATATGTTTATAATATATATAAACTCGTATAAACACACAATTACTACTATAATTTTATACGAATTACTATTTTAATCAGTTTTTTTTTAAATCCTTATGTGAGTTTAATTGAATATAATAAAATTAAAAAAATTCTAGTGTCTAACCTTTAAATAAACCAAAACAAAACACAAAAACACACAAACTGTCAACAACTTCACACCTGTTGTGAAATCCGTCGCTCTGTTCGTGTCGTCGAGAGTGAAGAATGATAGAGAAAGAGCCGCTTACCTTGTGTGTATGAGAGAGATACCTTGTAGATTGCTCGGTTACTCGACAATCGGTGTATTCGAAACTTGAAGACGTACACTCCGTATACTAACCATGTGCTGCGTTCGGTGGTGTTGCGTGCAGATGCAGAGAGAGAAAGGGCGATGATTCCGTGATGTGGCGTTACCGGCTTTTTGATTTGAACTTTTCCCGGGATTTTTTCTTTTTTCTTAAATTCACCTTCCACAAGAAATCTAGCGATGAAGGACCATAAAGGGAAACGATGGGGTTAATTTCAACGTTCCCTGAGAGCACCAAAACCCTTGTGGTGACCTGTCTTGATTTGTTACAGGATTTAAGCGTAGGTTGCTGATTCGTTTTGTTACTCTTGTGGGGGTGAAATTATACACTTACACTTTACTTCTTGGATTTATTTTACTTGCAAACTATTTTACACATATACACCTTGCACTTTGCAACACTAAAATAACTTATAATATAACTTGTAATATATCTATATACGGGTGAGAGAGAGAGAGAACGAGGAGAGAGAATAACTTATTTAGCGACTTCTTAACTTGAACTACTTAATGCGACTGCCCTTATATGCTTGTATGCAATATGTGGCCAGCTTGGGTAAATGACAAAGGGTCAGCGGGTGTAAGAGGGGCGTCAAATGCACTGAAGATTTCTGGTTCTTTTAACTAATAAGGGCTAACATGTGTTATTAAGGAACAGAGGCGGCGTTAGGTTAAATTGAAACAATTAAAGAATTAGTTGGTTTTCCAACAAGTTAAACAAAACCCTGATGACGGGCTTTTTGGAGACTTGCATGGATCGGCTTTCAAGACTTTGGATAAATAAGATTTTGGAACAAGTTTTGAATTCGAAATGTAATATTGTTTAGTTTTTATTTTTGTTGTAATCCTAAAATTAGTTTATAAGAAGAATTTCGAAGCTGGATGGTGTAATGTATTGACTAGGTTTAAAAATAAAGAACCCTTATGACGTTCTTTATCACACCATGATTATACTAGTTCGAGAGGCAAAAAGATATATTAGTTGTGCTATGGATTTATAGAATTAAACGATAAGTTTGTGCTCCAAGTGTTTTTGTACCAAACAATGCAATGCAAATTTGTGCCAATTTAAAAAACCATTCTACCAAATGGTTGTTTTTGATTTTTTTCAAAACAAAAGACAGTAAAAGCTAGGCCGGGAAGACTGTATAACCTAATCACATTTATATTATAAATATAATATATAAGTAAATTATATAACCTATAACTAGATACTATGAAAGATCGAAGAAAGAACGAAATAGTGCACACTGAATAAAAAAAATGTCTCATGTTATTATATTCGGATTGTAAAAAAATACTTACTTGAATATGAGCTTTATAAATATATTGCGGACTAGTGAACTGCGTCTTCTTTCCTACCACTTCAGAAAAAATAATACTTTGTTCGAAGAAAAATACATGCAAATCCTTGTTTTTGCCTATGATTGGATTCGATCCAGGTAGATCGGAAACTGTTAACATTCCGTGCAGAAGCAGAGTTCCTTGTGCAGTAATTTTACCCTAAAAATATATAACACTTAATTAAATATAGTACTTAGAATCAGTAAAAATATTGGTATAAAACCGACAATTATTAATTGTCTTCTCATTCTCCCTAACCTTGTCGTAAACCTTAAGAACGAAAACTGTTGCGGTCTTGTGCAGCAATCTTCCATTGTTGTACCCCCATATTATGTAGATCACTATTTTCATCTTTTTCTTGGGAAACCAACTTACCTTCTGCCAACAGGCCTTTTCCGGAAGGCTGTTTTTAGTAGTATTTTATCATTCGATCTCAATACATACTTTGCCCATCTTATCCGATTTACCTTAACGTATCGTACTGTTTTCTTCTACCTAAAGTGCTTAGGGTTCCTGGTCTTCGACTCTACAAGGTCCAACGATCGTCCGGAACATCTTCTGTTCTAAGACTAATAATTTTGTTGTTTCACGCTGGTTCATTGTACACGTCTTACTTTCATACGTTATTATGTGGGGGATTAGTTTTATATATCATTGTGTTAGCTATCTTTGAGAGCAATTTTGATTTAAGTAGCGTCGCAAGGGAATACAAGCTCCATTTGCTGACATGATTCTAGCTGCTACATCTTTTTATAACTATTTTCAGCTATTTTCATTGCTACCAACTATTTGAGGTCTTTGACAACTTCGAAATTGTATTCACCACTATGTTCACGGCTATATGTAATTCATTGGCACAATCATCAACAAAGAGCATGTAGAGTCCATTATTCAACATATGCCCTTCTCAGTCGTTCAGAGTGCTTCTGATCTTGTACTGTGTGTAATTCGTTTGTCGTTTGTGACAACGTTCATCTTCTTCTTCCTCTTTATTGGCAATTCTGCTTGTTTATTGGCATGTTGTGGATTTATACCAGATTTATGCCGATATATTATAATCCACCGTGTTGTGGATTTATACCCATCTCTATAGCATAAAATCTAGGATCCCACTGTGTTATGAGTTTAGTCCACTAAGCGTCATTTATTCATTGCGGGATTTTTTGCATACATATTTGGTTTAACCAATGTATTGCTAATAATTGTAGTTTGTCTTTTGTTTCTTGTACAAATATTGTCTCTGCAAATAAGTAAGCATGTCGATAGAGTTGTATACTACAATATTTTACTGATTTTCAGTTTTTGATGACGTCGTCAATGAATACGTTAAGAAAGGGTGGGTGAAAGGCAACAGTCTTGCCCTTTGGTCGATTTCGATTTTTTTCGGTTCTTTTCACACCAGTGTTCACCACTACTTTTGTCTGCTAGTACAAAATTTTAATTGAATTTGTAAGATGTGAAATGGAGCCATTGCCATTTATTATTTCCCAGATCTTATTTCGATCGACTCGGCCAAAGGCGTTATCGAAATCAATAAAAGCTAGATAGGTTTCCAGGTTTAATACACTGTATTTCTGGACCAGTTGTTTGATTACAAATATATTATCACTACATGTGCGCCATTTTGAAATCTATTTTATACTTGTACTTCAGTTACAACCTTTTGTCTTTGTTTAGGGTCTTTGCATCGATTTTATATACAATATTTAGTATACTAATGCCTCGCAATCTGGAGTCGATTATTTTACCCTATTTAAATAAGGTACTACCCTAATACTCCACTCTTTTCCATGGATCTGGGATTTGCTATCTCTGTCAATACATATTAAAAATATGGCAGAAACTGCCAGCATATTTCATTATTTCTGTATTTATCTACAAATTTCCTATTTTTCATATTTTCCAACGCGATTTTTAGTTCATCCATTGTTATTTCATCAACTTCTACGATTTTACTATTGTCGTTTACAAATGTATCATTATTTCGGATTACTTCTTGGTTTTTCCTGAGTGCTTTGTAGTGATTTATCCATTCTTGTTCCTTAACTGCCATCTCCGCGACGATGGCACGTATCATCATGGCTATTTTGACCTTTGAGGCAGCTGCCCTGTGGAAAAAAAATTTTCCTGTCACCTCAGCCAGTTGGTCTGTGTCGTTTCAACTGACAAGTACCACGTATTAATAATCGAGCAGGGAGACATGTAGTCCCTAAAGTAATTTAAAAAAACCTATCCATTGTCATCGACCTAGAGTCAAAACATTATTAATTGTAACATTTAGAATGCTGTAAATCTATACATGGAGATCTTATAGACAACTTTATTGTTAGCTACAAGTACACAAGGTACTGATAATGATATGTTCAGATCGAAAACGTTCTGTCAGAACTTAAATGTTGACCACACTTTTAGAAAGTTTTAAATATTTGTTTTTATACCACAATACACATGTGTGAAGTGTTTTAACTTCTGTGTTTTTTTAAAACGATGGTATACAGCCAACTACGGGGTTTTCCCATTAATTTTATAAAGAAAACAAAATTCATGGTTATATCAAAGAAAAATATTAGATATATCAATCTACACGTAAATAATAAGACGATAGAACGAGTTCAGAATTATAACTATTTAGGGGCAAACATTAATGAAACAAAGGATTATACCAAAGAAATTAGAGTTATTTTTAAAATAGAAAAGGCTAGAGGTGCATTCAATAATATGAAAGAAATATTATATTGTAGAGACCTCAAACTAAATCTTAGAAAATAAGTATTAAAGTGTTATGTATTTTCTGTTCTTTTGTATGGTATGGAGACATTTGGGACAATTGGAAGCATTTGAAATGTGGACATATCGAAGAATGCTAAGCATCTCCTGGACAGACAGAATAACCAATGAAGAAGTACTAAGAAGCATACAGAACAGCAGGAAGATATTGAATTCTATCAAAATAAGAAAACTACAATATCTGGGTCATATAACACGTGGTGACAGATATGAATTCCTAAAACTAATAATACAGGGAAAGTTTCAAGGAAAGCGCAGCATAGGTAGAAGAAGAACGTCTGGCTGAAAAACCTCAGAGAATGGTTAAGACGTGGTCCATTCTAGTATTTTTATTTACGGTTCTTTTAGTTCTTCATAGACTTGTAAATAGTAAGTAAACAACTTAAATAGTAGTAAGCAACCAAGATGTTAAGAGATATTAAAGTGCTTACCTCAAATCCTTGTAGTCTTCCAACATCCATCATATCATTAGCAGTCTTTGGTACGATCACCATTATATTGTATGCTGCCCTAAGCGGTTCAATCTCCGCTGTTATCCCCGCCCTTTCAGTATATTTCAAAATATCCTTAAGCATCAATTGGTATTTCATGATTCTTTGCACAGGCTTGATTAACAAATCACAAAGTTGTAACTTATGTCCTAATTTTACCCGTAAATCTTCGAAATAGGTCTCTAGGTATTCGGAAACTATATATTCGGATACATGTTTGTTCTTACAATAGATAACGTACATTTGTAATTTGCGTTCATAACGTTTGAAAAGCGAAGCTAGTTCAATGGGATTTTCTACGGCTTGTTTTAGGGATTTTAAGAAAAAGCTAAAACAAAAAGATATATATTTTAGTTAATTCCAGTAAAAATGTTTCACTATTTATGAATTTGTTTTTTGGTATGTCTACATCTATATATTTCTTTAGAAGTAATAGATAATGTCGCAATATTAGAAAATTACTTAATAAGAAATCATCAATAGACTTTCAAATATTGAATACCTAATTCATACAATATAGGAAATATTCCGTTATAAAAAATTTTAGCTTCATTCCCAGATATAAAACTTTACACTAAAAACGGCGTGGCATCCTTGTAATCTCACGCCGTTTTCAACGTGTTAACAAATTGCAGATCAGAGGTGAGGTGCTTTTTCACTTCTCTAGTTTTATTAACAAACAAAATTTTAGATACTGGGCAGGAGAAAACCCGCGTCTGCTTCATGTGACAGTATGATGTATGGTTTCGGCAACTAGAATTATCGGTTCATATTGTTTTTAAGATGAGGCTGAAAATTGCGTTACCGTTAATTCTGAGCGTGACGTTACAATGATTTAGAATTTTTCAAACCACAAATTGACTGCTTTCCAGTCAATGGCAACACGTTTTCAACAGGAAGGACAACAAGCCATATCGCAAGAATTTCAATCAACGCTCTTAATGCTTTGTTTCCAGGGCGTATTGTTTCTCGAAACGGGAATATGAGTTGGCCTTCTCGGTCTCCCGATTTAATTGTTTTCCACTTCTTTTTGTGGGGTTATAAAAAGTCAACAGTGTTTGAAAGTGATCCACCCAGGATAAATGCTTTGGACAAACTTTTAAGTAGACACTAATACTGACGAAACTTTGTCAAACATAATAAGAGATAAATTGGGGAACATTATGCACGACTTTAACATCGTTTGCGAGAAGCACAATAGAAAATATTTGCTCGTAGAGAAAGAAGAAATAATTTGTTGGAGGAGGCGATATTTAAGAGAAATTTGAAAACTCACAAGAAAACTTTAAAACAAAACTTTAAACTAAACATGTGGAAAGCGCAAATCTATCACACAATATTAAAACCAAAATTTAATTTAAATGCCGCACAAAAAAGTGTTTTTTTTGCAGACAAAAATCACCCTCACCCAAATGGGAAGGCAACTACAATGATTTTCACCAACCTGAAGGTAACTATGCACAAAAAATACTGAAATGCAAAAGAAACGCAACAACGTTGGTGATTGGAATTGGTTTTTTCATTGCATCTTTTCTTTTTGGAAAATTTACAGTTTTTAGTGACAAGAGAAAGAAATTTCCTGCCATCAAACCTGTATTATCGTGCATTTCCAAATCAACTGTAACTATCAGGCAAGGCAGTTTGTTGTCATCGACATTTCCTATTACGAGAAACCTGGATTTATTACGCGGTCACGTGTTTTTATCCAATAGCTTATCAATGATTATGAAATATCTATCAGTAACCGGTGGCATACCGCGATTAAAAACGTATATTAATTACATATACCATAATATTATAAATATATAATACCCTTTATTACATAAAAGGTGATCTTACAACTTTGGTAGAAAACGGTTGATTCAGTTTTAAGGAAACAAGATTTATGACGAGTCTAGTCATAAGTAAAAATACATGATAGTATACCGATCAAAGCCAACTGTTCGTACCGTTCGCTACGAAGACATACTTGGGATATAGGACAAAACCAAAAGTTCGGACTGTAGTATTGGGCAAATTACGCCATGTCTGGTGAACAGACAAACTAATTATTTTAGGGTTTGAACTTTAAGAGTACATCTACAACTATATTAAAAGGCTACTTGCTACAGAATTGTCTAAACCAGCAGTTCCCATTTTTTTTTTTCGGAACAATCTTTCTTTGCTGGACCCTTATGACCAAATAAAAATGTGTTGTTGTATTTCTGTAGAGCGATTCCATTGGCTGTTTAAGTTGGTACCAAGGTATTTGTAGCTGTTTACCACGTCAACTGGCTGTTGGTTAACCAAAAGCCGTGTATTTAATATTTCGCGCTCACTGACTACCAAGTACTTTGTTGTTTTTTGTATTGAGATCCAGTCCATATTTTCTACTTCGATATGCACGAAAATATTGCTTTAAAACCATCTAAGGTATCTTCGTCGTCGGTACATCTCTTGTTGTTTAGACGCGTTCCGTCTTACCGTAATACGTCTTCCTGTAGTTCTCCCAGTGTTTGCTCGAAAATATGTTCAGAGTACATGTTAAATGTACCGGGGATAGAATTCATCCTTGTATCAGTCCTCTATCTATGGAGACCGCCTCTATCAACTGGTCATCAACTTTAATGTTGGCAGTTTGGTTGAATGATTACTATACATGATTCTCAAGTCTTTATCATCTCAGACCGCTTCTTTAAGATGATTATGAGCATATTCTGTTTTATTCTATTAAATATCTTTTTGTAGTTGATAAAACAAATGCATACGTCACAGTTAACAATAATATGACACAAATCAGATTTCGAGAAGCACCCTAAGGCAGTTTCCGCATAACTGAACTGATGGAGGGGGGTTTGATGTTGCATTCATACAACAAGAGTAAATAAATGTCAGGGCCAAATCAAAGATCCATCGGGTGTTAACAGAGAGCTTATATTATTACATATTCTGTCGAGGACTTATTAGTATTATTATAATACTTAATGGAAGATGTATAACAATGATAACCTTTTTACTTTTCCTTTCTTTAAATGAAGAAATTAGTAGATTTTAGTTGACCAATGATAAATCAAACCAGTGTTTCTAATTAAGACTGATTTGATACTTTTTAAATAGACATTGGGGTGTAGGGTTATGTTATAGAGGTAGCACCTTTTATCGGAACGATCACATCGAACGTCATAGACGGGAGATGGTTCTTGATCACTGGTCCTCATAAGACACCTAACTCTCACTTATGGCTCCAAGTGAATCACCAAACAAGAGAAATCACGATAGTCCTAGGTGATCTCAATGCAAAGATTGGAAAGGGACAAAGCGGAAAGTGTATAGGAAACTGTGGTCTGGGAAATCGAAACGAGAGAGGAGACCGTCTGTTACAATGCTGTCAAGAGCAGAACTTTATTATTACAAACACATTTTTCAAGTTACCAAACATGACAATCGCCCGTAGATACATCGGAGAAAGTGTAGTCAGAAACCAAATAGATTACATTATGATCAATGAAAGATAATGCTGTTAAATGCGTGAAAGCATATCCTGGATCAGACGTGGCCTCAGATCACAATCCACTTATCGCCAAAATTAAACTCACAGTTAAAAATATTAAACGACATCAAAAAATCCCTACAATAGACACAAGAAAACTTAAAGAATCTAAAGTAAAAGAATCCCTCCAACATGAACTGCATGTAAACTGCAGTAAATTGAACACAAACACCAATGATATTGACGAGTACTGTTATCGACTAAAACATTGTCTACTGGAACCCTGTAAAGAAATACTAAAGACTTCCGCAAGGAGAAAAGCAGAATGGATGAATGACGAGATACTCAATATGATGGAACAACGGAGACAATTTAAAAACAAGGACAACAATAAATACAGAGAGATAAACCACGAGATCAGGAAGATGATAAAGCAGGCAAAAGAAAAATACTTTGAAGAGAATGCAAAGAGATCTAAGACCTTCAAAATAAATATGATCTATTTAACCTACACAAGAAGTCCACAACGAATCTACGTTCCTGTAGTTGGCTGTATACCATATATTAAAAAAATTATTAAAAATCCTTTGTAAAAGGTATATATTACACAAGAAGGTTAAAGAACAGGCAGGACTAAGAAAACAAAATTCCGCTAGTGCAATTCTGGATAGACACGGGACTACTGTAACACATACTGACGAGAAAGTACAAAGATGTTTGACGATGAAAGAGGAGATCTTGAGCACATAGAACTTACGTCAGAAGAAATAGGTCCATAAATTACAAAAGAAAAAATATTACATGCATTAAAAACAATGAAGAGTGGGAAGAGTCCTGGACCTGACATGCTTCTTATAGAAATCCTAAAAATTCTACATGAGAAGCACATTGATGTTTTAGCGACACTTTTGAACCAAATTTATAGTTCAGGCGTATTAAACATAGATTTTTATTTGTCTCCCTAAAAAGAAAAACGCAAGAGAATGCAGCGACTACCGCACCATTAGCTTGATGTCTTATATGTTAAAGTTACCACTTAAAGTCATCCATAACCGAATATATCACAAATTGAACATAGACGTTAATGATACGTAATTTTATTTTCGCAAAGGCCTAGGAACGCGTGAATGTCCTGAAATCAAAGAAGATTGACAACAGCGACCTCAGGATCATATCAAATTTATACTATAAACAGCGAGCAAAAGTACGTGTTAACCAACAGCAATCAGAAGAAATTGAAATTATATGTGGAGTGAGGCTGGGATGCGTATTGTCGCCAATTCTTTTTAATGCCTACGCCGAAGAGATCCTGAAAAACGCTCATGAGGGTGAAACAGCTGAAATAAAGGTAAATGGAGTTCCCATTAACATTAGATAAGCGGACGACACTATGATCTTAGCCGAAAACATTGAAGATCTGCAGAGACTGGTGACCAGAATAGTAGAGTATGGAAAGAAGTATGGTCTAACAATCAACGCCAAGAAGACGAAATTTATCAGAATATCAAAAACTCAAAGAAATAACGAGAATCTTTTAATAAACGGAACCAACGTCGAACAAGTTGACAAATATCTGGGAACAATGATTAAATTCAGGAAATCGAAATCAGAATAGAAAAGGCTAGAGCACATTTCGACAAAATGAGAAGAGTTCTATGTAAAAATACCAGGGATTTAAAACTGGAACTAAGAGTTAGGTTGGCGAGGTGCTATGTTTTTTCGACTTTATTTTATGGAATGGAATCTGGGACCTTGAATGTAACATCAATGAAAAAAACTAAAATCATTCGAGCTGTGGGTGTACAGAAGAATTCTGAAACTATCGTGGACAGAACACGTCACAAACAAAGAGGTTCTGAGAAGGATGAATAAAGAAATGGCAATTTTAAATACAATTAAAACAAGAAAATTAGAATATCTCGGACATATTACACGTGGAGAGAAATACACCCTGCTCCAACTGATTATGCAGGGAAAGATCCAAGGAAAGAGAAGCATAGGGGGGCGTAGAATGTCATGGTTGCGCAACCTGAGAGAGTGGTACGGATGTACATCAAATGAACTTTTCAGAGCAGCCGTCTCAAAAGTCCGAAAAGCTATGATGATTTCCAACCTCCGCCGCGGAGATGGCACCTGAAGAAGAAGAAGAAGAAAAAGAAGAAGAAGAAGAAGAAATAGAGATTACAAAAATATTTAGATCTTAATTTGAAGTATTTAAGAAGTAAATTATAATCGTAATAAGTATTAACATTTTAGTTTCAAATAGAATAAATACAAACAATTCGACAAAGTTAAAGTGTGGAAACGAAAAACAAAAAAAAAACCAATTAAATTTTTACATACCTCTAGAAAAAATACCATATAAATTATAAATTAAACTATAATATTTAGTATATTTCCCAAGAGATTTCCGAAGTAAATAATAGTACATTGTTTACCGGGTAGGAAAAGCTTAACATTCCTGGACGACTGTGAAGATTGCTAAGTCGAGGCGCAAGCCGAGACTTAGCAACACAGAGTCCAGGAATGTGGCTTTTCCTACGAGGTAAACATACTATTTTTCCGCAAATCGTTTAAAATTCGACAGATATTGATTGATTTAAAAAAAACGCGATAATTTTATTCCCAAATAAATGGTGCTTTGAAATTCCTAATAAAATTACTTGGGTTACTATGGAATCGTATTGAGGTTGAATTGTCAAACTTGACGCTTATAAATTTAATTGCTGGTGTTCTCGAAAGTAAAATGATAAGTGATGATGAAATTTCCATTCCTGGGATCCCTCCAGAGCTGGTTGAGGCAGTGAATACTGCTTCATTAGAATTATTGCCAAAGAAATCAAGAGAAAAGTACGAAAATGCATACAGACGTTTTATGGATTATCGCATGAGTAAAAATACGAGTTCTTTCTCAGAAAATGTTGTAATGGCATACTTCCTAGACCTTTGTTTAAAGATGAAATCTTCAACATTATGGGCCAATTATTCAATGCTGAAGTCAACCCTTGCACTTAAACACAATGTAGATATATCTACATACTCAAAACTTCGTTCTTTACTGAAACGGCAAGCTCAAGGTTATAGGGCAAAGAAATCTAAGATTTTAACGAAGGAAGAAATTGAAAAATTTATCCAGGAAGCTCCAGATAAAGAAAATTTAATGATTAAGGTAATTTACAAGGTTTTAATTTCTATTTAGATTATAGCTTTATTTATTTTTTAGGTGGCTGTAATATTTGGTATTTCTGGGGCCTGTAGAATGGATGAGTTAGTCCGAATGACTGTACACGATATAGAAGACTTAGAATCTAAGCTTTTAATCAGCATACCTGATTCGAAAACCAACAAACCAAGATCATTTGTAATTAATCAGATCTACTTGAATGTTTATCGAAAGTATGTTTCGTTAAGACCAGAAAATATGAACAGTGACCGATTTTTCTTTAAATATCAAAGCGGAAAGGGTTGTAGACAAGTGGTAGGAATTCATCAATTTAGAAAAATGCCCAAAATAATTGCTACTTATTTGAACTTGGTAAATCCGACAGAATATACTGGTCACTGCTTTCGTCGGTCTTCTGCAACAATATTGGTTGACTCTGGTGCCGACATAACTAGTTTAAAGAGGCATGGCGGCTGGAAAGTCATCAAAAGTTGCTGAAGGATATATCGAAGAATCGCTTAACAATAAGGTTGAGGTGGCAAATAAAATTTTCACAGTACAAAATATTCAACAAAATGACACTTCCACCCTGCATGTTGTCCAAAATGTTTCTCATAGTTCTAAGAGTGTTCCTCCAATGTTCAATAATTGTACTAACTGTCAAATTACTGTAAATATAACAAATTGATCTTAAAAATGTATTCAGCAATGACTTGATGTTTTCAAAATATAAATTAATTCCTTATAAGCAATGTGTTTTCTATCATTTATGTAGAACACTAACAACTGTACGGAAATATCATTTCCTTACAGTAAGGAAATGACATTTCCTTACAGTAAGGCAGTCCTGACTTTTTCTTCAAGAAATTTTGACAGGAATGTCAAAATTTCCTGGCGATTTGCGGAAAAGTTTGTTTTTATTTTTTTTTATTTATTAGCATACCTGTGCATCTGCTTTCACATTAATATCAGTAATAGTGTTTAAATGTTAAAAAATAATGAGATCAAACTTTAGAAGGTCAGGATATCGATGAGGTAGTTTGATCTTTGTTGTTTATGATTTATCGCTAAATGTGAATCACGGTGACCTAACATTTGTTAATCACCAAGTAAATATACTTATCAGTAAGGTATTTTAATAACCTAGTTTTAATTCTGTAAATCTAATTTTATGTTCATTCAAATTAGTCAAAATATTTGAATAAATAAATCAATGAAATATATATATATATATATATATATATATATATATATATATATATATATTATATATATATATATATATATATTGTTGTACTTTTGAATGTCCATAAGCAATAAAAAACCGATATACAAATTTTATTACTTAAATAAAAATTAAAATTATTGATATTTCATAAAGACACGGGCATATAAATTTTCAAACATCCTGTATAAGACAAAATATGTATTTTAAGTTGTTCGAAGAATTGTTCATTAGGCCTCAGAGACAAGACTTTCAAATATTATCGATAAGAAATTTAAATAAGTCGGTTATTGTGGAATGGATTTACCCGGAATAAAAGTGTATATAGAAAGTGTTTAAACAATAGACCGGGATTTGCGGTGGTTTTTCTCCCCTAAAGATTATATCGGTAAAAGTTTATTAACAAAAGACATTGAATTGAGAAACAGGTATCGTTTGTAGCTATTATTAAGAAATATTTGTAAAGTAGATAGATTTAGTTAGAATAATTAAAGAATGTTGTTTTCTGGAATTACCCGAATGACGTTTTATAGAGAGAGTTGGTTGGTAACGATATACGTCACAGAGGTGGATGATTTTTATTGGTCAATTTTTGAATGCAAGGAGGTGGTGGTTTTGGCTATGAGATAGGAGAGAGGAAAAAAATTAGTTAATCAGTTTTCATCGTCCAAGAAGGAAGGAGCTTTGTGATTTGTGTTTGTTTGAAGTCCCGAAGACGTAATTTACCGGGTGTGTTTATTTGCTGTGTAAAGGCTGATCAGTGTGAGGAACGGGGTACGGAGAGATAGAAAAACCAAAGGGTCTAAGAATATTAATATCAGACGAAGCCGGAAACATTTGGAGTTATAAACAGGCGCGGAGATTGGCTCAAAAGGAGGCTGCATAGAATAACACGAGTTGTTGGGTTGCAGATACAAGGACAGATAGGAGAAAGGTGTACGTCATCTGGACCACAATAGGAGCAGAAGCAGAGAAAGGTTTTTTTTTTATTTGGCGTGGCCATAGAATTGCAACGGCAGAGAAAGAAAGGTCAGTCAATTTTCATTAGAGCAGGAGTGTGGTTTTCATTTATTAATTAAATAAATTGAATAAATAATAGAGACAGTTAATTTTGCGATCATTTAAAAAAAAATTATAAAAAGAGCTTAGTTATAACACATATTAAAAATCAATGTAAAATAACATTTGGGTCCATGATAGAAAACAACTTCTCATATATTTAAACTTAGTATATTGTAAATATTACAGGATTGATTGTTATATAAAATTTCATTAAAATAAAGGACATCTCACATATAGTTCAGTTGAAATTCTATGTATTTTATTCAGGTCATATTACCTATCCCAATTAGGAAGCCAATTGGAAAATATTTTGAATCCACGATCAAAGGTAAATAGTACAAGTTAAATAGCCTGAGATTGTAATTAATTAATGCTGATTTATTGTGATTAATTGGAGATTAGATCATTTAATAAATATAGACAGGATTTTTCTAAATAAGCAATATAATACAATTTAAATAGCATAACAATATATATATATATATATATATATATATATATATATATATATATATATATATATATATATATAATTATCTCTTAAATATATGCTCCGAATTGTACATTGAGATTTCAAATTTTATGCTTGCACTGCCGCCAGATTTATCATTTTTCTGATAAAATTGGTTAAAAATTGGATAAAATTTTTTTTTAATACAACACTCTGTATATTTTATTATTATTCGAAACCTTACTTCAATACGAGTTCAACCATATGTTTAATTTTAAATTTAAAAGCTCTACCTTCAGTATACAGAGTGTAAAGCAAAACAGTGCTCGTATTTCTTAAAATTTAATTCAAAATCTATTTTACAAAGAAAATTATTAAGGAAGTCATTTCGTTTTCAAGACACACAAACATAATTACAACAAATCCTCGAATTGAGCTCCTTGGTTTAATTGGCAGTATCCAAGACGTCCAATGAATTCTTGGGTTATGTTTGAACATTACTGATGTTTGGGTTATGAACATTACTGATGTAATTTGTTGCATTTCAATACGAATTCTCTGTATGAGGTCTACCAAATTGGTAGATCGGTTTACATATTCCTTACTTTCCAAATATCTCCATCAGAGATTTCTTTACTCAAGCTTTAAAAAGAAAATAAACTTACTTTTTATGCCAATCATAAATGACTTCGATATTTCCAAAGACTAGTTTGTCCTTTCCATCCTTCAAATCCTCTGGCATGGGTATTTCACATTCGGGATCTTTCAGAGTAGCTATGTAACCATCAACGATTAAAGACAAATCTCTAACGTACGCTTCTTCGGTATCTATCAACTCCTGCAGAACGTATTCCCTTTTCCTCAATAAGATTTCTGTCTTTTTGGCGGTGTCCATGTTATCTTCGGATGGCTTGTCGCTTTCATCGCCGCTGAAAGCCAACCCTGTGGCTTCGTTGGAGAAACCTATAGAAAACAAGAAACCCAAAATAAATATGTCAATTGGACAATTTCTAAAAATATAAATTGAAAAATATGTCAATTTGTATTAGAAGAAATAAATGGTGTAAGACACTATCACGACAGATATTGATTAAAATATTGAGCCAAAAATTTTACTAATATATTTTTAGTATAACTGAATTAAGTTTTATCTAAAACAAAACAAACAAATAAGAAAACGAAAATACGGATCGCATACTGTAATACCAAAAAGTGTAGTGATCAGTTATTCATAATCAGTTGCATTCCATCTCATTATAAGAAAAACTCTTCTTAAGAACAATATTCCATTCCATACTGTAGTGCCATATTTCTCCATCCTTTAACCACGATAGATTTTATGTCATCTTCTAATTGGTTCGTGTCTTTTTCTTGCTTGATTACGAGCCCTATACATCTAAGGTTTCACCTTAATCAATTTCATAACGCCAGGCTTTGCAAAAGTTCTCTACAACTCCTACAACAGGCCTACTCCACAATCCTTGCTCTTTCACTTTTCCATATATTTTTCCTAAAAATTTCGTCAGTCAATCAATACCAATCAGTTGGTAGTTGGTATTTTCGCATATCTTTTCTCTTATGGGGATTGGCTATTTAGTTTAGGGCATTTTCTTAGTCGTTTTTTTCCACCTGAAGGTCCAAATATATTTATAATCTTTAAGCTTTCTGGATTTTGCTTTGCTTTGTTTTTCTGCTGATTTATGACTCGATCATCTTCGCCACACCAGTCTTTATTTCTTCTAGCCTTACTAAATTTCACAACAGTGCTATGTGTACTGTTACTTTGCCTTGAGCCCAGTATATAGGAGCGAAGGGTCAAGAAAACTAGATGATTGGCGTGGTAAGATAAAAACAGTATTGGAGGAAATCATCTCTTCTTACATAACAGTATCTCATAATATGGAAATGTGATTCCAACATGTATCCTTATATATGTATATAAGTGTCCGAGCGTTACAAAGATATTTTGGATTTAATGGTTTGCATGTATAATGTTTAGGATGTACCTTCATTAAAAAACTAGAGTTCATTACCTTGAGCTGACAGATCCCCTCCGTACTCCGAAATGGCATTTTCTGACTTGGCATCTCGCATAAGAGAATGACGTTCCTGGTTTTCTGAATGTTGCTCCTAAAAAATTATCGATTAAAAATAGTAATCTCAAAATTAATTAACATTTAAAGTACACACTTTTAAACATACTTTAACACTAATGAAACGATAGCTTTTACGAAGGGTTACTTTAAGCTGAATTTGTGTTTAGTGAAAAATAGTGATGATTACCTAAAACCAAAATCACGATGCTACATCATAAACTCTTCACGAATAAAAAAATGACTGTTATTGGCAACAAACTACAAAACATTCTTACAAAAAAGAAAAAAAATTGTTTTTTTATAACTAAAAGAGATACATCATGCTTGTATCATTTACTCATGCAGAATACAAAATACATTTTCTTTATAATTTATATACGTATTTGATTTATTTCACGTATAACATCGCTACTTAAATAACCAATAAACATGTGTAACAATATTTAAGTAAAAATTTTTATATAGTTGTAGAAGATTTTTGGATAGATGTTGAGAATCTTTTTCAGATATAGTACTGTTATGAATCGCATACCCTGATTGCGACCATGTGCGCTAAAGACATTCCAGAAGCTTCTCTCCAACTCCGAAATATTCCACGAACTGATTCTATCGACGTAGAAATAATCTTCAAGAATTACTGAGTTCTCATCGCCCAATCAACTGTTTTTCAGACAGTTCTATTCTCATTATATAAGCCAACCGAGGCGGGATTTAAGATTATATTGGCGATTCCACGAATCGGTGCAAATTCTTTTAAGCAATAATAATTAATGTAATAAGTAATTGTAATATTTGTAATTAAGTGAGTTTTTAAACTAAACCACATCCTGCTTTACTTATTCTCGGAACCCACACAACAACGTAGTAATAGTACGTTAAAACTTCTGAATTTTAGACTGTAAACGATTAAAGTTGAGGCGTTCAGTTAAATAAATTTTATTTCTTATGGTTTTTAAAAGTGTATTCAATTATCTTCTTCAGCCTGTGTTCGTCCACTGCTAGACATAGGCCTCTTCCATTTGCTTCCATCGATTTCTACTTTTGGCAATTCTCATCCACTGCTTGCCCGCGACTTGTTTGATATCGTCTGTCCACCTCTTCTACGGTCTGCCTACTCCTCGCCTGTTCTCTCTTGGTCTCCAGTTTGTTAATCTTTGTGTCCATTTTTCGGGATTATCTCGGGCAACGTGTCCGACCCATTGCCACTTGAGCCTTGCAATACGTTCTGAGACATCAGTAATTTTTGTTCTTTCACGAATGACGTCATTTCGAATCCTGTCTCTCAAACTAATCCCTAGCATGGCCCTCTCCATTGCTCTTTGGGTTGTACTGAGCTGCTCTAAGGTTTTCTTTGTGAAGGCCATGGTCTCCAGTCCATATGTAGTTACAGGCAAGATACATTTGTCATAAACTCTACGTTTTAGACACATTGGTATATCTTTATTCTTCAAAATAAAGCTTAATTTGCCAAAAGCTCCCCAAGACAGTTGTATGCGTCTTTTTATTTCGGCTATTTGATTTTCTTTGCCGATTTTAATGGTATGTCCAAGATATATATATATATATTGGTCTACATTTTCAAGACTGACGTCAATAACAAGATTAGTTTGTAAATTACTCATTATTTTTGTTTTCTGAAGGTTCATTTTGAGACCTATTTTATTTGACTGCTGGTTTAATTCCTTCAAAATTTGCTCCAGTTCCTTGATATCTGTACTAAATAATACTATGTCATCCGCAAACCTTAAATGACTCAAACGTACACCATCAATGTTTAGACCTTTTTCCTCCCAGTCAAGCTGTTTGAATACATTTTCCAATGCTAAGGTAAAAAGCTTTGGTGAAATAGTATCACCTTGTCTAATACCTTTATCAAGGCGCATTTTTTCAGTTTTTTCGTCTTCATTGATTTTGATGTGGAATATGGCCTGTTCATAAATGTTTTTAATGAGTGTAGTGTACCGTGAGTCTATTCGAGCATCCTTCAGGGCTGACAAAAAGGACCAAGTCTCACTACTATCGAAAGCCTTGTGAAAGTCGATAAATGCCATATGTAAAGGTACATTATATTCTGTGGTTTTTTCTACTAGTGTTCTGATGGTTTGTAAGTGATCATTAGTACCAAACCCTTTTCTAAATCCCGCTTGTTCAACCGGTTGATATAAATCAAGTTTTTGTGTTATGCGGTTGGTTATTATTCTTGTTAACAATTTGTATAAGTGTGACAACAAACTTATAGGTCTGTAGTTTTCAATATTAGTAGTGTCTCCTTTCTTGTGTAAAAGTATTATTTCGGCGTTTTCCCATAGGCTGGGTAAAAAAAAAAGAATATTCAATTATAAATAGGTTTAAAAACTAAATATGTCGCGTCATATTGTAGCGTTCATTTGTTGATATAATAAATACTCAATAATTTGTCCAGGTATCATCTGTTTTAGCACAATCTCCGTTGGCTACGAATTATTACTGTATCGAGTGATTGAAACCTTCAATGTATTGCTATCGTGAAAAAGTAATATTTTGACGCCTTGATATTTTGAATCTTTTGGCCATGACAGACATGTCTGCCAACATTGTCCAATTATTCTAGCGAACAAAAAAGAAATTCCCCTAATCAGATCGATTCAAAGAGCCAGACGGATCTTTAAATTTAATTTTAAAATGATGCCCGATTTCTCACAGCAGTAATAAGCACAGCCAAGAACTAAATGCCAAGAGAATATTTAGAAGAATATAACACTGACCGGTCTCAAAATTGTGAAGTCAGAACCAGATATCAAATCTTGCTTAACACTGGCGATCAAAAAATTGTAGACCAGTTTATTCACAGCCTAAATGCAGCAAAACTGCGGAAGTTTACTGACAGTAGATAATTATGTCGAAAAATGTTGCTCCAAACCTACTTGGAGATGAAAGACACCCACCGAAAAAAGTATATTCACAGCCTAAATGCAGCAAAACAACGGAAGTTTACTAACAGTAAAAAATTATGTCAAAAAGTATGATCCCTAATAAACTACCTTGGAGATGAAAGTCATCCAAAGATAGAGATTGTATAAGCCATATCGAGAAACGTTTACAACCTTTAAAACCATCATCGATAGAAACCGAGCACTCTCACCGTTTCACTATAGAAGAAATATCACTGCACTGAAAGGCGCTATTCCTGGAAAAGCTCCGTGGTTTGTCTCCATATACGATGAATTCTTTCTCAAAAAAGCTGGAGAAATTATGACTTAAATTCTAGAAATTATGATCGTTCACAGAAAACTTCTAGCAAAGAATAAATTTGACATATTGTTCTGAAGTTTTCTTGTGGCATTTATTATAAACAGAATTTATTATTTTTATTGATAATCACAATTTTAGTTTGATATTTTGAGAACGATTTTTGTAACTCGTTCCTTGGTCAGACAATTTATTTTTTTCTCCTGGCGAAGCAGGATACCTGCATCCATTCATACCTTTATTTCCTTTATATTCTCGTCTTCTTTCGTACTCGTATCCAGAAAATTTTTAAAAACGAAATGTCTCAGGATATCGCTTGTCTAAGTTAGTCACTCCAGAATATATGTGATACCTCTAACAAAATCAGAGAAGAACATCTAATAGAAAATAAAAAGAAGAGGAAAAGTTGGATGAATGACAATATACTGCAACTCATGGAAAAAAAAAATCAAAGAATAACAAAAGAATATACAAAAATATTCAGAGACACATAAGAACCGAAATACGAAAGGTCAAAGAAAATTAGTTAAAAACACAGTGTGGAGAGATAGAGTTTTTGGAACAAAAACACGATACATTTAATTGCATAAAAAGGTAAAATAAGCAGCTGGTCTTCAAAAATCAAACACAGCTAGGAAACTACAAGATCAACAGGAGAACATCATCACAGATAAAAATCAAGAAATATGCATATGGACCAAATACATACAAGAACTCTTTGATGATAATAGGTCCGAACAATCTCCGTCCTACTATGTAATGACCACTTACCAATCACATCAGATGAAGTGGAAAAAGCAATATCTCAACTAAAAGATGGCAAAGCTCCTGGACCTGACAATGCATATGCTGAACTCATAAAGCTAATTAACACCGTCGGTATTCAACGACCAACAAACATATTCAACGACGTATATTTAAACGGAGTAATACCAAGATCATGGCTGAAGTCAACGATTATTGTTCTACCAAAGAAAAAACAAAATCCGTATCCTACAATGATTTCCGAACCATCAGCGTAATGAGCCACATTTTAAAGTTATTTTTAAAAATCATACATCAAAGGACATATAGACTATGCGAAGTAAAAATTCGGAAAGCAGTGGGTACGAGAGGCTCTCTTTAGCATACAAGGGCTATTTCAACGCTCACATCTGCGTGAGTCGTGGACTGTCACAGACACTACCTGTAAGAAAATTAAGGTTTTCGAAATGTGGCTTTATCGTCGACTCCTGAAGATATCCTTCACCGACCACATTACTACCCAGGTTATTTTATTAAGAATACAAAAAGAAAAGAGTTGTTAACCAGCTTAGTTATTAAAACAGCTAAAATCGAATACCTCGGTCACATCCTGAGGAACAGCGAAGTATATGGGTTGCTACAATTAATTCTACAAGGAAAAGTAACAGCAAAAAGGAGGAACAGGAAGGCGAAGGATTTCCTGGCTGAAAAATCTACGCACCTGGTTCAACTCTACAGTTCGAGAAGAGCAGTAAAAGAAGCTCGGAATACAAACAAAGTGAAAACAAAACCAGAAGATATATAGTAGTTGGCTCAGTATGGACAACGAACAAAAATAATGAAGGATACTAATTAACATTGTAACGTAATGAGAGTTTTATATTTCTGAGTGATAGTATTATAAAACCATTATAATTAATGAAACCATTAGTTATATGTAATGGAAACTAGAGAAATTAATCTTCCGATAAGTTACATTACGAACTTGCAAGTAAACACGATTACAAAAATTTGTTAAAAAATTAAAACAGTGTGGATCTAGAGTAGGTGTTTTAAAGCGAAAAAACCTAAGCTACTTTGTTTGGTCAAATCAATAACTCTGCTTACAAATCAAAAATCCGAACACGCTTTACAGTCCGTCCCAAACCCTTCTTTCAGTGCGTCATAGTTGTTCGAATTCTCTCTAACGCATTAAGCTAGAAGTGACAGAAAAAAAACGTGAGTCTCTGATTATTATACATAGAACTTAGAAAATTAGGTATCGTTCACGGGTATTCGCATATTAAAGCGAATTCTACTTACGAACGTATAATTGGTTGGAGTTTAGAATACGCTAAATAGATATCCAATCAATTATGCATATAAATATAATTTGACACAGATGATCTTGATAATGACAGTGACAGTACTTTCACAATGTCAACTGATAAAATGATAATTGCCATTCCAGGTTAGTATTTTCAGACATTTTAACTACAGTGAAAATTAAATTTTGTATTTATTGTCATAAAAATATTTTAAATATTCCGAGATATACCGAGAATGAAAAAAGACTAATATTAAAATTATTAAATTAGTTTCAATTAGAAAAAGAGGCTGAGACATCTTTATTATCAGTTTCTGTCGTTCGCGAATCAGATTGTGAATTCCGGAATGAGATTGAGGAAATATCTTAAACTAATGCCTTTATGGATATTTATATGTATTAAAACGGTTCTTTTTAGAACCACGACATTTTCTTGAAATGTAGGATATAATTGATACCAGCCACATATCTAGTGTAATCATTGATTTTCAAGAATCAGATTCTGAATGGGATTATAGATTGTTTGAAATATAATATTCATTTTTGTTATTCATAAAAAAGAAGGTAAACTTACATTCGGTATCTTGTTTTTTAACTAAACTCCATTAGCACGATTTCATCTGGATATCGGAACTGGTAGATTAACTCAAAAATCAACTGCTTCACTATTTAAACTATTTATATTGTTTTTTTTAACTAAACTTTATAACCTTCTTTCATTTGCACACCAAATCTGGTAGAATAACTTAAAAATCAACTGCTTCACTATTTAAACTATTTCCACTATTTAATGACAACTCTTCACAAAATTAAACTATTGGCTGCCACACAAACTTATCAGAAAATTACTTATCCAAATATGACTGATTTAAATCGATATTATTTTATCACAGGAATGTTTACTTTGATGCCTTGCAATTGTCAGTAAATTTTTTACCTTGCAGTCAACTCTTAAAAGATTCTAGGAGGAAGCGTTATTTTAAATAAACAAACCTTCCAATTCCCTAGTGTTTGTAATAAATAATAATAAATCCATAAACAAATCTTAGCTAATTAAGCACTTTCCATGGAATGTATAAAATAGAACAGAATAGAATAGAATTATGAAAAACTGCTATGCATTAAAAAAAATAACCTTTTCACGTTTAGCCGATTACGATCCTGCAACTGTCAGATTTAACTAAAATGTCATGCAATAATTCTCGACATTCTTAAAATCCTATATGACGTTAAAATTAGTGACGCACTGAAAAAAGGGTTTGGGACAGACTGTATAATTGGTTTTGTCTCTTATCGAAAGCAATTCTTTAAGTTACTAAAATCACCCGCAAATTAGCATTCCTTTAAAAAAAATCTGAGTGCGTCTACCCCGATTGAATGTCAACTTAGATATTGCATAAAGTTTTACATATAAATATTCGGTCTTAATTTTTTTTAAAACAAGGCTTTTATACTGTCGTATCAATTTTTCTCTATATTAAAAAAAACGTGCAGAGCAGATCGTAACGATACGAAATAGTTTGAAGAGTTTTGCTCGACAACGGGAATCCGTTATAACATGGAAACATTTCATTTAATTATAAAACAAAACTATATATTTCTAATAAACCTTTTATATCGCACTAGTGCGGAATATTTCATAAATTTTATTAGAACACTGGATTTATAATGAAATAGTGATTGATATTCACCAAAATAATCAATTTTGCCAATTAATAATTTACTGTCTTTATTATGACATTTGCATTGAATTATGACAGCGTCTGTGCGCGGTTGCCAAATTTTGTCGTAATTTTCAAATATTTTAGATGATGAAAAGTACAACTTTTTCACAATGTGAAACAACAATTTAAAACAAGTTTAGTTTATGTTTTACTTTTATTCTGAGAAAATTACAGTGTTTTTTATTATTGATTTAACAAATATTACACAAAAGATGAGACATTAATTTAATATTTACAAAGTGTTAAATATAAAATTCGAAACATCGGAACATTTTTTGAAGGATTGTGTACCGATCATTTATATTTATACTTTATATAATGTGGTTTTGGGCAGATCAAAAGCCCGTTAAGTGTCGTTGGATTAATTAAAAAATAATAAATATACAATCAAATTATTTTCTTGAATTTTGAAAATATTTAAATTTTAAAAATACAGAAAACAGTATGACGCCTCGCACTAGTCTACACTACTGCCTTTTACTGTATCATTTTTTTAATATAAATAAAGGATATTGTTTTCGATATGAATAAAATGATTAATATTTCTATTTATTTAATTCTCGAATACAATTTTATCAGAAAAATCTCATCAACACTTCACTAAGACACAATAATAGGCCTCATAATATCACATATTTAATAAAGTTAATTAAATCTACTGAACTAGATTACTAAATGCGACCACTTACCGAAAAAGAAATCAAATAATTATTTGCTTTGTATTTATTGGATAATTAATATTAGATATAATGAGCTATATTAACCTAAATTTAATGAATTTTTAAATAACATAACACAGATCATAAAGCACAACACTTTGCTTTTAATTTCCAACCACGAGCTGAAAATATTTTCTAGTGGCATGATTTAAATTAAGATACCCCCTCTGTGGCTCAGTGGTAAGAGCGCCTACCTTTAAACATAAAGGTCGTGAGTTCGAATCTCATCTGGGTGGAGAAATTTTCGTGTTATTAAAAAATTAATAAAAAAGTCATGAAGGTTGTTGCTTGCTTGTTAATACCAAGTTCAACAACTGCTGAATATAATAAAAACCCATACTGCATTTTAGGGTGTTTGTCCTCATACCAGATTAACACAGTAGGTGTTGTAAATTACAATAAGTTATGCCCATATATTACATGTCTGTGGTTTTATTTAAAATCGAGTAAGTTGAATAAAAGGTATAAAAGTTTATAAAAGTTTTACAACAGACAAGGTAAGGCCGCACAATTGTTATAATATAGTCTCTTCGATTGTAATACAATTAATAAATGGAGCACATATAATAAATATAATAAACATTACTTTACATGCCGGTACTCGATTAATAGCTGGATGCTAGAACATGGTTGAAACCAATTTGGGGCCTTAACCATTGTCCTTGTTTTTTTTTTTTAAACTTTTATTACCTTGTATTCAAACTGTACTCATTTACATAAAACCACAGACATGTAATCTTGGCCATAATTATTGTATTTTACAAAACACACTACTTTTGTTTATCGTTATTAGACACACACCCTAATATGAGGGTTTCTATTATTTCAGCACTTTGTTTAACTTTGTATCGAGACCTGAGGTGGCGTTGCATATGGTAGAAAGCGAAACCGGTTCGTCGGATAGTTAAATTAAAATTAATTGTGAGTAAGTCCTTATTTATTCTTTACTTTACCATATTTAAAAATTAATAGATGAAAATAATTTCTTTATCCGTGCGCGATCGGTACTCAACCGGAGGGACCCGCAAAGACCTTCGGGATAGCAATTAGCGTCCTCCTCAGCAAAGGACAATGACGTCGACTTTGCTAAGTATCAAGACAATTACTCTACACACACACACACTACACTAGGTACTGACTGTCCATGCCAATGATCCTAGGTACCTGACTGTACCATGCCAATGATCTTAGTTGTCGAGGCATTAACTCAATAATAAAAAATAAATTAGATATTTTATGTATTTGCAGTATGCTTTATCTCTTTTTTTATGAATTTATGTAATCTTCAAACGTTCTTCTCGTTCAACCAAATGAAAAAAGAATAGCTAGGGATATATATATATTATATTTATATTATATATATATTACCAATTGATCTATTATTTGTGGACTTGAGGAAAGCTTACGATACAATACCCCTATGTAGACTAAAGCAAGTATTGAACAGCTCATTTATTAATAATACACTTACGAAAGCAAGAAAGCAAGCATATTCTATGATCGTCGATAAGAAATAAAGATTAACAACTATTTCTCCGAGAATTTCATGTTCAATAAGGTCTTAGGCAAGGCTTCAGTCTATCTTCAATATTCTTTAAAATCTGGAATGGGGATACCATTAAACGACAAAGCCTTATATACGTTTTATTTTGCGGACGATCAAGTAGTCATTGTCCAAGACCAGGAAGTTCTACAGTTGATGACAAAGCAACTAACGCAAAAGTACAAGCGATGGGGTTTTAATTCAACAGCCCACAGTTGGCTGGTATCAACTGAATTGGACTACGTCCAATTTTCGAGCAGGCATATGAGCGTTCCCTTAAGTGAAATCTATAAACATCGACGTCGTCTCACAATTTTTTTTTAAATGTAATACTTTTAAAATGTAATATAAACAAAAGACTTATGTGGTATCTAGAAAAACAATAATCTTAGATTCAGATCAATCCGGATTCCATCCATCCCGAAGCACGGCTAACAACTTAGTAATGTGACAAACAGAGATCACAGCCACCAATATTACAGGAAATACATGATCTTTTATTGAACACGATACACGATCTTTCTAATCGCCGATCAAAGTATTAGTTGACGGAAAAGCTTCCTCAACCTACGTTCAGGAAAATGGGGTACCTCAAGGACCAGTTTTAAGTTCCACTTTATTTATAATAACTATCAATGATATTTGCAAGAATATTCACAACCCAGTGAAGTACAACTATATGCTGACGACCTGATTTTATATATTACCGCGGTAAAGATACGTTTACAACTACACACTTAATCCAAAAAGCAGTAAATGAACTAACTTCTTGGTCTCTAAGGTTTGGTATTAATTTCTCTGCTGACATACTCAAATACAATTATGAGCCTAGCCATAAATACCTCAAATTTTACTTTCCACTTTCACGACCTGTTGATTTTTCAATAACAGATACTCATACACTGTCATCAACTCCTCCTTGGATTATTAACGTACCAAAAATTAACCTTTCGCTTAATAATTATCACAAAAATTAAAACCAACAGCCAAATTTTGAGGCAATCTGTCCTAGAGCTGGTCAACACAAACTCATATGACGAGATTCTCTACACAGATGCATCTAAAACTGAGACAGGTGTCGGATATTCTGTAACAACTTCAAATAGTATCATTCAGAAGTTCTGCCTTCCAGAATCCATCTCTATCCATACAGGAGAGCTATACGCCATCCTACAAGCATTAAAAGGCTTATTTAAACAAACTAAAGCCAAGAACGCTATAATATGTACAGATTCGATGTCCTCCATCGACTCGATTAAAAATATATATTCCTTACATCCATTAGTTCATGCCATACATGAAGCAACAAACTGTCTCACTTCTTTTGGAACAAACATAACATTATTCTGGATTCCTTCACACGTTGGAATTTTAGGTAATGAGATTGCTAATATTGCTACAAAGGAAGCAATTACAACCAAATCAGACATCAAATCTGTTCAACTAGCATCAGATCTAGAACCACTTTTCAGGTACCAAATCAAAAAGTCCTGGCAAAACCAATGGAAGAATTCAACCTTGAAATTACACAAAATACAACTTACCATCGAAACCTTTAACTTAAGCAGAAGAGACAAATTAATCGTTCGCAAGCTACGAATTGGCCACACACGGCTGACACATGAACAATAAACTTCAAAGTTTAAAATTATCATCCTTAAAAAACTCATAAGGATTTTAATTTATAAGACCCATAAGTTAACTTTGAGACTATTAAAATCCGTAAATTATCACATAAACATAAATATGAATTATCAACTTAAGACAAATAATTACGAAACACGAATATACAATTTTTTTAAAAACAAAATGTAGCTGTCAGTGTTTTATTTATCTACACAGTTTCCAGCTAGCTACATAAGCGAATAACCAAATGAGTACAATAAACTACTGGCGCAATCTGGCAGAAGAGTGGAACTTACCCATCTATAAAAGACAAGCTGAATTTTATTAGCAATGTAGCGAAACATTTAGTCCGTACACTTTTTATCATTTCAATCAGTGAAGTGAAATTAATCTGGGGCATTAATACCGCCCTTGCTGAACTCCAGTATAAAAGGATTAGAGTGTCAATCGATGCAAATTGTGTTACTGTTCGTCAGATATCGCACACTTTTTTAAAACCGCTTTAAAACCTGTCAATCAACTCATTATTCCATAAAGCTCGGGAGAATATTTTTCGAAGGGAAATTCTACAGCAACTTTACTGTAAAATAGAATCTAATTCTAATCTATAACAGATACCCTAGAATCAAATAGTAGGATATTTATTTTATTTTTACAGGAAAAGCTTGGTATCGTGCAATAAATATACTCAGTGACATTCGAAGTGTTACACCAAAAGGAATAATTTCTTGAACTTAATTTTTTGGCAACATGGTAGATTTACATCAAGAATGAAACGATAAAAGTTTTCAAAAAGGTGACAGACGAGGAATGCACCCAACTACAGAGGTATAACTCTTCCTGAGTAGCCCGTCCAAAGTTTTACGAACGAGTACTGGAAGAAAAGACTACTACTAGAAGTAGACCATACGCTGGAGCAGTCACAGTGCGGTTTCAGTAAGGGAAGGAAGCATCCATGACCATATTTTTACACATCAAGGCATCTAATACAAAATGCACCGAAATACAAGCTCGGAACTATACCAAGCCTATCATAGACCTCGAAAAAGCATTTGATAGAACCCCGCGAACTGAAATAGACAAAAGCCTAAGAAACAGAGAAGTAGACGGCAAACTCAGAAAAGCTATTATGAGCCTATACAAGAACACAAGAAACAGGGTAAGAACAGATAATATGGAATCAGAAGAGTTTAGAGTCAATGATGGCTTACGACAAGGAGGTGTACTAGGCCCCATCCTGTTCAATATTGTACTAGATGATGTAATGAAGGAAACTAGAGAAGAAACATCGAGATTATTTGTTGGACATAGAAACCTGGAAATGATACAGATTGCGGAGTGCGCATTTGCAGATGACCTCGTCGTATTTGGAAGAAACGAGGACGCACTTAAGAGAAACCTCCAAATATGGAGAGATAAACTTGAGAAACGCAATCTGAGAATTAATGAAAGTAAAACCAAAGTGATGGTATGTGGGAAAACAGACCAACATACAAACATTAAAATCAATAACTATACTTTAGAACAAGTAGAAACCTTCAAATACCTGGGAGTGCAACTAGAGAGTAGGGGTACACAAGAAGCAGAGATAAATAATCGAATAGCAAACGCTTCCCGGATATACCACGCAATTAAGAGCACATTCCTATCGAAAAAAGAAGTATCCCAAAAAGCAAAGATAGCTATCTACAACACAGTTTTTGTACCTATCTTAACATTTGGATGTGAAAGCTGGACGCTCACCACCAGACTAAAAAGTAAACTGCAAAGTATATCAATGAAGTATCTAAGAAGAGTACTAGGGGTGACCAGAATGGACAGGATACGGAACAATGAAATAAGAGAACGCCTTAAAGTCAGTCAATAGAGAAGAAAATCGAAGAAGCCCAACTGAGATGGTACGGCCACATGGTAAGGATGGATAAAAAAAGCCAAGTGAAACAAGTGTGGGAAGCGAGAAGAACCTTGAAAAGACCTAGGGCAGACCCATGAAGACCTGGGACGATGAAATTGCCGCCATCCTAGACAAGAGAGGAGGCACCAAGGAACAGGCGAAGGAAGGTTGGCAGCAACAAGAGAATTGGGACGGACAGTATATTTGATCCTATATATATATATATATATATATAATATGAAGACGCTAACGTTGTCAAGAAATTTTTTGATTAACAAGTAATATAATAATAATATTAATAGTGTGTTTGGCGACACCGTAGACTGAATACAGTCCTGCATACGTCCTAGTAGGCATTTGACAAAATGAGATGATCGATGCTCTCCTTTGTGGTACCTCGTTCCATGTATACTTGGAACTTCATGTATTAATCGTGCCAGAGTCTGTAGAGGACTGATGCAAAGTGGCCAGTTTCCGCTTCCCATCGTGATCCCACCCACATTTGTTCGATAGGATTTTAAATCCGGAGCACGAGGCGGTCACGTCCAGCGAACCAGCTTCTTGGAGAAAGTCCAAAGTTTGACGAGCAATATGAGGAAGCCGCGTTGTCTTGCTGAAAAGGACGTCTCGAATGGTCGTCGAGATAGGACAGTAAATTGGTTTGGCCAGATGTCAATCATACATATCGCGCAGCTTGCTGACTTAATGCGCGAATAATCACAAGTGGTGATCGGGCTACTATAGGCAATAGCCTTTCAAACAAGTAGCAACCCAGGTGTCCAGTATACATGATTAGATCAGGATGCCTTAGTCGTTCTCGTTGTCCACATGTATCGGAATAGTGTACTCTCAATGAAATCGACAAGAGCACAGATGAGTTCGACGTGATGTATGCTGTGAATTCCTTGGACAGCTCGCAGGACAAAATATGTCCATACTAGAACAACTGAAACCCAAGAAAAGGTTAAGGACACATCATCATAGTCAAAAACATATTAACACATGTATTCTGGTTTATTATTGTGCTTCAGCAGCTCGCATAGTTTGATTAATAATATTTCTCCACTGATCGCAGTCATCTTTTACACGTACTGCCTCAGTATACTATTTGCTGAGAAGTTTGTTCGTAATGTCTGCCCAAGGCTGTGCAGATTTGCCACGTTGGCGTTGACTCTGAGGTCTTCCTTAGACCACCAACCACTTCATTTTGTAATCCTTTCAATATGACCAAAGTATTTTAAAATTATAGAGTAAATAGTACTAGAGCGACGTTGATTGGGCTTAATTGCATCTAGAACCAAGACATTCATGCGACAAGCCGTCCATGAACTTCGTCTTCATCCCCACATTTCAAAAGCCTCTATGCGTCATCTATCTGATTCTTTGACTGTCCATGTTCGCAGTAAAATATGGAGTTGAAACGAGTCGCTTCTTGTTTGTCATAGTAATGGGACGATCACGCCCTACCTCGTTTAGTTCAGTCGTTGCTGCTCTTGCTAGTTGTACGCGTTTTCGAATTTCGGAATCACAACTGCCTGTGTTGTTAACTAGAGCTCCAAAATATATGATACAGGAGACTGTCTCACACCCCGCAATGGTTTGGGTTTCAGGAAAGTATTTTTGGCGATCAATAACCATAAGGGCGCATATAACAAATCAAATAATAGCCTATTTTGGACACGTCCTTCGAAGAAATGGCCTTGAGCAATACACGGTAGCGTGAAAATTAAAAGAGCCAGAGGTAGATCCCCTTTAAGGCGTTGAAATTCCAATATCACAATGTTTAAAATTGACAGATCGTGATACCTGTATCAGATTAAAGAAACAAGAAGACGAATAGACCAAGAACAATTAACTAAAACCCCGAAAAAGCCCAGCGGCGAAACGAGGAAAATGTTTAAGTACCTGTTAAAGAATGACATCCACCTAAAAGAGGCTCATCACCAGGCGGTAACATAGCCACCGAGACCCATAAACATAGATGTAAAGTGTACACTAGACGTTATATATACGTTATATAGACGTTATAGACGTTACTACGAAAGCCTTAAAAGCGTTAACTTTCACAGTCCAATCAGCGACGTCTGGAAGAAAGTACATCGCTACAAAAACCGAAAGCAATCCAATAAACTCCCGATAAACTGCAAAGCTGCATGGATAGAAGATTTCCACTTTAAAATTTCACCTCCTTGGGTACCAAATCAAATAAACGAAGCTACAGTCACCGTATCCAGATAATACTCCAATCTAGAAAAACCATTTGAATTGTGGGAATTAAATTATAGACTCAAACAAAATAATAGTTCGTCTACAGAGATGGACTGTATATCATACTCTATGTTATATTTTTTACCCACAGAATACAAATCATTATTATTACAAATTTTTAACAATATATGGCAAAATGAGAATTTAATTCCCAAAACATGGAAGGGCTATTGCCTATAAAGAAGCCAGAAAGATAACAACGTTGAGTCTTACAGACCTATATCTTTAAGTTCTTGTATACTAAAAGCTCTAGAGAGATTAATCAAAAATTGGCTTGAATACTGGTTTGAATCCGAAGATATCCTTCCCAAATCTCAATATGGCTTCCGAAAATCCAGGTCTACACAGGATGCTCTCACTTCACTAGTTTCCGCTGTTCAGGTCAATTTCACAAATCAAGAATCAACAGCTGCTGCATTTATAGATGTAACCTCTGCATTTGATAACATAAATTTATATATTCTACATAAGAAATTGTTATATATTGGAATGTCAGTTAAAATTTCAGATTTCATTATATCCTTGTACAAGAATAAATGGACTTACTTAAAAATAAATGAGAAACTTTTAGCACCATGGCTAACGATAATAGGTATACCACAGGGTAGTATTTTAAGTCCACTTCTCTTTTCATTGTACAATATAGATCTAGAACAGATAGTACCTCCACACTCTAATACATTACAGTTTGCAGATGATGTTGTGTTTATACCTCCCATACTACCCTAGACATTTGTATGCGTTAACTCGAAACTACACTAGATTGTATAAAAAATTATTACCATTCTCTAGGCTTCTCAATATTAACTACAAAGACTGAAATTGTTTTTTTTTCAAAAAAAAGCCAAACTCCTCAAGGTATCTTTAAGTTAGGAAAAATAGAATTTTCAATCAAAAATTGTGTAAAATATATATGCACATATTTGGATCGTAAACTTTTATGGAAGGATCAAATTCATTTTATTACAAAAAAATCGGAAAACTCGATGAATATCCTTAGAGCATTTAGTAAAACCAGTTGGGGAGCTGACCCGAATATTGCATTGCTATTCTATCGCTTAATGATTCGACCAATTTTCGACTATAATTGTCATTTATATGGGTCTGCGTCAACAGGACATCTTAATAAAATTGAAACCCAAAAGAATAAATATTTGAGGCTATGTCTTGGTTACTTAAAATCTACTCCTATTACTATTACTGAAATTGAAGCTCAAGAGATACCCCTTACACTACGCAGACAGTTTTGTACAGATAAGTTTGTAGCTAGAGCTATATTAAAAAACTTCAGCAATTTAAAAAATATTCGTAACTTGAACATATTGACTTAAGCCACAAATATTGGCGTAACAAAAAACTCCCATATACGTTGAAAGTTATAGGAAATTGACAATATTTGAAGAACAACTGTATCAAAATAAAATACCACCAATTTATACTCAACCTCCTAAGACTCTCTTCTCCAAGATAATAGAAACATATTATATGGATTCAAACCTTCCAGGAAGTATGATTAACAATAATTACAGATAAGTGGCCTGCTTTCATATATTTTACTGACAGCTCTAAAATTCAAAATAAAATGGGTTGTGGAAATATCACTGGAATTCTGATTACAAAGAATCATGTCGATTGCCCAATGAAGCTTCAATATATACTGCCGAACTATCAGCTTTATTACTTGCGTTAAAATATTATATAGCCTCTATTGGTATGAATAATTATATCATTCTGATCGATTGCAGAAGCATTGTGGACAAACGCACTACTATCAAAACCACAAAAAACCTAAATTATATTGAGATAGAAATAAAGAATACATTATATTATTTTCCTGAGGTAGCTTGATTATTACTTGTTGGGTAAAAGGACACACTGGAATATTAGGAAATGAAGAAGTCGACAAATTAGCTAAATCTGCAGCTTTAACCAAACATAATATAAACAGAATACTTCTACCAGTAACAGACATACATAATATCAGTAAAAACAATTGCAAACAAAGATGGCAATGTTTATACAACCAAAGTACAAATGTATAGTTTAAATATAAGACAAAGAGGTTATTTATAAAAACAATAAACAGAATAAGATCAAACCACGCACTCACTCCTACATACAAACACAGCATAGGTATCACTGATCATCCATATTGCTCCTGTGGTAAAGTGGGATATCTAGAGCACCTTATATTGGAGTGTGGACAGTACAGACAAAGTATCAAAATGATGTATGAAAAACTAATTGCGCTAAATTGTCCATTGCCTGTCAATTTGAATAAAATTATTTTTTCAAATAATAAGCAGATCTACCACAAATAGTCTGGCTAATTGGCTATGCCAAAGCCATTATACAATGTAAGTGTAAGTGTATACAAAAGATCGTTCAAGTCGCAGTGTGGAAATATCTACATGTCAAGCGGCTCTTGGTCTACAATCTACACACCTATAAATGTAATACTGGTCCATTCTGTTTGCATATTTCTTTACATTCCTAGTACATACGTAATCATGTTAAATAAAAAAAATCTATTTCACTAATTTATTTTTCTAAATCGACATTGTCAGTTTATTTTTAAACTACTCGTTTAACTAATCGAGGTGCACTAAATAAACAATTCAGCATGATTTATTAGGTGAAGTCTCGCAAAAATTCCATAGTAGAGTACATAACTTTGAGCATATTTACAAAAGTTTCTCGGAACCGATACTATTTGAAATTTATTTAAACGTAATTTGTGCCAAAAATAAAAAGAGGAAATGTTACTGAAAACGAAATATAAAATCGAATACTAACTGTGCCGAGATTTTTGTCCTTGGTCAATTAAATCCAATTCAGTAGATCCCAGAAGCCATTATTTTTAACTTTTATAATAGATATTACTTTGGTACTAGTAGCCTAGTCTGGTTATGCAAAAATCATCGATTTCGAATGAATCAGAAAAAAATGAAGAATGAATGAGAATGAGTAAGAATGAATGAGAAAATCATCGAATGAATACAAGGCAGAGGGATATAGATTGTATTAAGCTTAGAGTATTCATCGAGTCTCTTTTGCAGTTAACTTATCACGAAGCTTATAGCTGAATTCCTGCACGAAAAACATAAAATGTTAAAAGGATGTATTCAAGTGTGCCTCTTCCCCCAATTGCACCACTTCACTAAAATGTTGGTGATATATATGGGCATACACTCTAAACAGCCCCTCCAGAATAGTTTTAGCAATGGATTGAAAGTTTTTTGGAAATGGGACACCTATTTTCGAATGAAAATAATGTTTCATAATCTAATTGGTCCTGGACCCAAGTCATTAAATAGTTAATATATTTTGGAGGTGAACATTTAATGGATTTCTTAACTGTATGACCATCTGCCCAATGGTATTCATATTTTGGTCCAGCAGACATAATAGGACAGCTGTCCTCTTTACAAAATTCGGCTATTGTTCCACAAAGCATATTAATTGATTCAAGAAGTCCACAGTATTCACTGCAACCCAACCATTTAAGTCCTCGCCCTCTGGAAGCATCACAGCTAGTTTTTAAGTTTCCTGATCCCAATGTAGCAACAGCATGTTTCATTAACTCATACTGATGGGTTCCTTCTGGTATGTTTTTCTTTGGTTTAAATGTTTTAGACCAATGACTTCCGAACAAGAACCTCATTGTGAATACATAAAAACAACAATTGATTGTTTTAACTTACAATCATATACAATTGCCAATACGTTTTATGTTGAATAACTTATTAAGTTGTAATAAGTAATAAATAATGCATGTAAATATTTTTTGTAATAAAAGTACCCTTTTCTTATTTAATTTTTACGGCAAAATTGTTCGCAGATATTTGAAGCTTTTAAGACATGGGTGGGGTTACTAGATGACGAGTATATGAAAAAGTACATGTATTTTTACCTTGCGTTTTTTTTAAATAATAATTTAGGGTCACAATTTGAATTTTTGTCTATAAGTTTTTTTCCCTTATATTTTATATAAACAATATTTATATCATTTTTTATATCAAGAATATCTTTATTTTTCCGTTTTTTAAATTAAAATTGATAAATAATTTACGGATATATAAAAAGCAGTTTTTTTGCATTAATTTATAACTTTGATTAATTTTTTTTATTAATAAAATAAAATGTTATTAATACTAAATATGAATATGAATAATCTTTAAAATATGAATAACTACATAGTTTTCACTGGACGGGAATATGGGAAACCTCGGAAAAATTTAGTCCATTTGAAATTCACCTTAAAAACTAACTTTTTTTTTTTTAATTTGGCTGAAATAGTATGTCGCAGTATTAATATTGATGACATAATTTCACCCCCCTGAAATCTCGGAAAATCTGGGAAAATTAACATTAATTTTGTTATCAATGATGTAATAATACTTCTAATATACTACTACTACTAATATATTTTATAAATTAAATTTCAGGTAATTTCTTTTACATTTTATATTATTAGTATTTCCTTATTATATTAATTATATTTATGTTGATTTTCCGGGATTTTCCGAGATTTCCGGGAGGGGGATGAAAATTATGTCATCATTATTAATATTGTGACATGACTATTCCAGCGAAATTAAAAAAAGTAAGTTTTTACGGTGAATTTCAAATAGACTCAATTTTTCCGAGGTTTCCCATATTTCCCGGCCAGTGAAAACTATGTAGTTATTTATATTTCGACGAGCTACCCTAGATTAAAAAAAGAGGGCTTCTAGCTGCAATGGAAGCCGAGATAATGTAAACTTTTCCTACGTATTTGAACTTAAAGTTCTGATCTCGAAAAGAAAAACGGAGCTGAAACAGTTATCCCCTCCAATTTCCATGTCGATCTTTCGAAAGCACCTTCGTTTCAAAGGGCAGTAAGTTTGAAAAATTAGATGAATTTTATAGCTATAAGTTTCAATATAAAGTTTAGAGATTCATTCAAAATTTGTGCAAATTTTTCTTCTTAATGTTTATAAAAAAAGAAATAAGATTAAAAAAAAAGTCTCTACTTCGTTCCTATTGGTCATATAAGGTTTTTTTAAATGTGAGTTTTTTACCAGCTATCCAATGGTTGTACATACAAGTCTGTAGCTTGAAAAATATAGAAGTTATTACAATTGTTTATAAGTAAAAAACATACCCCTTTTCAAATGTTTATTTGTAAATAATTTCGATGAAAACGCAATACGCATTTAACTTCTGAGATAGTTTAAGTCTTAAAGAATCCTATGAAATTTGCTAAATGTGTCTAGTATCATTAATAGAGCAAGTTCAATAGTTTCAATATTTAGCCTCAGAGATAAATAATTAAACACTAAACTATTTGGCGATCGGGGGAAATTTCGCACAATTTAAAAGACGGTAATTCTTTGATGTTCGAATGTATTATTAACATTTTATTTTGTTAATAAAAAATTAATAAAACTTACCTTTATAATATAAGATCAAAAAATTTAATTTTTTACCCCCGTAAATTATTTATCAATTTTAATGTAAAAAACGGGAAAATAAAGATATTATTAAATATTGTTTATGTAGAATATAAGGGAAAAAACTTATAGACAAAAAATCAAATTATGGCCATAAATTATTGTTTTAAAAAAAACGCAAGGTAAAATACGAATACTTTCATATTCGTCATCTAGTAACTCCCACCTATCTATTAAAAGCTTCAGATCTTATCAGCTGATTGTTTTGAGTCTTGATTTAAAAAATGAATCACACCAGCTTTTAGAACAAAAAATAACTGACACAAGTATATTAAGAAAAGAGCCAAAAAAGCACTTTACAGTGGTGTATACAAAACTTAAATGTGACGACTGCCCAAAAACTTACATCGGTCAAACTGGTAGAGCTTTTAACAAACGTATAGCAAAACACAAAAGAGCTTTCAATAATAGAAAAACAGATTCTACATACGTATTTCATCTTCTAGATCTAGACCATAATCATTATTTTAATGACCAATTTAAAATTCTTCACATTCAAAATAAAGACCTTAAGCTATCTTTGTTAGAATCTATGAAAATTAACAAATTAAAAAATACAGACATAATTCTGAATGACCAACTTGAGAGAAACAGTTCTGCCCACCTCAACTGAATTAGTTGAAGACTATAAAGTGTAAATGCATACCAAAAATAGATCACTTGAGAAAGGCACTGCCGAAACAGCTGTAGGGATAAATTATAATAAATTTTGTGGAAGTGTTGAAAACAAAAGTTTCCAGTGTTTTATTGTTAGATGACTATCTATTATAAACAGTAATACAAAATATATATACCGTAAAAAGTTTAACCATTTTCTAAAGACTACTTCTAAAATGCTACAAAATAATAAAACAGGAAATCAAAATAAAAAATATCAAACAAAATTAAAAGAACATGCGACTAAAAAGTGCATATTTGTAGTTATCTACTTCTGGTAACCGTTTATCACACAATTATTTGGATAAAAATTAATTATAAATCAATCCACTTAATAATTTTTCAATTAACTTTTTTCGTTTCTACTATCTCTATTACTTTTAAGTATTAATCAATTTTAATACAGTTCACCGATTGTAACGAATCTGCGCCAAGTATACAAATGTTTGCGAAACCTAAGGACGAGGCTTACTAAGATCACGCTATAATCGGTGAATTGATCAATGTTTTCCGTACTGAAAAGAGGTAAGCACTAAAGGCTTAAACCAAAATTTACTGCACGTCCACTGATTGTAAAAATCTATTATGTATAACCAAAAAAACAGGAAGTTTAAAGTCATTTAATATAAAAATGACATAGCTTGACATGGAGAAAACTATTTTTCCATGCATGAGTGCAAGTCTTATATTTGAGAATGCCAATCAATAATATGAAAAACTGTATCGGACTTACAATTTAATATCAAGCGACTAAAAAGTGTCAAACCTCACCTGAACTACTCATAAACTAGGATCAGACTAGATAAACAAGCTGCTGGCGACCGAGTTACACAAAATGACGGTTATGGTGAAGCTCTATCTAGCAGATTTTAAAGGAATTCATTTTAACACAGAGTTAATTAAGTAAATAGTTAAAACGAAATAGTAACCGAAATGAAAATAATAAAATACTAGTTTATAAAAATAATGTCTAAAAGTGATGATACTTTTGACAATTATTAAATAAAGATTTTGGTAGAAAACCAGTAGAGCTAACGGAGACAGTAACAGCAACGATCGCGAAAATAACAAATGAGGAAGTATTCAAGCACTTCAAAAATAAAGGTAAAGGAGTTGACCAGATAATATTCCTGGGAAAGTATGGACAGCTTTAGGAGAGACAGCAACAAGTTGGCTAACATATTTATTTAAAATAATTATGGAAGTTGGACAAATGCCAGGCTAGCATTATATTAGTATCTGTTTATAAAAACAAGGGATATATACAACTATGCACAAACAACAGGACCATAAAATTAGTAACACAATGAAAATAATGAAGAGAGTATTTGATAGATGTTGCTGATGTTTTGTGGAACATGCCACGACATGACGCATGACTCACGATTATTGACAAACACACGAAGATTATTGACAACCAATTAAACCAGACAATGCCAATGATCTCAGGTACAATTACTGGTATAATTGGGCATATTTCACAAAAAACTGGTTTTCAAATTTTTATTCACAGTTTACGCACCCTAGCGGTTAACCCAGAAACTTGAAAGTTATTTCCAGCGATTTCTCTTGACCACTTTTACTAAGGAATTTTTTCTCCTAAAGTTATAACATGAATAGTTTCTGATATATAGCCGAGAGATCGGCTAATTGGACCACTCGGTACATATTTCTATGTTATTTTAAATTATTGTACATAATTTAAAATAACAATAAACAACAGCCACGAAAGAAGTAAAAGGTACAGTTCTGATTCAAAAAAGTGTTAAAACTAAAAAATGATTTAGGACATTTTTTACTTGAGTTTGTTTATTTTTGAATTGATAAGCTTGTTTTATAGAGATAATAGTTAAAAATACAAGTAACAAATAATTGTGTTATTTTAGTAACCAGAACGATTCAAATTACATAAGATATAAATTATATCGCACCATTCTTTCCTTTACTATCTGTTCAATTTCGGCCAAATCCGCAGATGTAGCACCTTCAAGTGATTTTAATGTTAAGCTAGAGACCTGCAGATAAAAGAATGGAGAAGTTATAATGAAACATGAATGGTTAATGCGACATCGTTGTCAATTTGCATGCAACCGACGACCATTTTCAGTAAAAGTTATAATTTATTGTAGTAAATATGTGAAAATAAATATAACGGATGTATTTCAATAAAATTACATTCAAATAATTTTAATACGCGTAGTCTTGGTAATTTATCTGTTTGCCCGGAGTATTAAGGACAATTATAAATTGCCAAATGCTCTAGCATATTCAATAAAATGCTCGCTAAGTGGAAACCACGATATTACGGGCAGAGGGAATTCTTAACGGCGAAAAATCATCGTGTGAGACTTGAAATTATAAATGAGCGAGCTTTTAGACAAGCTAGTAGTCTGGTAGTCTTTCGCCAGGTACTAAGTTTTTTGAGCGCTAGTAGCAACAATTTCCAGTTCAATCCATTAAAAAAATACCTAAATATTTCTTAGACCACTAAGGAAAAACACACATATTAGAGGACCATGATGAAAAGACAATTCCAGCAAGGTGTTCATGACAGTCAAACTTAACAAAAGAAAAGGGGAAACAGATGGTAACTTGAGTTTAACAGGTCTAATATATCATGTATCTTCCAAAACCTAGTTCATTTCTTCTATTTATTATATTTTTTTTCACCTCAAATCTTTCTTTCTTGAAAAGATTCTTCCACTGTTTCATCTCGACTTATTTTAAGACCCCTTGTATTTTTGTGGGTATGATCAAAACGGTGATCGTTGAACCGTTGATTCAAAGCTTGCTACTCGTCTCTTAATGACTCAAAAATCTCTTTAAATATCCTCCGCTAAAGATCACCAAAATTAAGCTGTCGTTAAATATGATCCCAGAGTTACTCCATCGACTACGGTTTGGCAAACGAACTTCGCTCGAGTAATATGGAACAGTCCTAGCAGTCCGTTGCCATTTCTTTTAATAACTTACTGTTTTGTCCTACTTCAAATTTATCTTTTGGCGTTTCCCATTTTACTATGTTTAGAATATCTTGCATTTTTGTTTTTTTTTCTCGCATAAAAATCATCTCAAACGTTTTACAGCTTGTTTAGTTACAATCGGTGCTAGGTCTTCATAGGTGACTCCTAATCAAACGCAGCTCTTATGTAGAACTTGCTTCTACCCTCCACTTTCAGATGTTTCTTTCTCCATTTTAGATGTCCTAATGAACTGACGTGGTCACCACATTTTTTTTTGAATACATGTTTTATAGCCTTTACGTTAAAGTAGTCTAATTTGAATCAAGTTCATTTTTCAGCACTGTTATTATTTAAGTAGTAGAATGTTATTTTGCTCAATACCTAATAGTCTACAAACCCATGAGAGATTTTTAATGGGTCATTTGACCCAGCATGAATCACATGTATAACAATACTACAATATGTAATAACCAACTTCAGAAATTATGCCGTCAATTCTTATCGGTACATGTGAGTCACAGGTAAGATAAAGTTCATACTCACGGGAGTATTAATACAAAAATAATGATCTCCGACCTCATGCAGCACAAATATTGGTAGAATTATGTTTTACCAGGAGCAGGTAAAATTCATTAGTTTCGGAAAACCTTTTCTCAATTTTTGGTAATCTGACACAGTACAGCCATTCATACACAAAGTTTCGAATCGGTATACAAATTAATTTTTTGCAACGCCGTACATTTTGGCTGGGACAGGGGTGAGGAATCTAAGGAGCATCGCTTAATTTGAGACCCACTCTTTTGTGTACCTGTAAGAATTGGCGGTATAGATTCTAAAGTTGCTATTACATATGGTAGTATTGATTTATATGTGATTCATGCTGGGTCAAATGTCCGATTAAAAATGTCCCATGTATAGTCTACAATAGTTTGTCTGGCACCAAATATGTTGTACCTGTTTTTCACGAGATTCAGTAATAGAATTGAATAGAACGGAGAAAAAAACTTGACTAAGGAATTCCTTTTATCTTCTATAATTCCATCGTTATAAAACGAATTGCGGCTTTCGAGATGTGAGCGTACCACCGAATGTTGAGGATATGGTAGATGGACAGAGTGACGAATGACGCAGTTTTACAGCGTCTACACAAAGAGAGAGAGGTTCTGAAGGCCATTAAAAGGAGAACATTCGAGTACTTTGCTTACGTGATGAGAAATACTAAATATGAATTATTACATGTTATTATTAAGGGAAAAATAGAAGAGAAAAGTTGATTCCTGGACGACAAAGAACAACCTGACTCAAGAACCTCCAAAAGTGGTATTGAGACAGCACCACGACACTATTTAGATTCGCTGCGGGCGAAGTGAAGATTATGCGACAGGGTCGCTAATGTTCTTGGAAGAGAAGGCACTTAAAGAAGGAAACCAATATAAATAAAGACTAAAAAGCACATATATTAATGAATGCTTGAATTGGTACGTAGAGAAGTATTATTTGACGTTTAATCAAGTTTAATCGCTCCGAACTAGAACATTAAAAATATATAAATATTATTATTTAAGGATTGTCCTCATCCTACTATCCGTTTATTCATTTATTTAATTTACTTTACAAAATGGTCGGCTGAAAATGGTCATTTAAGTAAATAATGTCGTGAAATATGTAGCTAAAAAGAGACAAAAGCATGAAACGTAATAGATCCTATTTAATATATATGTAATGCTGCAGAAGTTTTCGGATGAAATACACTCAAATCTTTGAACCAGCCTTTTATTATAACAGTCTTACCACAGTATTTTATGTTTATTGTATATGTATTTTATTTTTCCTAGCATTTATTTTTTATTTGTTGATTAGGTATCAAATAATCTAGTTCTACAAACTGTGAAGAGTTTACAGAAATAATATAATACAATAATAACCTGTCGTACTGTCAGGATACGATTTAATTTATATTCAAAAATCTTCACCGCTATTAAGTAAGTAAACGAATGAAAATACCGCTACGATTCACTTGGTCGCCCCGAGCACGAGAGAGTCCAAGAAAACCAACAAGGTGACTTGCTAGTAAAACGAGGCTCTACAGGAAACTTCGAAGTCTTTGAACCATTCTGCGGTATCACGGAAGCTAGCTTAAGAAGTGAGCTTGAATGAGGCTGGAAAAGAGTCGTAACAACAAATAAAGAGCTATACAAGATAGAATCATATAGAGAAAATTACTAGCAACATTGACCGGAGGCCGTTACTTGGTCCGAGGGATCTCAGTACGCAACAGCTGAAAACTGTCACAGATATGTGGCTCGACACGGTTAAATGAGGAAATAGACCTACAACATACATCTACAATACATAGGTTGGATAAATAAAATATTGTGCAGGTTCAATGTAAGTTCAGGAAAGTGGGAATGTAAGTTCAGGAAACTAGACTATTTCCTGGCGCAATTTCTAACCGGACATGGTAGTTTTGGTCTTCCAAAATTATGTCTCGGCAGACTGTACTGTTCAGAGGGTACAAGACACTTCCGCTCACATTTTTAACTGCCAGAGATGGGCAAATAAGAGAGGGGATTTCGAGAGGCGAATGGGTTTCGGGCTGGATGAAAGAAACATGGTAAACATAATGTGGAGAGGAGAGAAATAATGGAGACAAGTACATTGTCTGATTTCTAAGACGATGAAGAAAAGGGAGCAAGCGGACAGAGGAGGAAATTGAACCAGGGATCTGAAATTTATGGTTATTATTATTTATTAGTTTATAGCCTAACGAAAATATTTTCTGATTTCCGGTAATAGGTATGGTTATTTATAAGTTTTTAGTTTCTATTTTCGTTGTTTATTCAGTGGCAAGACTACCTCTCTAGAAAGGTGGTCAAGGTTTCTAGCCGGAACATGGTTAATTTCGCACTACTCTGGGGTCTTCTGGCCTAGTATCCTACTCGGCCAAAAGATCCCAGGGTATCTTGCTCTGTGACGAAAGATGTCCAAAAAAGATTTCCCTGAGCGTTGCCTGCCAGAATTAAATGGATAACTTCTTAAGCTCTTACTAGAATCTGGCAATACGGCACTTAACTATTAGCTATAACTTCAATAAAAAACACAGTTTGAATCTCTACAAGCAACTGAAATATGCATCCGGAATTAGAAAACTGAATAATGCTCACGTAATTAAACATGCAGACGGAAAAGATTTGTAATTACGAATACCAGTACAAAGAATGGGAGAGATACATCACTGACCTTTTTGATGGAGCTTCTCGAAAAATGTTACGCATACACATACTACCTGTGACAACTAGTTAGACAAAGCCTTAATATACTGAAAATAGAAGTCAGAAAAGCAATACTGCAAGCCAAAACTAAAAAAGCATCTGGACAGATCAAATACCTGCTGAGTTACTTAAACTCTTATGGACAATGATAACATTACCTACTTAACCACTTTAAAAAAATTACAACGAAGGAAAAATACCAGCTGATTAGGCCCAAAAGGCCCAAAAAATGCAGCAATTTCAGACTAATCAGTTTGATAAGCCACACACTCAAAATACTTTAACATAAAACCGAGTAGTCCTTCTGGGCAAAAGTAGAATGGGTAGTAGAACTTAGAAATGGTGCCAGGAACTAGAGAAGCACTAATTTGTATGCACGCTTACAAAAAAGTAGTGAGTTTCGAAAGAACGTTTATGTTTGTTTCATCCACTTCGAGACCGCATTCGACCGAATATAACAGATACACTTTTCGATTCCCTGTGGGCAGCAGGACTCGACAACTGGGATATAAGGCTGCTAAAATACTTCATTACAATTAAGTAGCCTCTATCCAAATTGGAGTTATTCGTACTGAAAAACTACCAATCAAACGTGGAGTACCACAGGGTTGTGTTTTATCACACAGTCTTTTTAATCTATCCTCGGAAATAAGGCGGAGAAGTAATCAACAATGTCTAATCCGCTTAAGATACAGCCGTCCTTACAGGAAATCTATCCTCCATCCTATCTAGATCTCCAGACATTAGTAAGTCTAGCCAATGGCGTGTTTCCACAGTAGAAGTATTATGTCACGCAGCAACCGATAGGGACAAGTTTTAGGGAATTGTAAACATGATGACGGCCAACTTCTGGATACGGCTGCAGCACCTACAGAAGAAGTTATGCTCAAAAGAACTGACGAACTCTGGCAGACTATAGTCTTGGCAGAATATGGGCACATTTGTCTTCCCTACTAGGCATACAGTGGACACAAGACAGCAAAAAAAATGGCCCGGAAAAGGACTTAGAAATGAGTATTCTAAATAAAATTGTAGAAAAAACGAGCAGAAAGACGGCCGTCCAAGTTACAATAAAACAATAATTGTAGGTTTCTCTTCTCTTTTTTTCATAAAACAGAACATAGACGTAGCATCGCAGCATTCTGACTTACAAGAGGTAGAATGTGGCTTTTGAAGAAGGCCCTCATCCGGTTAAAGATGGATCTAGCTTTTCCGATGCGCGCTCTATCACCTGGTTAAGACCGTAAGCATTGATTATAAACTACCCATAATGGTGGTGGTTTATAATCAATGCCGTAGGTGAACGGCTGTAGCTCAGCGGCAAGACACTGGATTCATATGTCAGAGCGTATGAATTCGAATCTCGGCACCAGCAACGATATTTTCATTTCTAAAAATGATACGAACCGTTCACCGTTAAAAAGGTTCAGGGTTAAAAATGCTATTGGCACCGAAACCTATCCGAAAGAATCTCCCTGACAAAACTGCCATACGAGATATTATTATTATTATCTCCTGGTTGTTAATCCATTTATCATTTAGTATGGTGTCGAGATAGTTAAAGCTCTTTCTACTAGGGTTTGGTTGACGTAGATTCATACGTGAGAGAAAATGCATTCCTTTTGCAATGCAGGTTATACTTAATAAGTTCAGATGAGCATTTATAAAATGTTTCGCTGAATAATTTATTTGAAGTGATCGAGGAATTGAACACGTATAGTACTACCATATTTTTCTGAAGAGAAAACGGATCATTTCATAAAACAGGTTTATGGAATTTGATGCCACGAGCAAGAGTTGCCTCTGAGCTGAATATTATTGAGTCTCTTAGAAATATGGTAGTACTATACCTCACAATTCTCTGTATTTATTCTTTAAACTATGAAATTAGTTCCTTAAATCTTACTTTTGTAATAATGATAATGATAAATTCTAATCCTAATTATAAATATTATGAAATTATACATAAAACATCAAAAATCTTATGACTGATTACAAAAAATTTGTATTTTAGCAGACCTTCTAAAAAATAAAACAAAGCTTGAATATTAACAGGTTACCACATTCTTGTTTTTTTCTGTGTTCCTGTTTTATAATAATACCCATAATTTATTAATAGTGCAATTCAAACAATTCCGAAAACTTCTGCTACATAGTTGTGTTCATTCCCGAGATAATTATACAGTGTAAATACACACCTTGAAAATAATTCAAGGTTAGATTATATAACTTACTGTCTTGGCATTAATTATTGTACCACAATTCTCGATATCATTAAAAAGATAAAATCCTAAATAAACTCATTTCAAATTCAAAAACATATACATATATTTAGATTAACGAAAGGGTCATAATATATAGTAAAAGAAATAAATTGTGATAAGTAACCTTCCTCAAAAAGCACCAATAATCTGAGATTAGCACAAGGTAGTACGGAAAACTATTGCACTATCTCTAGCTCCAGTAACTGTTATTTTAATTTAATACAACACAAAATTTCCCAAAATGAAAAAAAAAAAAATTGTAGACGAGACTAATAAAAAGTGAAGAATATTAAGGTACGTTCCTAAATAATAACTTTACGTTACACAAACATTTTTTTTTAATTTCAACTTTAATTGATATTTAAAAATAAATCACAGTTACGATCTCTTGAACGATCTTCGCCGCAGTCAAACAATTATACAATAAAGCATCATCAAAAATCAAACTAAACAACACCTTATCACCTTATCAAAAGAATTTCCAGTAACAAAAGGCTTACGACAAGGATGCTGCCTCTCTCCAATACTATTTAAGATCTATTTAAATTAAGCAATAAAACACTGGAGAAGATCCTGTTCAGAAACGGGGATCCAACTTGACGACGATACAACATTATACACTCTACATTTTGCGGACGACCAAGTAGTAGTGGCAGCAGATAAGGAAGATTTAGAATTCATGACGAGATGGTTGTTTAAAACATATGAAGAATGGGGCCTCTCTGTAAATAGAAACAAAACGCAATACTTATGCATCGGGAATGAAGTAGAAGATCTAATAGTCAACGAACATGAAACAATGAAGAACTGTGAGGAATATATATATATTTGGGAACAACAATCAACTAGAGTGGGCGCACCGAAAAAGAGATAGAGCAAAGAATCGTGAAAGGAAAAAAGGGTGATAGGATGCCTAAACCCGATGCTATGGTCAAAAGAACTATCAAATCAAAGAAAGCATCTCCTCAAATTGGAGACATTGAGATTGGAATTCAAAGGAGACAACTGATCTGGTTATGGTCATGTGAAAAGAATGGACGACGACAGGCTGTCAAACCAAATTTTAAAATGGACGCCAAGAGAAAGAAGGAAGAGAGGAAGGCCAAACAAATCCTGGCTGGGCGGCATTCAGAAGGCAATGTCGGAAAGAAACCTTCACCCTGGCGAATGGAATGACCGACGTAGCTGGAAATTGGGAACCGGAAGGCGAAGAACGCTATAAAAAACCGGGATAATAATAAAAAATCACAGTTACACAGATAGTGGTGGTAATATTGCGAAGAGGTACGATATATGAGAAGATATAAAAGTTCGTATCTCCATGGTATAGCTCGGAAAACATTCCCAAAATAGAAAATTGAATACCATCTTTCTCGACTAACAAAAGAATATTGGGGCGATACTAACGCGTAGATGTGAATACAAAAGATTATATTAGAGAGTCGAGAGCGAAGTGGAAGTATACTCCAATGCCTTGATATTTCCACTCTAGGACAATCTACGTCTTACTGGCGGATCCCATTTAAATACTTTACTGGACCATCTACTTTCTTCATGTGCATTTAATCTTTATCTAAGGGTCTCGGTGGTAATTTTGTCGCACCTTAATATTCGGGTGCTCTTCCGAAGATAGTTCATCTCTACTCCACTTAACTTTCTCTTTGGTTCAGCATTTAAAGTCCACATTTCACTTCCATAGCACAAATGCTTTTCCAATCCTAATCTTTGCTTTCCACCATACTGAATTAAGACTTCAAATTACTTTCTTTACCTGGGTGTCCATCTCCTCTGATCCTGGCCATCTGTTGTCAAAATGCTCCTAGATATTTAAATGATTTTACCACCATGTCCACGTCATTGTCAAACACAACCTCAAAATTAGCTTTAGAGTTATAACACTAAATATCCTGTTTTTTGCAAGGACTCCCCATTCTTTATATGTTCCGTATAGCTTTAAGAAAGCTAGTGCTGGTTTAACTTTAGTTGGAAATATAACTTCTGATAACGTATGTATTATCAACACGAATGAAGGCCTTGTTGTTTCTGTATATTTCTTTTAAAATATTGATTATAGTCTGCTCAACTTCCCATAATTGTGTAAAAATTCCTACAATTTTGACTTTGGTACGTTACCAAACGCATTTCTAAGTCTACAAAGACAATGTACGTTTCTTGTCCTATTATGTCGCTTTTCTACGATTTGTTGTATAATAAAGAGATTATCAATACCGGAACTCCCGGATCTGAACGCATTTTGGTCTTCAGTTATTTTTAGTGTCGTTGTCATTTGAAGAATGTTCTTTATTGCTTTGCAAAAGAGTCTACTAATGGTGGTGTTAAACAACAATCCTTTGTAGTTCGCAGGAACACTTATTTTTTCTTTCTTTTATAAGGAAGTTATATATAGAATTAAGTTATATAACCAGACGTTGGTCTGGTACTTTACATTCATTTATACATCTATTGCATAGTGGCATTAAACGTTCTGTGAACTGGTCACCCCCATATTTTATCATTTTCGTCATTATTCCACCTGCTCCTGGAGCCCTACCAGTTTTAATAGTAATTACAGTCTTTACTTCTTCTGTAGATACTGCCCTGTCAATATAATGTTTTCATGCCATCTGCGATATTGTCTTGTACATATTTCTACTTTCTGCTAAGTTTTCATAATGATCTTCTGAATCTTCAATCGTAATAACGCTGATTCTTTGTTCTGTGCAGTTAGTTTTCATCTTTCTTAACGATCTTTATACTTTAGTGGGCTGCGAACCTTCTATTATATTTTCTTTATTAATGCAGTGCTGTTCCCACATTAATTTTTTATCTTTAGTGGGTTTCTGTTTTACTGTTTTTTTGTAAATCTTGATATTTATTCCACATAGCTTCTGTTTTGAGGTTTAACCATATTTTATATTTTTTGTTCTTCTTCTTCTTCTTTACGTGCCATCTCCGCGACAGGGTTGGCAATCATCAATGCTATTTTAACTTTTGACACTGCAGCCCGAAAGAAATCAGTTGAGCTGGATCCAACCATTCTCTGAGGTTTCTCAGCTACGACATTCTTCTTTAACCTATGCTTCACTTTCCTTGAATCTTTACATGCATTATTAGTTTTAGGAATTCATATTTGTCACCATGTGTTATATGACCCAGATATTGTAGTTTTATTATTTTGATGGAATCCCGTACCTCCCTGCTGTTTTATATTCTTCTTAGTACTTCTTCATTGATTATTCTGTCTGTCCCCGAGAATCTCAACATTCTTCGATATGTCCACATTTCAAATGCTTCCAATTTATTGAGACATTGTTTATTTAAAGTCTATATCTCCACACCATACAAAAGAACAGAAAATACTTAACACTTTAGTACTCGTTTTCTAAGATTGCTGAGGTCTCTACAACACAGAATATTTGTTTCATATTATTAAATGCACTTCTAGCCTTTTCTATTCTAACTCTAATTTCTTTGGTATAATCGTTTGTTTCATTAATGTTTGCCCCTAAATAGTTATATAACTCGTTCTATCGTCTTATTATTTACGTAAATTGATATATCTAATTGATATATATCTAATATTTTCTTTGATATAACCATGAATTTTGTTGTCTATCTGTTTCTAATCTTTGATTTCTATTAAAGATAGTTCAAGCACTCCTGACCATGCAGCTGTGAGAAGGCGGAGTCAAATTCACATAAAGGCGGAAAGATTCTATTGTAATTGGAATTATACAGTGCATAGTACAATGCGTTTCGCACGGAAGTGGGGACTAAGCCAAATTTCGTCTACTGCGCCGTGGTCAAGAGTGCTTGCACTTACTATAGCTAATCCAAAATTTCCCACTACGTTGCTTGTGCTACCCTTTTCAATTTTAGCGTTCATGTCACCCATTGTTATTGTGACGTTACGTGCTTTGGTAGTTCTCAATGCCTCTTTAATTTGTTCATATAAGGGGCGTCCACCAAAGTGGCGTGGCAAGTAGCACGTAGCAAGTAGCACGCATCTAGCATGTTTCTTAAAATGTAACCAATGAAAACAAATGATTAGAATGAATGATGTCACTGTCACTTTGGTGTACGCTGAATCATTCGTTTTCATTGGTTACATTTTAAGAAATATGCTAGACGCGTGCTACTTGCCACTTGCTACGTGCCACGCCACTTTGGTGGGCGCTCTCACTAACGATTCCACCTCTTCGCATCTTTTTCGGCCGTTGGGCCATAGACTTTGTTCTATGTTTTGTTTATAAAACCAATAAACCATGTTTATTTTTCTGTCTTTCGTTTTTAGTTTGTAGCATAACTCCTTCGGAAAAAGGTAGAAAATTCTGGACGTGTTGTGAGATTTCATTGTTCAGTATTATTACTACGCCACGTCAATGTTGTGTGTCATTAGTATTACCCCAATAGTATATCGTATGGTCTCTAACTTTACATTTTCCATTTCCTATCCTTTGGGTTCCACTTATTCCTAAAATATTGATGTTAATTCTTTCCATTTCTTGGTTTACATTGTGTGTTTTTCCGGATTCGAACATACTGGTCACATTCCAAGTTCCAATTTTTTCTTCTGTTCTGTAAAAATTTTTTATCTTTCTTCCGTCATTTAAAATGGAGTATTTTTTTACCCTTTTCTTCCATGCCAATTGCTTTCTTATTAGCTCAATGTATAGCTTCCGTTATTATTTTATGATCTTCTTCGATATCTGTTCTGATATCTGATAAGAAGAGTATATAAACTAAATAAAAAGGGATAAAAACCGGGGAAAGGCTTAAAAATAATGGAACAGGGTGAAAATTTAAAGAAATTATCATCCTATAACTAACAGCATGATTAAGCTTTTGGTATCGTAGAACTGTGGGCAAAAGAAGAAGCATTAGTCAACAACCGGATCGACTCCAGGTACAGAATATTAATACATAATATTTACGAACAAGCTGAAATGATAGTGACGTTGGGTAATGGAATCGAAACAAGACCAGTAAAAAATCAACAGAGGAGTAAAACAAGGAGACACAATATTTCCAAAATTATTTATAGCTGCCCTAGAAGATATCTTTAAGTCAATAGACTGGTAAAATAAGGGAATCCCTAGCAACGGAAGATACTTGAACCATCTTAGATACGCAGATGTTGTAGTACTAATAGTTGAATCGTGGAATGCACTGAATACGATGATTGAGGAGCTACACACAGAATCCCTAAAAAAAGGAACTAAAAATGAATTTCGGCAAAACTAAAACTAATGTCAAACAAAGATGACAAACCTATGATAAAACATCGAAGGGACAGGCCATATCTGGGCCAAAATGTCAAGGTAAGCAAAGAAAATCAGACTACCGAAATAAGCAGACGTGTAAAAAATGGGAATGCGCAGCATTCGGAAGACTCATACGTACTTAACCCATTTAAGGCCACCGTCATTTTAAAAGACCTCGCTACAAAGATGCCTGTAACTTAATTATTTTGCTAGTTATTAAGAGATGGCGCGCTGTGTCGTTTAAAAAGAAGCCATTTTATTAAAAAAATATTAACAAGTGTTTTACGAATCTGGTGTTTACTGCAGAATTTTTGAGGTTACCTGAAAGACTGTTTATAGTGTCCAAACATGACTGATAGAAGGTGAGTAAAATATATTGGTTAGATCTCTTAATTTCAAAGATATTTTATGTATGTATTTAAAATGCCTTTAATATTATATGTAAGGAGTTATATAATAGAAAAGCTATTATTATTTATGTATATTGGTCATCAAAGTTTGGTATTCTTTATACAGAACAGTGGTTTTTCGTTATACAAGTACGAATATTTTTTAGGTATTGGACAACACCTTTGACTCTAAGTGAGTTGATGGATGAGATAAAAAATCTCTCAGACAAATGAACTTCCTGATGAAATAATTATTTTTTCACCCAAAGATGGGGAAGAGACTGACAAGGACAGCGGTGGATGAAGATGCTGTGGAAATAAGTAACTTGCCAGGAAATCAACCACGAAGTAGAGGCAGAGATAGTCATAAATGATCCAAAAAATCCATACCAAATCCGATATAAATGAAGATGAAGACAACATCCCTTTGTCGCACTCTAAAAAGAATACGTCAAAGTCTACAAAACAAGTAGCTCCTACAGTAAATGTGAAAGAACAGAAGAGCAAACGCCGCAAAAACTATCGATGGACCAAGAGAGATATAACATAGCAAGATTTCAAGATGGAGTATAATAGAAGGTCCAAAAAACATCATTTCCCCGGTAGATACTTTTTTCCTATTTTTTGATGATACAATTAATACAGATGCTTGTTGAATTTTCAAATATGTACGCCAATTTACATAACCGTGGAAAGGCGATATTACAACTAATGAAATTAAATGTTTTATTGGGATTTTATTTACATAGTAGATATATGAGGGTTCCTATGTGAGATATGTACTGGGAAAAATCCCACTGATTCTACCATCACCACCTTGTGGCTAATGGAATGTCTCCAAACCTTTCAGATTTATCGTACAGAATATTCATTGCTGTGACAATGCAAAATTAGATACAGATGACAAATTTTCAAAGGTTCGACCACTGATCGATGTAATGAATCAAAGTTTCTTGAGTTAGCACCCACAAGAAGAACACCACAGCTTGGATGAGTCAATGGTTCGTATTATGGAAAAACATGGATCCAAGCAGTTTATCCGTGGTAAACCTTTCAGATGGGGATATAAGTTTTGGATGGGGACTACTAGGCTAGATTATATTGAGTGGTTTGATCCATATCAGGGATCTTCATCCACTATTCAAGATAAATATAAATTTCTTGGTTTGGGACCTAGTGTTGTCTTACAATTTGTTGCCCTAGAAGTAAAGGCTTCCAAAATTATATATATTTTGACAACTATTTTACCACGCTGCTCCTTTTGGAAGAACTTACATCAAGGGGATGACTTACATAAAGGAACAGGTACAATAAGAGAAAATCGCCTAGGGAAAAGATTGTGACATTGAGGGTTCAGACACACTGAAAAAGAAAGAAACGGGTTCGTTTGACTACTGCACAGCAGAGGAAAGTGAAACAGTAGTTTGCCAACTGGAATGACAATAATGTTGTTTCCATAATATCCAATCTCAACCATATATCCAACCTAAGCAAGTAAAACGGTATTCTCAAGAAGAAAAAAAGATGGTGCTTGTTGATCCACCTAATATTAAAATTAGTTTATTAAAATTAATTAAAACAATAATAATAAAACATGGAGAAGATCAGAAAAACTTACGAGAGCTATGGAACAACAGATGCTTGGCATCTCACTCAAAGACCATAAAACCAATGAAGACATTCGTAATCGAACAAAAGTAAAATATGCTGTTGAACAGACAGCTAAACTGAAATGGAAATGGGGTGGACATAACAAACGCCTTAAGGATGGCCGATGGAGTAAAGAAATCGGGAATTGGCGGCCATATGAAGCCAAAAGACCACGAGCAAAACCGCAAATGCGCTGGAGCGACGATATTAAAAGAACTGCAGGGCCAATGTGTAAACCTCTTACAAACAACATAGATCTATGGCGAGAATTAGGAGAAGCCTATATTTGGCAATCCGAAAAGAGAGAAGGGCTTAAAAAAATATAAAAATAGGAAGAAAGAATAAATAAATGGATAATTTATACAAATTCTAATAAATATTAAAAAATGATTGTTTATTCATCACTTAAATAATTCTTAAGTTATGATCAACTTTTAATTAATTTAGATTTTATTTATATCCAAAAACACATTTTTCAGAAAGTTTTTTTTTTAATCTAAATATTTTTATTACATTTTAACTAGCATTTAATGGAGGCACGATTTTTATTTAGAAACTATAAATGATCCTCTAGCTGCACACACACTTTGAAGATTAACATTTTATTAATGACTTGGGATTAAACCACCATCTGCAGTTTATTATTTGCTATTTTATTGACTATTTTCATTCGAAAAGGGGACAAGGATTGAAATAACGGCCAACATTGGGGTATTGAGGTCAATTGACGTAAGTCGAAGTAACGAATCAACAATATACGAGAAATACATATAGAATATAAATAAAATATTTTTTTACGCAAAGAAGAAATTGATGGAACAGTATGAGGTATTAATTATAATATATTAAAAATCGTAAAATAAAAAAAATATTAAATATACACTAAAATTATTTTATTCAATTTTAAAAATAATAATATAGGAATACCTACTCTACCTGCCAATATAGGTAGCGGGTAGGAACTCCTTTTCCAGGGAACAACTCCAGGAAATCGATCCCTGCCTTCCGCAGATTCCAGGTATTTCCTGACCCGGGAAACTAGTACCTGGTAAGGGTCCCTTGACTAGAATAAAGTTGAAGACCACAACCGCTTGGGGATCCAATGGCGGAGGAGGCAACCTTTAGGGGATGAAATAAAGGAATAAAGGGAAGGCCTCGGAAACGATTTAACAAACGAAGACGACTTAAGCATAGAAAACGATTATGAGATTGGTACTTGGAACGTTCAAGGGCTCTCCAATAAACTCAACGACGTAATTTCGGAAACCAATAAATCAAAAATGGATATTTTAGAACTTACTGAGACTAAAAAGAAAGAGCAAGGCTCAGAAAACCTAGGAGAATACGACCACTTTTTGTCAGAAATACAGAGAGATAAAAGAGCCCTGTAAGGAGTGGCCATACTTATAAGAAAAAGACAGAAGGTGCATAACATTCTGGGAAGCAGTGAATCAGCGCATCACCAAACTTAACCTGACCCTGCATGGTAGTAAAGTCTTGGCATCGATGCAGTAAACGAGGACGCTTTATTAAAAGATAAAGAAGAGTTCTTTGAGCAACTATATTACGAAATATCAAAAATAGAAACATCAAGAGAAACACTCCTATTAGAAGACTTAAACGCGAGAACAGGAAAAAAAGTTAAAGATAAAATAGTTGGTCAATTCGGAGAAGATATGCGAAATGACAATAGAGATAGGCTTATCAACATATGTGAACAAAATAACCTGAAAATGCTTAAACGACTTTTTCCAGCACCGAGAAATACATAAATTCACTTGGGTCCAACAATCAAGAAATATGAAATCCATTATAGACTATGTGATCGTTCGTCAAAACACTCAACTCAATATACAAGACGTAACAGCGTTTAGAGGAAGCACATGTGGAAGCGACCATTACCTAGTAAGGTTAAAATAATGCCCATACGACTAGCCAAGAGGAAAAGAACATAATGAGAAACAAGAGAAACCAAATACAACTTGGATAGCCTCAACAATGAAACCACAAAGGCACTGTACAAAAAGCGACTCGATGAAAAGCTTTTACAAGAAAACTTTGATAGTGTTGAGCACTATTACAATTACATTAAACAATGTTTCAAAAGTGCAGCAAAAGAAGCCCTGGGTAAACATGAAAAACCGAAAGAAGGAAACCATATTGGTGGGATGAAGAAATCAAAGAAAAAATAAAGATTAAATATAGAAGAGCCCGAAGAAATGTACGAGGTGCGATAACTAATAACAAAAACGAAAGCTGGGAAAGAAACTGCTCCAGAATAAACACTTACTTGGGGGTAGCAGAAGCACTAAAAGCTGGAAAATACTTTAATCTCTTCGACAAGATAAGACTAAGGACATCATCTCACCGATCAGCCTAGATAAATGGGACGAATACTTCGCAAATCTACTGGCGGAAGAAAGAGCAGAATATTTGCAAACGCCTCAAATACAATTAGAGGTGCAAGCACATATAATAGCTTCCCCAATTAGGATTGACGACAAAGAAAGTAGCACGAGTATGCCAAGTATTAAAGAATAGAAAATCACCAGGCCCTGGCAATATCCCACCTGAGCTACTCAAGTATGGTACAAGCAAATCATATAAGCAGCTAGCCAACCTTTACCAAAAATGTTTTAACGGAGAGAGTATACCTGAGGAGTGGAGAACTTAGTTTATCACGACAATACATAAGAAGGGAAGTAAAGATGTACGTGATAATTATCGAGAAATCGCAGTACTTAGCACCATCTCGAGAGTTTACGGGAAACTCTTTAAAAAGAGAATGACTATTGACCTATTGACCATATGTTTACTGTTACCCAGCTAATCTAAAAAAAATAACACGAAATCAACCAATACATCTCACCTACGTGAACCTTAAAAAAGCTTATAATAGTGTGCCACAACAAAAATCTCTGGGAAGATCTCGAAAAAACAAATATTAGTGTAACCTTAATAAAGACTGTTCAAGACCTCTACAGGAACAACACAAATAAAATCAAGAAAGTCAGGAGGTATCCAAGGGTTTCACTATCAGCAAAGAACTCAAACAAGGATGCTGCGTGTCTCCTACTTTGTCTAAGATCTACTCGGAGCAAGCGATGAAGACGTGGAAAAGAAAATGGGAATGGGAAAACATGGAAATTCCTCTAAACGACGCAATATTGTACACATTAAGATTTGCAGATGACCAGATAATGATGGCCCAAGACTATGAAGACCTCGAATATATGACCCGCAAACTTATCGAAGAATACGAACTATAGGGGCTAGAAGTCAATATCAAGAAAACTAAATACACGTGTATTGGGGGAATTCGATAAATCTAATCTTGAAATAAATACAGCGAGAAATAAATCACTGTAAAAATACAAATATTTAGGCATGCAAATAACCAACGATGGCAAATGAGACGAAGAAAGTCAACATAGAAATAACCAGGAAAACAAGCCATTAGCAATTAAATAGTGTACTGTGGGACAAAACAATCTCCAAAGAAAACAAACACAAAATCTATCACATTACAAAAAGCATTGTTACATATGGAAGTGAGGTATGGCCACTGAAAAGGAAAAAACTTAACACTAAAAAAAAGCATTAGTAGCAACAGAAATGACCTCTTGAGAAGAGCGGCCGGAGAGGGGAGTTGAAGAAAACCTTTGGAAGAGATAAATGGAGACTGGAAATTAGAAGACGCGTAGAACGTTATAAACTGATTGATTGATTATTTAAAAATATTATTTAAAATACAGAAAACATGGTATGAAACTTTGCGCTAGTCTACAGTACCGCCTACGGTACCACTTTTCTTTTAAATACCTTCGTGTTATTTGTTAACAACTTGTAATTATCTTAATAAGTGTGATTTTGAAATTAAAAGTTATACGAGGTCTGGATATTAAATAACGAGACTGCGCACGCAGAAGGCGTCCTAGAGTGGAAGAGTGGGAAAGGAATGCATCATTGGATAGCTGGAAGTGTCTACTCTTCCAATACGAAAACACGTTTTTGTCGCTGTAGTAGTATTTTTTCTGTAGAGGTTAAAAAAGAACGTGTTTTTTCTCGTGCCGATAAAAATAAGTGACGAAAAGATGAGCAAACGGATTAATGTGATATTTCTCGTTAAATTAAAAAAACTTCGACAGTGCTATAATTTGTTGAAAGAGGCCTATGATGAGAATTCTCTATCTCGTGCGCGTGTTTTCGAATAGTATTATCGGTTTTCTGAGAGTCGAGAGAGCGCCGAATGTAACCAACGTCTAGGTCGACCTGTCTCTGTTTCAAATCCGCAAACAGTGACCAAAATAAAACGATTTTGTGCGGGGAGATCGTCGTCTGAGCATTCGGATGATTGCTGAGACTGTAAATGCCGATAAAGAAACTGTCAGAAAAATTTTAAATCACGAATTGAACATGAAGAAAGTCTGTGCGAAGTTGGTCCCAAAAAAATTGGCCCCTGACCAATAGCTCGTCCGTCAACAGATCTGCTCAGATTTTCTTGAGAGGTTACATGAAGAACCTGAATTAATGAAAAACATCATCACTTCCGATGAAATCTAGATATTCAAATACGATGTTGAAACTAAGCGACAATCCATGCACTGGAAAACTCATGCATCGCCAAGAATGAAAAAAGCAAGTATATCGAAATCAAAATTTAAAGCCATGCTAATCGTTTTTTTTCCACATTAACGGCATCGTTGATGACTGAATGGGTTCCAGAGGGTCAAACTGTAAACCAAACTTACTATTTAAAAGTTTTGGCAACGCTGCGAGAGCGAGTTTGTAAGAAACGGCCGGAGTTGTGGAAAAACAAGCCGTGGATCTTGCAACAGGACAACGCACCTGCCCATAACGCGCTGTCTGTGAAGCACTATTTAGCCGCTAGAGGCATTCCAGTGCTCGAACACCCGCCGTACTTCGCCTGATTTAGCACCCTGTGACTTTTTCCTGTTTCCGAAGATCAAGTCTGCATTAAAAAGAGTCCGGTTCTAGTAGATGGAAGAGGTGAAACGAAAAACGGAGGAGCTCATAAAAGCTCTAACAAAAGAAGACTTCCAGCATTGCTTTCACCAATGGAAAAAAACAAATGGAACGGTGTGTGGCGAGGGAAGGGAAATATATTGAAGGATAGTTTTCGATTGTAGAATAATTTTTAAAATAAAACTCTTTTTCATAAGCAGTCTCGTTATTTAATAGCTAGACTTCGTATATATATTTTTTTATTTTAACAAAAACAATTTATCTCAGCAAAACATTAATTAGTTATCCAGCATGGAGAGCAAAATAAATTGATCTTAATAGTAATTAAATATTTGATGTTTACTTCTTGCTTATTTGTTCAACTAATTTAGCATTCTTGTTAATAAGAAAAATATCGCGGCTGTAATTTAAGAAGTTCGGAATAAATGACAAAAACAGTTTGATATGTGGACTATGAAGGATTATTGATCGTGCAAAAATTTGCCGCAACTAGGAAAGAAAAAGCGGTTGTATCAGCAGGAGACGACAACTATGTTCTGGGATTTTCATTAAAAAAATACAAATATAACAATTAGCAGTAACTTCGCGACAAAATTAGAGAGACATGGTCTTTTTTAAAGATCATTTTTTCAATAACCTTCTTACAAGTCTGCGATCTACAATAGCAAAAATTGTCTACCATAACGTTCAAAACAATCGTTTTAGTACTACTACTTCTTCTCATTTCACCCTACATACAATCCGCCTTTATATGAACGAATTAACCGATTACTTCATAAATTTAGCATAACATTCTCGACAATATACCACTCTACCGAAAACCCTCCTCCCCCATGGACTGTAAATAAACCACTAGTGATCACTGATCTATCAAAATTTAATAAACGTGAATCCCCACTAGTCATATTAATAAGTCACTTCAAAGATATTATGGATAGATTTAGCGACTACCGACAGATCTACACAGATGCATCAAAAACAACGGACGGAGTGAGGGCAGCAATTTTCTCTGATACTCATAATGCTAAATTTAAGTTGCATAACGACTGGACTATCTCTAATTCAGAACTATACGCAAAAAATTAATTAACAAAACGAATCAAAGAAATTACACAATCATACTCAATGAATGCCTTTTGTGACATCCAGCAACGCTATTCATAAAGACATTTACAAGAACTTAAAAATGCTGCCAAAGAAAACAAACAGTGGTATTAATCTGGGTTCCATCTCATATTGTAGTACACGGTAACGAGGTTGATAGACTGAGTAGCTCACGAAACAGCGACATGTAATGTGGTCAAATTCAACTAAATAAAATAGCTCCAAGTGATCTTAAATTATGATTAAAAACATAGTTAGTTGTGTGTGACAAAACCAATGGTAGCAACCTTCCGAAAAACTAAGTCAAATTAAAGACAATGCTTTACACAAACAAGTCTTGAGACAGACAAACAAAAACGAGAAGTAAACTCAACCTTCCGATCGACATAGCTGAGCTTCTTAGACAATTATTCATCTAAACATCATAAAGTTTTTACGACTATAGGCATAAAAGATATTTAAATTAAAATCTAGTTTGTATCACAAATTATATCAATCTTCTTTCATGTTAGTATGTAATTAATATTGCAACCTTTCGTTGTTTTAATGTGTTTTTCCATTGTGTCATCTATAACCCCAGTGGTTCGGACGACATTAAATAAATAAAATAAAAAAAAATAGCAAAAATTCTGTAAGAAGTTAGTCTAATTCCGCAAATAGGTATTTCTACGATTCCAACTTCGAATAATTTATCTATTAGATATAAAATTCCTATGCAACGTGTTTTTTAGACCACGTAGAGCCTCATTTCTTGTATCTTTCGTTATTTCTAAATTCACGTACAATAATTATTTTACAAAAATGAAGGTATGTAGGTACACTGTATTTTATTCCAATGTTATAGTTTCACTTACAAAAAGCATAAAATCAATATCTAGACTTACTCTTTTACAAGGGTTCTCTTCGATCTCTGGCACGCCGGGAACCCCGGGAGGTGGCGACGTGACCAAGATCGGTTCCTGGATCGGTTTCATCGGTGGTGGCAGCTCCAACTCTTCGTCGGCATCTTCAGCTGCACCGCTGCCATTCGCTAATTCAGAACCGAGAGATTTGGCGCCTTTGAGCGCCTGGGTGGGTCGCTCTTCTTCCTCTTCGCCTTCGGAGACCGAGGGCTTGTTGCCCATTTCGGATGGCACCTGCAAAAAAAAAACAAAAGGTTAGTATTTTAAATATAAAATAATAAAATCAAATAGCGTATATAGAAAACGTAAGAGGAAATGTATTTTTTTAAATGTATAGACGAATGATTAGCTAGATAAAAGCTAAAATATATTCAAAATCTAACTTCCTAAAATGAAAACGTAGTTTTCCATTATAGTTGTAACACTTGGACGATATTTTTGATTTAGGATCAGTTAATCCATAGTTCCAGTTTCGGGAGGAGCGTTATACACCGGTAAGAGCGGTATAGTTGTTTAGAAAAAGAGGATAGGATAGGAAAATTATTTTACGATGTACTGAAATTTTGGTAAATGCGACTCTTGCCTTCCAAATTCATATCAGTATTTCAATCGAATGTTTCGATTGGTCATTTAAATTCGTACCCAAGTTTGTGAATTGCCGGCACAGTGTAAAATGTCAATGTCATTTTTTCCATTTTATATTTTCCCATTTTGCTATAATTTTTAAGAAGACATTATATAGAAGGGTGCTCCAGAAAATTCTCTTGGATTCGGTTTGCCCCAGCTTTGATAAGGGTATTTCAAAAAAAGCACTTTTTCGAGGCCGGTACTTTGCTGGTGATCCAGAATTGTTAATCTTATCGTTTTGTCTGCGACTGCGGGAAACATAAAGAAGATGCGGAGCGGATGTATATGTAACTCGCATCTTTCCCCTCAACTTACGACAAAAGACTCTAAACCTATTCCTAATTAACTTAACTATCAGTGGTTGGGGCTAACGTTACGAAGTCTACGTCTGTCCCCGCATGACCTTCAAAAATATCTGCTGACAATGCTGTCAAGTTCAGACAATATTCAGCAATAAACATATTTCGTCTAGAAAACAGTCTAAATTCCGCTAACAATGTACCTTTATGTGGTATTTTTATTGTTTACGGTTAAATGCTTTTACTGACGCCATAAAACGTATGGAGTTATTAAGCTCAATTATTTTCCCTGATTGAAGATTGCATATGTACAGAACCTGCCTGATCTAAATCCGTGCATCTAGAATTTTACTATTCTAGAAAATGAAGACTTTTGATTATGGTTGTTATTTTAGTTGTACGCTACGATTGAATCGGAAACTTTTTGCGTCAAGTCGTAGAATAACTGGGTAAACCTAATCCCGAGAAAACTTAATTTTTCTTTCAGCGCAGTATTCAGATTTTTGTCACAGAGCAATTGATTGAATTTTAAGAACGCTGCCCTTGCCATTTCTATTCGTACCCTGATCTCTTGGTCTGGATCTAATTCTGTGTTGATGTAAGCTCTCAGATATTTATATTTTGTCACCCTCACTATTTGCTGTCCACCAAGGGTTAGTTGTTCATTATTTATTGTACTCCTTGATACTATCATAAATTTGTTCTTATGTGTGTTGATGTCAAGTCCCAGTTGAATGCTTTCACTATTTATTGCATCTAGTAAAGTTTGTAGTTCTTCTATACTCTCAGTCATAATTACCGTGTCATCTGCAAAACTCATGGTTTAGCAGCTAAAAGCTTAATTTGATGGTACTAATCGTTTTTAAAAGTTAACTTAAAAATTTAAACATTTACTCTTTTTTCATTTATTTAAACACTTAAACATTTTAGTTTAAGAATGTTCTTGAAAATTACAGAATGCAAAAATTTCTCTTGAAAGATTTTCCATGGTTCCAGAAGCTCCTGGAACTCAATGGAATTATCTGGAAAATGTGGTAAATAGGTGAAGATCTTTCTGGAAATTTTGATAATCTAGAATGGATTCAGCACTCTGGAATTAAGTGTACCAATTAGGTCATCAGATTGACGTATATTATGACTATCACAGTATCAGACCAAAAGAATATAAGTGTACAATATGAAAGGAACTTCTTATGTGGAATATAACAATTTGATATCGAAAACTAGGAAAAGCCAAGTTAAAAACTAAAAATACTATCATGATATTTAAAAAAGTGCATATAAATGACTTATTTTTACTCAAAAAATCAAGAAAAACATAGATTATGTACTTAGAAGAAGAGAGAGAGAGAGAGAGAGAGAGAGAGAGAGAGAGAGAGAGAGGGGAAGGGATAAAGAATAGAAATACTTAGGAGTATTTCGTTTAAAATATCCCAGAAATTAAAAAACAGGCAAACAAATTCGAAAGGAACCCTAAAAACATATTACAGGGATAGATACAATGGTGTAGAGATTTAGTGAGAATAAGGAGGCTTAAGAAATATAATAATCGACTAGTTCCAAAAATACTAAAAAATGGATAATGATTGAATTTACAGAGGATAGGGAAGAGAAAGAACGAGAGTAAGAGATAGAAATTAGTAGAAATAAGATTTATATTACCTACTTCATATGTCGAAAGAATTATTTGCTACAAAAATTATCAGAGTATCATACTAATCAAAAACCAAGTAATAGCGGTTATTTTAAATATGAAATTTGTGAAAAAAGAAGCAAGGTGACATCCACATTGAAGCTAGAGAGCTAGAGACGATAGAAACATATAGCTTAAAGATGGAACCTTGAAAAAGTCGCATCTTTCGATATATATGAAATGAAAATTTTACATATTAATTTGAGATTTGGAATAATTTTCAGAGAAATTTATTGGAAAAAAATATGCGTTATGTAAAAAAGATATATAAATCAATGTACACTAGAAATGTTATTTACCAGACACATATCTTTATCATATTATAAAATAGATTAAAGTGGGATTCCCGTATTTAAGATCACAAAACTCTTATCTCTGGGTTTAGCTTTGTGGTATTTCATGTATATAATGATAATAATTGTTCTTTTTTTTAAACGACAATTATGTCACTAAAACGATTTTGAAACTTCGACGAAAAACCTGTGCAAATTTATTTATATCATTTAAATCTAACTTCCTGCAAGTAAATAACGAAATTATTATTAAAAACTATTAAATCTTAACTACTTCTCCAAATAATTAGAACAAATAGATAATACATAGAAAAATAGTCATAATAGACTATGTTCACCAATCAATAAATACATATGACGATAATCCGTACTCTACTATGACATTTTCACAAGATTCTCATTTTCTTTAGCGCTCATTGATCATGGTCATTCAAGGATGGTCTCAAGAGGATACTGATTGAATTTACATTCATACCACGAGATGTACTATCTACTATGTTATAAAACTTTGTTCTTAAAGGAATCATGAAAAGGTTACCAGGTAACCCAGGTGAAACTATGTTTAACCTAATGTTTAAAAACCTAGCTTAAGCAGATGATAAAAGGAAAATTGCAAGATCATTACTATACCTACAAGAATCTTACACAGCTCTAGAATACCATGCTGGGGAGGCAAGACTGAGTTTTCACAAACAACAAGTTCAAGCTCATATCAAGGAACCAAGCGGAAACACAAGATCAAAAAGTCATTATAAATAAACACAGGTACGTGACAGTTCTTCAAGTCTAGAGTTGTCAGTAGGAAACACAGATCTTGTACCTAAGCGTGATCCTAAGTAGTCATGTATGGAAGCGAGATATGGACTTTGTTCAGCAAGTATTAAGAAGCATCTCAGAAAGTGGAAGGAAAACTCCACACACAATTTACGGAACAATTAGAGACAGTGATGTCTGGGAGCTAAGGAGAAACCAGGAACTGCAGCTGTTGTTTGGAAAACCAACTGTTGTTTGAAATAAATAAAACGCGGATAAAGTGAGCTGATGACAATTTGGTAAACACAGTATTGCATTAGGTGTTCTTTTAGTTTGACGTGGATAGGATAACACATTTTAACTCGTTTTGTGTTGATATACTCTAAAGGCAAGTGGAAAAGGTACTATTAAAATATCCTAAAGCAACGTTGTTTGAGTACTAATTTAAAAACTATAATCACTTTCAAGCTGATACTGCAGAATTCTGCCTGGTCTTTTAAATACATACCTAAAGTTTTAAACCTTTTAATCGACGTACAGGCGACAGCAAATCTTTTGTACCAATGCTCCGAAAAGCTCAAATTTCAAAATTTTTGATAGCATCATAATATATGGAAACATTATAATGTTAAACACGTTTTAAAGAACGCATCTTTCTGATCTCCTCAAAAAAGCAATGGTAGTGTCAGTATATAAGAAGGGTAACAATGATGACCCATCCAACTATATGTATGCAATGATCCCGAGTTATCTATCCAATAGAAAGCAGAGTGTGCAGAGGGTAGAATGATGTCGTCAGAGGGAACTATAAATATTGACATCTCAATATTCACCCCAAGGGACAATATTGGAACCACTTTTATTTCTAATCTATAATAATGATCTTCTACAGACATACCTTACCAGTTCATTTATTCTTTTTGCTGATGGCACTACTATTACCTGCAAATATCATGATCTTAATACAGCCATAGAAACATCAAAACGAGCACAAGTTAATGCAGAACAGTGGTTTGCAGCAAATAAATTGCTTCTAAACCTTCTGGGAATGCAGACAAATAAATAAAAATTTTGGGGCTTACTTGGATGCAGAACTGTGTTAGAAAGCTCATACAAAGTCCCTTGTTGCTAAATTCGGATCTGCAACTTTTCTGATCAGAAGACTTTCAGAATGTGTATCTCAATTCCCTCTACTAACATAAGCCTATTTTGCACTGTGTCATTCACACATCAGCTATGTAATTTTGACATGGGGTCAGAGTGCTGGAGCCAAATATGTCTTTCGCATCCAGAGAAGAGTGGTAAGGATAATTCCTGGCTTGTCCTATCAGAAAGAATTTCGGCAAGCATTTGTTACACTACACATACTAAACTCACCTTCACTATTTATTCTAGAGAGTATTGTTCATGTAAAACAAAATACAGATCGTCATCAAAGACATGAAAATGTACATCAATATGAAACTAGGAAACCAGGAATAAGCATGCTTTAATGCTATGCTACGCCAGGCTCCAAAGTAGAGACAGATCAAACTCTTATGGTATAAAATTTTACAACAAGCTGCCTTCTGCAATTACTAAATTACCAAATTTACAATTACAAAAAAAAAACAATCAAGAACTGTCTCAGTATTAATAATATAATATAATGTATGTTAATATTTGGTACTGGGTTGTGGATTGATGAATCCTATTCTGTATATAACTGGAAACCCAGAGTGTAATGTTTGTCTTAACTAATGTATGCATTATTTTATATTATGCCTGCTTTTTATAAAATATTAGGGATGTTATACAGTAATACCCCGACTTACGCTACCTCGACTTACGCGAATTCGGAGTTACGCGATTCATTTTCTCGTCTATTCGTTTTTTATTTGAACGCCGCTCAGTCACGGCCAAGCACCGGCGTTTGTTTCTGACTCCCTCCTCCCGCATTAAGGTCGATTCAGACACATCAGTCCCGTCATAGTCTCGGCGCCGAACCGGTCCTGTTTGGACACAGAACTATCAACTATCTGACAGCTGGGAAACTGTTCGTCGCCTGATGAATGTGAATGCCGGCGCCATATTTCTATTAAAGAATATTTTGACGGATTGTTCGGTTCGGCGCCAGAACTGTGACGAGACGTGACTGACGTGTCTGAATCGACCTTTATTATTCTTTCAGTTTACAACACGCACAGACGTGTAGTGCGGAATCGGCGCGTAGTTACATAAGTTACGATTTTGTGCGTTGTGCGACGACCTGAGATATTTACTATAAGTAACTATGGAATCCAACGAAGTAGAACCGACTCTTATGCTTTAAACAAGAAAAGAAAAACATTATCTTTGGAGTGTTAACTTAACATTCTTAAAGACTACGACGCAAAACTAAAAATTTGTGATTTATCGAAGAAGTATGATCTACCGGAATCGAGAGTCAGATCAATTATGAAAAGTAAAGAAAAAATTCTCGAAGCTGTGAAAAACGCTCAGTCTTTGAATTCAAGCATCATTCGTAAACGGCATGGTATTATCGCTGAGATGGCATTGTTAAAATTATGGTGTGATAATCAAGTAAGTGTGAAAAATTGTCCTGTTGATCAGAACACGGTGTGCTTTCAAGCTAAACAAATTTTTGAGAAAATTAAAAGAAGGAGCTGGAGAGATAGCTAGAGATGAAACGTTTAAAGCTAGTAACGGTTGGTTCAGCCGGTTCAAAAGTCGCTGTAATTGGCATAGCATTGCAAAAGTGGAGAGGCGGCAAGTGCAGATAAAGAGGCTGCATCTCTCTATCCAGAGAAACTCAAAGCTATGATAGATGAAGGTGGCTATACCAATAAAACCATATTCAACGTAGATGAAACTGGCCTGTTTTGGAAGAAGATGCCTAAAAGAACTTTTATTCCGCGTGAAGAGAAAACTTCTCCAGGTTTTAAGGCCGCCAAAGATCGATTGACAGTGATGCTTGGTGCGAATGCAGCAGGTGACATTAAATTAAAACCTCTTTTAGTTTATCGCTCAGAAAATCCAAGAGCATTGAAAAACAAATCTAAAGCTGGTTTACCCGTGATTTGGAAGTCGAATCGTAAAGCTTGGGTGACGGCCTCCCTTTTTGAAGACTGGTTTGGTCATCACTTCATACCTGAAGTCGAACGTTATTGCCAGTCTAAACAAATTCCTTTTAAAGTTATGCTATTAATCGACAACGCGCCAGCGTCATCCTCCTGCTACTTTAACTAGTTTCGACCCACGTGTGAAAGTTGAGTTTTTGCAACCAAATACAACCAGTTTGCTTCAACCGATGGACCAGGGAGTTATCAAAACATTCAAAGCTTATTACACGAGACGATCGTTTGCACATCTGCATAAAGCTATGAGACAAAACAACGAGCTCTCTGAATTTTGGAAACAATTCAACGTTTTAGAAGCAGTGAGAATCATTGGAGAATCTTGGGATGAAATTTCACAAAAAAACTTTAACTGGCGTCTGGAAAAAAACTCTGTCCATTTTTTTTCTCCACTGAGACTCAGGCGGAATCAGTGCCAGGGCCTGAAATTTGCAATGTGATCAAAGACGTTGTCGAACTTGGTAGACAAATAAATTTAGAAGTGGATAGTGATGATGTTCGAGAGCTGTTGGATTCACACAATGAGGAGCTTACAATTGATGAGCTCATAACAATGCGTGTACAAGAGGAAGAAATTAATAATCATGATTCTTTAGACCCAGTTCAATTAGAAGATCAAATGACAGTTGGAAACTTGACAGAAGCCCTCAGTTCGATTGAAAAAGGGTTAACAATTTTGGAAAGCATAGACTCCAATGAAGAGCGCATTTTTGTTACAAAACATAGAATAAAAAAATTACTAGGATGCTACGAGGAGATATTACGGGAGAAGAAAAAATCATTGACTCGTCAGACGACTTTGTTAGAATTTATGAAACCTTCTACATCAAAATAACTTCGGATTGTGTTTATACACTTTATTAATTTAGTTTGTCATATTATCTAGAATTAGATTGTACTAATTATCTCCTAAATTACTGTTTTATTTAGTCTCCAGTCCCACTTAAACATACTTTGTATGTCTTTATATGCAAAATTGTACCCCGACTTACGCGAATTCGACTTACGCGGATAGCGCTCAGTCCCACCTATCGCGTAAGTCCGGGGTATTACTGTACTTTCTACTCATATTTGGGAACCAATATTTTATACTATTGTTTGACGTATGTAAGTACTTTATTGTATATTACCATGAATAAATAACTCAAACTTGAACGCATACTAGAAAGTTACACCACTTTGATAACTTTGTTCTATAAAAGTTAACTTTAAGGACATAGGGATAAAGTCATGGAGATATACAGCGGATGTATTTTTAGGTTTTCATAATTCAGTGAAGACAAATGATCCGCAGAATGACTAATGGAAACACAAATCCATTAGCTTTATTATATTCTGGTTTTATTCTAATTAGTGTTTTTATTATTAATGAATTTATTAATCATTCAAAATGTTCATTCACTTCAAAAATTAATGGAAGATCCAACGAACATATACATGTAAATATGTTATAATTTTACAAATTCGATTATTAAAAATGAAGTATTTATGACCTTAATTAAAAAATTCTATTAGAAAAGAAATGCTCAACGAAAAAAGAAATAAAAAAATGCGAAGAATAATAAACTAGTTCCCGAAAATGATGTCAAGAAGCGATAAAAAAAGTACTTTTGACACTCACCAAAGCACTCACTAAGGTACCACAAAAAAAGAAAAGACGGGTGAAGCAGTTGGACATTCCTAGGAAAGTGTGGATAGACAGATAGCAATAGGATATCTCTGTCCTATCATAACATAGATAGAACAGAGAGATAGGAACACAAATTGGCTAATAGGTTCATTTAATAGAACCATGGGAGAACTAGCAGATGAATGGAAAGGCAGTATAGTAGTAGCTGTTTACAAAAACAAAGGGAACATACAGCAATATACACACTACAGGGCCGTAAAACTACTTACTTACACACATAATTAGTTTGGATCTATGCAAAACAGAATGTAGACAGAGTTACATCTCTCAATAGACAAGAAAGGCGCTACATCTCTCCAGTAGACAAGAAAGGAGCAAAACCTGATGCAGCAAATTATAAGGGAATCGTAGTAATACAAAATAGGCAGACTATACTCGAAAATATTACGAAACCTAGTAGAAGTATACATTAACACGTTGCCTGCTGTCTCGGTCTATACGATCAAGAAAAAAATTGCCCTGCACGCCAGCGAGGTCTATTTGACCGAGAATTTTAACGTGACTGTGGTACCGGCTCGGTCTCTATGGCGTGAACGGAAAGTAAGTTTTACAAAATCCTCTACGGCAGGTAACGTGTTAAAGATGAACCACCTGAAGAGCAGGGTTCAGAGCTGGACTATCCAGCGTAGATAATTTATTTACAATGAAGATCTGTGCAGAAAAAAGAGTAATAGAGAAACTCATATAGTTTAATAAACTTAAAAAAAACATGATAGCATGCTGAGTTACAGTTGTCGAAGGAAATAACTAAAAGTGAATCCAATTCTGAATAAAGCTACTCAAAAATATTATGAAAAGAACTCTGGAAGAATTAAAATACGAACAGAAATTACGCGAGTTTAAAGCAACAAAAGGTTTGAGACAAGGATGTAGTTTATCATCCCCTCCTATTTAAGATTTATCGAGATAGATCCCACAGAAATGGATGAGGAAATGTCGAAGCATGGGAATAACGGTGTAAGAACAGAGGCTATTTGATCTTATGCAAATAGTGATCGTCGTCAGATGATCTTATCTATATGATAAGACAATTAAAACAAACGCTATCAATCAGCTATCAAGAAAGAAGCTTCCGGTAATTATGTGACGATTGGTTCTTATAAACTACAGGTTAACATTCCCTGGTGCTTAATGTATGCTGATGATGTAGTCTTGGTAGGAAAAGAATTAAAAGGAGTGGGATTTAGAATAAAAACTAGAACAGTGAAGACTAGGGCTTGGAGAAAAAGTTTTAAAACTTAATAGGACAGTAACAGAAATATTTTTAATGTTCGTTTAAAAATTTGAGTTACTACAAATAAAATGATAACTTTGAATAGTAAAAGGATTCAGAGGGATCCAAAGAAACGAGGAAATAGATACAGTATGCTTTAAGGACCACTTTTCTTACGTTTATAATAGATCAATGAAACTTTTAGGTTTTATGAAACGTAGCCTCTTTGAATTTGATAATATTTATTGTATCAAAAATATCTACTATTTCCTTATTAGATCGTTTTTTGGAATATAGTAGCAATATTTGGTCTCCTCATTATAAATGTTAAAAAGATCTATTAGAAAGAGTACAGAAAAACTTTACAGTTGTTAAGATGTATTGCTTTTAAATTGAGAATACTTGTAAATAAAATTGAATACAATGTTTTGCGATCTTTACCTAATTACCTACTCATGAAAAAAGGCGAATATTGGTAGATGTTGCATTTATATATAAATTAATACGAGGAGGCATTGATGCCAGTGCTCTTTTGGAAAAGGTTTACGTCCCGTACTCCCTGTAGAGACACCAGATCTCAAGACTTATTTTATTTAGAATTTCATAATCGAACGAGAAACAATCAAAGATGACTTCTATGAGCAACTCGAAAGAACGCTGGAGAGAATTCCCAAACAAGACATGCAAATAATCTGCGGAGACTTCAACGCAAAAATTGGCAAAGAACTTAACCTAAGACCGACAATAGGACAACACAGTCTCCACCATATCTCAAACAATAATGGACAAAGGCTCGTAGAGCTAGCATCGGCTAACAATATGCTTGTAAAGTCTACTATGTTCCAACATAAAAACATTCATAAACAGACTTGGGTCTCTAATGACAACTCCACACGGAACCAAATTGACCACATAATTGTTAATGCTAGACACGGAAGTAATGTCCTTGGCGTAAGAAGCCTCAGGCGCGTAGATGGAGATACAGACCATTACCTAGTAAGAGCAAAAATCAGGTTGAGAATATCATCACAGAAACTTGAAACGAACGAAGCATTGGGACAGTGGAACATTGAGAAAACGCAAAATAAGGAAATCCGAGACAATTACGTACAGGAAATGGAACAACATCTAAATAGAATAGACCATAGCAATGATGTCGAAAGGCTGTGGCGACAACTTTAAAAATCAATTACAGAGTCAGCAGAACTAATAATAGGAAAAAGAAGGACGAAAACAAGGAAATGGTTTGATAAAGAATGCAAGAAAAACTACAAGTCAGACAGAAAAAGCGAAACATTATGCTTCAACAAGAAACAACAGAAAGTAAACAAAACTATACAACATCACGACGAGAAACAAGAAAACTAATTACAGAGAAAAAAAGAAAATACGAACAACAGCAGTATGAAGAAATGGAAAGAAATAGACAACAGTCAAATAGTCGAGCATTTTACAAATCTGTGTCAACGAAAAGAGAGGATTCAGACCTAACTGCATGTCTGTACTGAGGAAAAATAATGATGAATTAATAATCAACGAACAAGAACTACTCCAAACATGGCAAGAATATTTCAAAAATTTACATAATATACACCAAGATGAAGAACGTGGAGAGGATATATACCTTGGGGTGGATCTACCGGTAGAGTACCCAAACACACAGTACACAAACTAATAACACTTATATGGAACGAAGAGAAAATACCAACAAAATGGCACAAAAGTGTAATAATTCCTATCCATAAAAAGGGAGACAAAACCAAGTGCTCAACTACAGAGGCATTCCCTACTTAATACGGCGTACAAAATCTTATCGAACTCCTAGTATTAAGTAGACTAACACCTTTTGTAGAAAATTTCATAGGGAAATAACAAGCCGGATTCAGAAAAAATAGATCGACCATAGATCAGATTTTTACCTTCAGGCAGCTGCTTGAAAAAGGATGGGAATTCAATAGAACCATTCATAATCTCTTCATAGATTTCCGACAAGCATACGACAGCATTAAAAGGGATCAGATGTGGAATGCAATGGCAGAACTTTCAGTTCCAAAAAACTTATCTAGCTCGTTAAAGTTTGTGTAAATGGCTGTAGATCTAGAGTGCGGATAGGTAACAAGCTCTCAGAGTCGTTTGAAATAAACAGTGGATGAAACAAGGAGACGCGCTGTCACCTCTTTTTTTAATATAATCCTGGAAAAAGTAGTAAGAACCGCACAAATTAGAACAGAACTACTGACAGTAAATGAACCAAAATTACTACTAGCATACGCGGATGACATTGATATTGTAGGAAATACCGTCACCGATGTAAAGAAACCTTCAATAAATAAGAGAGAGAGAGGCAAAAAAATACCGGTCTAAGGGTCAATGAAGAGAAAACCAAATATATGTGCATTAACAGACAAAAGAGACGAGATAGAATAGGACAAAATGTAACAATAGACCCCTATAACTTTGAAAGAGTGGAGAGTTTTAAATATCTCGAAGCGACTATCACCACAGACACCGATATCACGGAAGAGATAAAAGGGAGAATTCAGCAGCAAACAGATGTATGTATAGCCTCCACAACACTATTAAATCCAAGAGCCTAACACGAACATCAAAAATCAGGATATATAAAACAGTAATTAAACCGGTGCTCATGTATGGGTGTGAGACGTGGACGCTGACAAAAGCAATGGAAAGTAAACTCAGATGCTTTGAGAGAAAAATCCTCAGAAAGATCTTCGGTCCCTATCACGATCCGAATACTAACCTATACCGAATGAGAACAAATGCCGAGTTCAAACAAATGTATAGTGCTAGCGACGTAGTCCAAGAGATTAAATCCCAACGTCTAAGATGGGCTGGCCATGTTCATAGGCTCCCTAATAACCGCCTTACCAAGTTAATCTGGAAGAAGTCCCGACAGGGAGAAGGCCCTTAGGACGTCCACGAATGCGATGGAGAGATAATATATGGTCAGATTTGAGAACAATGGGGCTACCACTGACTTAAACATCATGGACGACCGTTCGAGATGGAAGCAGGTTGTGCAGTCAGCCAAGACCCACCCCGGGTTGTAGTGCTACCAGAAGAAGATAATCGAACTTATACTGTAAATAAAGTCTTAGAGAATGTGTAGAAATGCAAACAAATTTAATAGTAATGATTTTTTCATTTTTACTAAGTACTATTAAGAATAAGAATAATCTAAATTTAAGTTGATTTGTAAAAAAAATGGCAAGTTCGTAAATAAACATTAAAACATTCTAACATGCCAAGGGATGAAAGTGTCTATTTGGCTACTAAGCTGGTTTAATTTTTTTGCTCGATTTCCAGTCATTTTGACGTTTTCCATTTTTTCTGTACACATTAGCATTCTTCCAGTTACTCTGGATATTACTTTTATTTCAATTGTCATTAATATTTTTCTTTTAAGTTTCAGAACTGTACATGTTTAGAAACATGAGGCTAATTATACACCGACAAAACAAGTATGGAGCCAGAAAAAATACTCAAAATTCATTAAAAGAAAGTTATTGGGTTTTATAAAATGTACAAGTATTCTTGGTTATTAAAAGGATTTTGTCTCTCGATCAAGTGTCGGAGACAAATAGTACTGTCTAGCATGATTCTCGCCTAATTTAAGAAGAATCTTCACAGAAGTCACGAGATCTGTTGTATCTTCTGTATTGTATATCCCAACTTAAGAAACGATAGATAAATCTGCAAGTTCTGTCGAGATTTGACTTAAACCAAGAAAGATTGATGTAAAATATTGGGAATAACCAATAACAAGTGAAGATCTAAGAAGCAAATTACAATATTAAATGTTAATAGTAAATAAATACTCAAATACTGACATTTTGCAGAACAAAGATAACTCACAACACTTAATACAAATATGACATTACATACAGGCCACTTTCACTATAAGCACTTACATTTTTAGTCAGTAGCACAGAAGACAATCTTCTGATAAATTTCTTTCGCATAATTTAAAAAATCTCCACTACACAACAAAAACTTGCAATCAAAAAAATATTAAGGAAGTGACAGCTCGTACGTTCACGATTATGAATACTGAAATATCAGAATTTGTGGTCGAATTTGGTGTCAGAGTTCTTCAATTTATGCGTCATGCGGATATTAACCGAGAAAGAGAGAGGGATTTCTGAATTTGAATTGGGTAGACTGTTTTCAGTTTTCCGTGAAAATATACAGTGTTGTCGATACAGGATATTTAGTTATTGGAAAAATACAAAAACCTGAGGTATTTACAAATACATTTTAATAATATATTAATATATTAGGTTAGTTTTGATTATAAATATACACATATAATACTTTTTTAATTAGAGTAGCAATATAATGCGCTACAGAAATGCTATGTATTGAATGTTAACTGCATAGTAAAGACTGTCTTATAGCTTTTAAATATCTGCTATGCTCTTTCATGTGTGATTTTAATTAGCTTCTATTTACAGTATGTAAACTTTGGGCAAAACAGGAAAGGTATGGGAAATTTCGGACTTGGTGAAAGAACGAAACAGAGATCGCCTAGTTCAATTTTGCCAAGAACACAACCTAGCACTTACTAACACTCTCTTTAAGCTCCCGCACCGTAGACTCTATACTGGAAATCACCGGCAGACTCACCTGGTAAAATAATCAGAAATCAAAATAGATTTATATCGCTGCACCAATCAGGTTTAGAAACTCATCAAAGCCGTAAAAAACTTACCGGGTGCCGACGTAGCATCAGACCACAATCCGGTGGTATGTAAGTTTGAAGATAAAGTTAAAAAAGCCAAATGTAAAGAACATGCCCGAAAGGCTAGATATTAGGAAGCTTTCCAACAATAAATTTAAACAACGATGCAGGAGAATTTAAAATACCGTAAATATCAAAAATCCTTAAAAATAACAATGAACCGCTGGAAAAGTGGAGTGAAATTAAAGAAGAGATTAGGACTTCAAGCACTAAGTTTTTACTACCTGATAAGAGAAAAAAGAAAGACTGGATGACTTGCAGAAATCCTTGACATGATGGAAGAGAGACGGATATATAAAACTAAAGATGCTGACAAATACCGAAAAACTCATAGAACGAATAAGAGCTGAGTTAAGAAAAACTAAAGAGAAATGGTTCTCGGAGAGATGCGAAGAAATCGAACAGTGCGAAAAGGTATACGACTATCACAATATGCATAAGAAGATAAAGGAACTCACAACAAAGAAAAGCTACAATATTTTATCGAAAGGGCTGTGCGATGATAATGGAAATCTACAACTAGACCCCGACAAAATAGTAAGAATCTGGGAAACTTATGTGGAACAACTGTTTAAGATGACCGTCCTATTGGATATACACTGAGCAATGATGACACTGGCCCTTCTATTCTAAAATCAGAAGTGGAGAATTCTATAAAGGTCTTAAAAATAACAAAACACCAGGCAACGATAACGTATACGGGGAAGTATTGAAATGCTGTGCGAAACAGTCAATTTCTAGACTATACTCGTCAGACTCTTTAACAATATTTATAACAGCGGGGAGTTTCCTGAAGACTGGCTAGAGTCAACTTTTGTTGCCATAACCGAAAAAACCAAAAGCTAAGTCTTGTGATCAACATCGGATGATAAGTCTAATTAACCACATTTCGAAGGCATACACCAAGGTTATTTATAACAAGAATAAGCAAAAAATGCGAGGATAACATTGGAGATTCGCAGTTTGGGTTTCGGAATTCTCTTGGGACAAGAGAAGCACTTTTTAGTCTACAGGTACTCATCCAGCGCTGCAGAGATATGAACAAAGACGTGTACATATGCTTTATAGACTACGCAAAAGCATTCGATAACGTAAAGCACGAAAAGATAATTGAAGTTCTCCATAAGATCGGAGTCGACTACAGAGACATTCGAACAATAGCGAGTCTCTATTGGAGTCAAACAGCTAAAGTGAAAGTAGGATCTACATTGACCAATAAAATTGAGATCAACAAAGGGTACGACAGGGCTGTATCTTGTCTCCTATTCTCTTTAATATATACTCAGAAGAAGTATTTAAGACAGCGCTGGAGGAAAGCACAGAAGGCATAAAGATAAATGGAGAAATAATTAAAACATAAGGTATGCTGATGACACTGTGATTCTAGCAAGTAGCATGGAGGAACTGAGTTACCTAATGAGTAAAATACAAGAAACAAGTGCACAATACGGACTCAGACTAAATATCACAAAAACCAAATGGATGTTAGTAAGCAAAACCCAACAACCACCACAGCAACTGATATTTGACAATGAAAGAATTGAACACGTGGATTCGTACATCTACTTGGGAACAACAGTTAACTCAAATTGGGATCAAGCGAAGGAAATACGTATAAGAGTAGAAAAGGCAAGAGCATCGTTCACTAGCATGAAGCAAATTTTTACCTCTAAAAGCCTCACCCTACCTCTCAAAATTCGACTTCTGAAATGTTCTGTATTCCCGGTTTGTGTTATATGGAATGGAGGCGTGGACAATGACCGCAACATTGATGAAAAAAGTAGAGGCCTTTGAAATGTGGGCTTACCGACGTATATTACGTATATCCTGGACTGAGCACGTGACCAACGAAGAGGTCCTACGCCGGATAGGTAAAGAGAGAGAGGTATGAATAAGTATCAAGAAAAGAAAGTTGGAATACTTGGGTCACGTTATGAGACATAATAAATATAGAGTACTACAGCTGATTGTTCAAGGGAAAATAGACAGCAGAAGGGGTCCAGGGAGGAGAAGACACTCGTGGCTCCAAAACTTGCAGCAATGGTTCGGATTCTCATCTGCTGAACTATTCAGATCTGCCGTAAACAAAGTCAGAATAGCCATGTTGATTGCCAACGTTCGGAACGGACAAGGCACACGAAGAAGAAACTTTTGGGAATATTAATTTATTCTTAGAGTAAGAGTACAAAGGTTGAAAACACTGTGATTCCTTAAATCTGTAAGCGTAAAATCTTTTCCTAAAAATGCACAAGTATCCATCTGTCAACCAGACACTATGGAACTAGTCCCGTTGGAGACTTCCGAAGATGAAGAGAAACTACTGAAAAATAGTCGGGAAAAGCTCGATCAAGCGACAGCAAATACGGAACAAGGTCCAGCAAGTATATTATATATACATATATTTTCCTGAGGACTTTTCTTTCCCACACTTAGAGCTGTTCTGATTTGTTCATAGTAAATGGTTCACTGGCTATAAAGCTAGAGTTTTATATCACTGTCTTATATACTCTTATCTCAGCCCTTCTAGATATGTTTGGACTTCTTAATAAGTTGTTTAGAGCAAAGATACAATGATTACCAGACATAATTCTCTCTTGGATTTCTTCTTTCATATTTGGTCTCCTTATGAATGGCACTCCTAAGTATTGGAACCTTTCTACTTCCTTCGAACTTAGGTATTTTTCCTCCTGAGATTATTGTTAGTGTCGTTCCTGTATGTATTTTCGTTCTATCCGTTCCATCTATTTGGTCTTTTCTTAGTGTATTCCTTTCCTTGTTTGCTGTCGCTTCTACTCATTTGTATATTTCTTTAATGGTTATTTACTTCTGGATCAGTAATATCATCAGTGAATGTTAGGCATTGGTGCTTTGATTGATATAAAAGTCCTATTTTGTTGTGTTAATTCCGGCTTCCTTGAAGACTATTTCACGAAGAATACTGAACAACAGTGATGACAGGGTGTCCCCTTGTCGCACCCCCTCCCTCCACTGACCTCAAACTTATCTGCTTCTATTCCATTTATGTTAACCCTATTTTTTTTCTGAGTATGACTTTTACCATTCTTAATAATTTTTCACAAATTTGAACAAAAAAAAAATTCAATTTGTTTAATTTACTGTTTGTATTTTGAGAACGATTTCCGAAGTGGAAATTGAAACGTCAATAAACGTATTTTTATCTTTAATTGTGGCTTATTCCCAGTTTAATAGTAATTAATTTACAATGCCACAAGAAAATAGCTTGAATCTGCTTAAATAAAGAAAATCTGCTGGAACTATCGCAACAATATCTTTCACATTTAAATTTTCATATTCTTGATGCCTTTTGTTAGTGTTAGTAGATTTTCGAAATAGTTTAAACATTAATGAAATCTCTCAGCAATATATGGAAACCTTGTACTGTCGACAACGTTGCATCCCGTTGATGTATTCCAAATGAAAAAAAGGTGATGGTGAATGGTGATCTTGAAATATTTTAGTATTTGTAAACAGACTGGGAGTTTTGCGCAGCCTTTTAAAAACACGCCAGAAATAGTTGATCCGATCAATCCCGTCGGAAAGAATTACGATATTAAACATTATTAAACAAATTAATCTAAAGCATATACAATTTTTTGTGAAATGTATAAACTCGCGGATATTTCATACATTTTTCAATTAGTAAATGTCAGGATTTTTAATGTTTAGATAGTGGCTGTTAAATATTTAAATACAATTATACAGTTTTAATTGATATCTATTGCATAAGTATAATCTTGGTCTGTTTGTAAGCTCCGATGACCGAAAAGGTATAACGCTATCAGAAAAAAATGTAACTAAGACTAGTATGAACAGAAATGTTCCACATTGTTGTCAATAAAAAGAAAAGAGTACTATAACTTTCAAATAAAAATCTAGCCCTTAAATTATTACACCCTTAAAGGACACAATAAGAGACAATGCGATCTATATTACAGCTGTCACAAGAATAATCACGAATTCGCGACCGCATTCATTGTTAACAAAAAGTAAAACATCTTATTATTGACTTCAAACCATAAGTCCAAGATTATGTTACCTAAGAATAAGAGGGAAGTTTTTTAACATCAGTCTCATAAATGTACATATGCCCCAACCGAAGACAAAGAAGAGGATGTCAAAGATCAATTCTATGAGGAAGTAGAGACCATCTACGATAGATGTCCCAGAAACGACATCAAGATCATAATTGGAGATCTTAATGCAAAAATAGGGAAAGAAAATATATATAGTCCATACATCGGAAAATGCAGCGCTCATAGACGTCACCAACGACAATGGAAATAGAATAATAGGATTTGCAGCATCCAAGGGCATGGTCGTTGGAAGTACCTACTTCCCCATAAGAATATCCATAAAGTAACATGGACGTTGCCTGATGTACAACCAAAAATCAAATAGATCACATCCTAATAGAAACCAGGCACTTCTCTAATCTAATGGATGTACGTACTTATTGTGGAGCTAATATAGATTCAGACCACTTTTTAGTTAGGCGCAAAAATAAGAGCAAGAATCTCAAATGCAAAAAAGAAAAGGTAAGAAAAGTACTTTGCTACAATTTAAAACTCTTGAAAGAGCCCCGTGCCTAGAAAGGTATCAAAATTACCTTGAACATGAAAGCACAACAGATGAGAATTTACACAGCTAGCGAGCAATGGGATATATGAATCCACTCCACGCAACAGTTGGTTCGACGATGAATGTGAAGATATCACTAAAAGAAAAAAAATTATGCATATAAACTTATGCAACAATGAAGAACACGGGATAAGGAGCAAATGTACAAAGATCTTAGAAGGAGGAAAAACGCATACATCGAAAGAAAAAGCGGACCTTCGAAAACCAGATTATGCAAGAGCTTCAATCATTAAAGGGGCAAAATGAAACTAGAAAGTTCTCATCATCATCACAGTCATTAACATCTTAGTAGATGTGTTGTGGTTCATAATTGGGCTTCAGCAGCTCGGACAGTTTGATTGATAATATTTCTCCACTGGTCGCGGTCATCAGTTATATGTATTGCCTCAGTATACTGTTTATTGAGAAGCTTTTTAGTAATGTCCGCACATCGCTGTGGAGATCTTCCGCGTTGGCGTTGAGTCTGAGGCCTTCCTTGGACCACCAACCGCTCCATTTTGTGATCACTTCGATGGATATGGCCAAAGAACTTTAAAATTCTAGAGTAAACGGTACTGGAGAGACGTTTGATCCGGTTTAATTTCATCCAGAACCGAGATATTTGTACGGCGAGCCGTCCATGGAATTCGAAGCAGGCGTCTCCATGTCCACATTTCAAAGGCGTCTATACGTCGTCGATCTGATTCTTTGACTGTCCATGTCTCGCATGCATAGTAAAATATGGAAAAGACCAGAGTTGAAACGAGTCTCTTTTTGTTTGTCATAGTAATGTGACGATCACGCCAGACCCCGTTTAGTTCACTCATTGCTGCTCTTGCTAGTTGAATGCGTCTTCTAATTTCGGATTCACAACTGCCTGTGTTGTTAACTAGAGCTCCAAGATATATCATAGATGAGACTACCTCGCATCCCGCAATAGTTTGAGTTTCAGGAAACTGTTGTTGGCGATCAATAACCATGATTTTGGTTTTGTTGTAGTTAATATAATGTAGAAAGTTCTATAATATCCTAAATAAGACAAGAAAAGAATTTAAACCACGGCTGACGATGTGTAGAGACAAAAATGGACATATGAAAGACGCAATCACACGACTCAAAAATAGCAAGTCCCCAGAAGTGGATTGTATCCCCGCAGAGCTCATCAAACATGGAGGTAACAGCATTATGCACCAAATTCACAACATAATAGTCAAAGTCTGGGAAAAAGAACAAATGCCAGAGGAATGGTGCACTGGAATCATATGTCCACTACACAAAAAGGGAGATTTGTTGGAATGTAAAAATTATAGGGTATAACTCTTCTGAATACAATGTACAAAATCTTCTCCAACACCCTGTACAGCCGTTTAAGTACGTACGTGGAAGAAATCCTTGGTGAGTATCAAAGCGGTTTTTAGGCCAGGTAGGTCAACAATTGACCAGATTTTTGTGCTACGTCAAATCTTAAAAAAAACCAATGAATTTAATATTGACACGTTCCATCTCTTTGTGGACTTTAAGTCAGAATATGATAGCGTCCTAAGAGGTAAATTATACGAAGCCATGAATGAACTTAACATTCCCCATAAATTAATAAGGCCCGTAAAAACAACTATAAGTAAAGTGATCTGCAGAGTGCAAATACAAGGCGATATGTCACAAGCGTTTGAAACATATGCAGGGTTACGGCAGGGAGACGCGCTGGCGTGCCTTCTTTTAAATATAGCGTTAGAAAAGACTATAAGAGATGCCGAGTTACACAATAGGGGAACAATCTTTAATAAATCAACGCAGATTATGGCTTACGCTGACGATCTGGATTGATCGCACGTACTACACGAGGACTTAAAGAGATGACTTCCACCTTCTTGACAGCCGCACAAAATATGGGCCTTAAAATAAACGAGGAAAAAACCAAAATGTTAGCATCTATTCCAAATAACAGAGATAGAGCTAGAAACGCCGAACAAAACTTCAGTATAGACCAATATAATTTTGAGGTAGTAAATAAGTTTACATATTTGGGTTCTCTCATAACAAACGACAATGACACATCTGAAGAAGTTAAACGGAGGGTACTGCTAGCAAACAAATGTTATTTTGGACTAAGCAAGCAGCTAAAAAACAGAAATTTAAGCCAGAAAACCAAACTAATAATATATCGAACACTCATCCTACCAGTGCTGACATATGGGTCATAAACATGGATAATCTCCAAAACAGTACCTATATTTTAAAAAAAATTATATTAAAATATAACAAGCAATTTAAAGTATCAGTGCCTCATTTTTTCTCTGGAAGTGATCCGTTTTACACCGATTGTACTACAGCCAATAGGCTTATTGTAAATCTTCAAATGAACCTATCATTTGATATTGATATACTAAGGGACTTGTATCAAGTCGATATCAAAACTTCTAATAGCAACAGTAACTTCTGCCGAAACTGCCTTACTTTACTTATGGTTCACCTGTAAGATCCTTATTGAGGTTATTAAGACCCATTTGTTCAGTTCACCAGCTCTCTGCGTAATCGTTTGCTGAGCTTTGCCCCCTGTACCATTCATTCCCTGGGACAACCCTCAGAGGAGTGCATCTCGATCTTTGGAACCCTTGTTGACTTAAAATAACTGTTTTCCTTTTAGACTTACTCTACTTGTAGATCACTGTACACAAGTTTTTCTGAGATTGATTGGTTTCCTTAGTATGTTATATACTAGAATATACTATACTGTGTATAGGACCACTTCAGGACTATTTCGAGCTGCGGTCAATAAAGTTAGAACTGCCATGCCAGTAGCCAACATCCGTAACGGATAGGCACCACAAGAAGAAGGTGTACAGTATTCTTCAATTTCGAAAATGTGTGAGATTTTTCAGTGTTTCATTCAGACAAATATAGGAGCGTCTTTGTCCAAGCTAGACAATCTCCTTTCTCACAGGCGTGACTGGTCCTTTGTCATCCTATACACTTCGCTACCTCTTATGTGTAAAATGTTAGATGTCATTATCATCATTTTGGCTTTACAACCCTGCGTGGGTCCTAGCATCCTCAAGAATTTCTCTCCAGTCGTCCCTATCCATCGCCTTCCTTCGCCAAGTCGTAGTCCTATATTTCTCATGTCTTCATCGATGTTATCAAGGAACCTTTTTCTGGGTCTTCCTCTTCTTTTTTGACCAATGAGTCTATTCGGATATGTTAGGGATACCCAATAAGTTGGTTAAACTTATACGAATGAGTCTGGATGGTGAGAATAGATGGAGATATGACGCAGGCCTATAATATTGAAAATGGAGCTAGACAAGGTGATGCCTTATCAGCAATACTTTTTAATCTAACTTTAGAAGCTGTTGATAGCTGTGCTGGATATAAACGGCTGTATTAATACAAGATCAATGCAAATATGCGCATATGCGGATGATGTTACCATAATAAGCCTCAAACAAAATGGTATTAAGCGAAAAAGTTATAGAACTGAAACGAGAAGCTGCTAAGTTTGGTCTATATATAAGTGAAAGCAAAACAAAATATATGGAGTGCACAAAAACGAATCAACATGAGAATCTGAAAGTAGACAACCATACCTACAAATATGCCTCCACTTTTCCCTATCAGGCTCAATAATAAATGCCAACAACATCAGTCAAGAAATACAAGCACGGATTCTTAGCGGTAATAAGTTCTTTTATGCGTATAAAGACTTAATGAAAAGTAAGTTACTGAATCGTGAGTCTAAGCTTAGAATTTACAAAACAGTATTAGACCAGTGGTCACATATGGATGTGAAACGTGGACCCTCTCAACCATTGCTGAAAATCAACTGAGAATATTTAAGCGCAAAATACTAAGGAAGATATTGGGACCTACCCAATGCAGCGATGGTTCGTGGAGAATTAAAAATGAACCACGAGCTGAATGAACTAATGCAGAGCGCAGATATTGTTAGATTTGTAAAGTCACAAAGACTAAACTGGCTTGGTCACCTAGAAAGAAAGCCAGATAATCGAGCTGGAAAAGTAATCCAGAGATGGAAGAGAAAGGCCCCGTAAAAGGTGGATAGACGACGTAGAGAGGGATCTTAAAACCATGAACATCAGGCAGTGGCGAAAGAAAGTATCCGACAGAGCAGAATGGAAGAACATTGTTAATCAGGCCAACACTCACAAAGGGTTGTAGCGCCAATAGAAGAAAAAGAAGGGTCTATCTGGAGTATTTTCTAGCTGGGTCTTTTTGTTTCATCCGCATTACATGCCCTATCCAATTCAGACGTCCTATCTTAATATGTTTTACAATATCTGATTCCTGGTTGTTGGATAAAATCAATAACCGTTCGTAGGCGAACACACAGCCTACCTTTCAGATTCTACATAACTGATATACATATACTATACGATGCATTAAGATAGTCTGGAGCTGTTATAATAGTCTGAGGCATTCAGAGGCTATTACAAAATGATGTCAGATTGATGTGTTGGTACAACACAAACTTCGCCAATGCAATATACCTAATATAAAACATGAACAAATGGAGAAACAGCGTAAAAAGGGAAATATGATCCCTGGAAAACCTCAACATGCGCACTCAATACGCATCTGACTCGTACAGAAAGGAAGAAAAGATAATATATGTATTATCTGTAGACCTGTAGTAAACTCGTCTATTTTGTAAGAAAACGGACCAACATTGTCTAAGCAGTGGAATTTGATATTCATTCGCTGTCTAAGCAGTGGAATTTGATATTCATTCGCTATCTAAGCAGTGAAATTTGATATTCATTTGCTGTTTCTCGAATATGTTCATTGTTAACGACTACTGCTGAGAATCAAGATATTGCTAATTTCATGATAAAGTAATTTTGTCAATGCATACATCAAACAAAATCAGTAAAAATAAAAAAGAAAATACAAGGACAATGCATACTCAAATTAAGTTTATAACTTATTTTAAATTTAAATATTGTTTAGGCTAAACAGAAATACTATATTTATCCCATATTTATTATTTTCATATCAATCCAGTTTAATCAATCATTCATAAATACATTAGTGTTAATTTATTATCGAAATACATTAATAATATCAAAATTAACTGATACTGCTGGTTTATTTTAATTTTGCTCAGTTAATATGTATCAAAATATTTAAAAGTGCTTTATTGATAGATATACAATTTTTATTTGTTTCCTAATCAATCATAATAATAAATAATTGACCTTTTATATGTTATATTCTTGGGTTAAATGCGATTCTTAACGCAGTTAAACGAGATCTTTAATATTCTGTATCTCCGCAAAAAATTAACATAGAAACATTTACCAAAGCTCAAAATGTTCGTTTTAAATTGTTCTATAGCTTCCATGAACCAAACTGCCAACGTTTACGGCTCAATTTTGTTTAAAACTCTTATAAACAAATCAATTCACCTCACCACTTTTTAACGAAAATGTTAACTATAAATTGCTATAAATTTTTTATTTATAATGATAAAGTCATATGCATATCTGAATCTACATTTTTAGCAGCAAAATAGCTCGTTGGGGGACAGTGTGTGTTATAATTAATGAAAATGCAGCACAATATTTGCAAACCTTAATTTGGAAATGTTGGACAATTAGACAAAATTATAAATGACAGTTACTCGACCAAATGAATATTAATGTTTACATCATAATTTAATATTTATGCGGTGAGTGAAACTAATATTAGTAAAAGCCGTTTGAAATATAAAACGTTTATTACAGTTGGTTTATTCATAATGGTCGAAATGTTTGTCATATATTGACAAAGTAGAATAGTTTTCAAAATACATTGTGATTTATTCATTTATTATAACCACAAAGTTTCTTTAATTTGGATTTTTATATTTCAGATTACATTGTCACAGAAAATATGCAAAATAGACTACTTCCACACGGAGAAAACTAATTCAAGTTAGCTATAAGTCGCGTCGCTTCATAAAACAATTACGAGAAACAATTAAACTTTCTTTCATTCGTTTAAAATCATAGATATAATACATATATATATATATATATATATATATATATATATATATATATATATTAAAATCGAGAAAAGTATTGGTTTGCTTAAAATATTTCAAAGTTCAAAAAATTAAAATAATTCAGATCAGTCGAACAATAAACTACAAACATTTCGAAGAATGAAAGTCTTTTATCTTTGGATTACCTATATTGAACAAAACGTAAGATATGCATAAATTATTTTCTTTGTTAAAATATATTTGAGTGACGTGAATAAGCTTAAGTGAAATCCTAGACAATGGAAGCGGGTTTTCCAAATAAATTTGTGCAGTAATTAGGACAATAGAATAGATTTTAGAAAGATATGTTTTTGTTAGTTCATAAGAATTGGTAGAAAAAGATTAGTTTGTAAATAATGTTCGGAAATTTTATAATTGTAGGTAAAAATTTGTTTGTGTTATCGAAATGAAGAAATGGGAGATGTATGACGCGTTTTGATTGGATGAGATTGAAAAAGGTGGGATGGTTGGTTTGAGAATGAGACTAGTTAGTTTTTAAAGAAAAAAAGAGAGTCGGTTGGTTTTCAAGGGTGCAAGGCGAACGGCCGTTGTTCTCGGGTAGTTTCCCAGAGGTAGGAAGCAGTAGCAGTGAAAGTTTGTGAGTTTTCGTGTAGTTAGTGTATCTGACAGAAGCTGATCCAGTAAAGGATTGTAAGTCATATTTTTCTACTTATATTCCAAGAGTCACTGTTCAGGCCAACGAGAGATTCAGTTTATCGTAAAGAGAAGATATTCCAAGAGTCATTTATCACTCAGGCCAACGAGAGATTCAGTTTATCGAGAGGAGAAGAGGCTAGCATAATTTGAACGATTTGAGCATTTGAAGGAGATCATTAAGGACGATAAACTTGCAACAATTTGTTGTAAGATTCCTGATTACCTAGGGAGCTGCTAAGAATAGATAGTGTATGCTACAAGGAACAAGGATTTGGACCATTCATCATCAGAGAGAGATAGTTTTGTTTTTCTGCAGTTTTTCTTTTATTGATAATACAATTTTTACAATTACTTTAGAAAAGATATAAATATTTTGATTAGGAGATTTAGAATAATAATTGGGATTTTGAGATTTTAACTAATATTGTTGTACCATTAATTTTGAAGGTTCACGTACGTAGAACAAAATTTTGAGAATCATTATATGAGATATTGTTTATTGAAAACATTTGAGTGTGAATTTTATTTCATTATTTTTATTTCAATATAGTGTTATATCATATATGTTTTTTTTTATTATTCCGGTATTCTTTGGACCTTACTTTTCACATGTAAAGCATAGATATTGAAGCACGAATATAACCTGAGATAAGAGAATTAAAAAGTGTGATAGAATCATAATCATATCATTTAAATAATTTTAATTAATGAATTAATTAATTAGCTAATTAATTGCTTGGCGCACTAAGACTTTGAATATCACAATTATATATATATATATATATATATATATATATATAATATATATATATATATATATATAATTGACTTAAAGAAAGCGTTTGACAGAGTAAAGCTCAAAGATGTAGTCCATCTTCTGTATAATAAAGAAAGTCCCCTAAATATTATAAAAACTAACAAAAACATCTACCAAAATAACAAAATGGAAGTCAGAATAGATGGAACACTTACAGAACCTATAGAAATAGGCAGCCGAATAAGATAAAGGGATTGATTCATTGAGCCCCATGCCCTTCAATTTAAACATGGATGAAATCATCAAAAGCGTTAACAAAGAAAGACAATACAGAATGGGAAACAAAGAAATAAAAATATTCTGTTACGCAGACAACGCAATATTGATAGTCTAAGAAAAAGATAGTCTACAAAGACTGGTCCACAGATTTAACACAAGAGGAAAAGAATTTAATACGATAATCTGATCTCAGAAAACTAAAACAATAGTAGTCAGCAAATAACCAACCAGATATAAAATAGAAATTGATGGCATCAGCATTGAACAAGTAATGGAAATAAAATAACTGGGAATTACACAGTCCTGCTATGGAGACCTGTACAAAGAAGTGAGAGATCAAGTACAAAAAGCAAATAGACTGGCAGGATAATAACACTATATGGCGAAACAGACAAATTAACACTAAGATGAAGTCAATAATATATAAAGTCAGTGTAAGACCCACAATGACATATGCCTCAGAAACAAGATCCGACACATCCACAACGCAAAGGCTACTGGAAACGGCAGAGATGAGAGTACTGAGAAGAATTATAGGAAATACACTGACATATCTAAAGACAAGTGAAGATATTAGAAGAAAATGTAACGTACAGTATATAAATAAATGTAACGTACATTTATTTATAAAATAGCACAAGATAAGTCACCAATCGGCAAAAGGAGTATCGGACGATTGCGCGAAAGATGGAATAACAACCTTCCATAGCGGTATTAATCCACCAATGAACAAGCAGAATTGCTTATAAAGAGAACAAAGAAGAACTCTGGAAACTAGATGACATCTGAAGAAATTAGACTACTGCCATCTCCTGGAATCCTGCCATGTATTTTTGTCCAAAAAACAATAGCCAAGTTTTGTAGAATCGTGGATTAATTTTACCAACAATTTAAATTCAAAAAAGCGACAAATTAAAGAAAATTCACGGACATTTACAAATTATTTAAACATGTGATTGTAGGAAACTATCCTCTTTGGAAACCAGCAATGAATGTAAATAGTAAAGTTGATATGATTTTAAAAATTATAGTGTATTTTTATGTATGAGAGAGTAATAAAACAATAAATTATGTATGCAAATCCCTAAACTGTTGATACGGGTGACTCAATGAAAAACAGATATTTGTCAACAAGTTTACAGAAGTATATAGGAAAACAATTTTAAATTGAGTATGACCACCAGGTATAAAGGTTGGAGCAGAATAGAATACAATAGTCGTGATAGTTACTAATCCCTAAATAAGGTTACCAGTGTCGGAGTGATGGAGGTTAACAGGTACTAATGAATTTGCAAGAAATGTAAGATATTTATTTTATTGGTTATATATAACCAATAAAAGTTTAATAAGTACCTACCTATTTGCAAAATAAAGTTTAATTCTTTAGATAAAATAAAACGTTTTATTTTATCTGAAATAAGTGCATTCCACGAAGTAGGGGTTTCAACAATCAAACATTTAATTCTTTAATTCCAGGAATCTACGACAGTAATTGACTAGATAATTACCTTCTAAACTTATTCCACAAAAATGTGATAGTGGGTTTTTCCATTTTGTGGGAAGGTCCAAGTGGCGTATTCAAAATTATTAACGGTTCACTAAAAGTAGGTACTTCAGTTGCAAGGTGCAGTTTATTGTGTATACTAGTGTTATGGAAAATTTGGAAGTGCCGTGTATACGCCGAAAAATTGGTCCTTTAACAGTTAATGAAAAAACATTAATATTTAATTGTTTTAAATCATTTACGATTTACAGAGTTATTAAAGAAGAGAAATGTGATAGTTTTCAAATGCCACGTAATGCTCCAGGGAAACCAAAATTTCAAATAGAATATCATTTTAAAGAAGGACTTCGACGGAAAGTGCACGAATTCTTCTTTAGACAAGAATTTCCAACATTGGATAAAGTTCTTGTCTCAGTTCGAGATGATAAGGATTACCCAGAAATGAGTCGAAGTACGTTATGGAAACTTTTAAAAGAAATAGGCTTCCGCTGGAAAAAGAATCCCAGAAAGTCTATTTTATTAGAAAGAAGCGATATTGTCATACGGAGAAGACATTTTCTAAGAACCATAAAGGAAATGAGAAACCAAAAAAAAATATTTTATCTTGATGAAACATGGATCAACGAGGGTCATACACCAAATAAATTTTGGCAGGATGAAACTGTTACAAGTCAAAGGCACGCTTTTGTAAATAACTTATCTACTGGTTTAAACTCACCATCAGGAAAGGGACGCAGGCTGATAATACTACACATTGGCAGTTCAGACGGTTTTGTTGAAGGTGGTTTGTTAACTTTTGAATCAACTCGTACCGGTGACTACCATGAAGACATGAACGCTGATGTCTTTCAAGAATGGTTCGAACAAATGATAGATCTTCTTCCTAAGAACTGTGTAATAGTAATGGATAATGCAAGTTATCACTCCAGACTTACAGAAGACAACCAAGTGGTTAAAAAAAGACTTGCAGAATTGGCCGAGTTCAAAAAATATTACGTACCATCCCGGATCTATAAGAAAGGAACTTTATTCGTTGTGTGCCCTTCATAAAGAAAAATTAAAAAAATACGAAATTGATGAAATTGCCAAAAATCGTGGAATGACAGTACTTAGATCCCCACCATATCATTGTGAACTAAACCCGATTGAACTGGTATGGGCACAGATAAAGAGTGAAGTTTCAAGAAAAAATACCACTTTTAAAATTCATGATGTTAAACAGTTGTTTTTGGAGGCCGTAAATAATGTAAAACCTGAAAACTGGGAAAAGGCAGTAAATCAGTAAATCACACTATTAAAGAAGAGGAAAAAATGTGGAAGCTGGACAATATTACTGATAAAATGATCGAGCCAGTTATTATAAATCTTGGTTCTGAAAGTTCATCTTCTGAATCTGATTTGGATTTATAACAAGTAGCTGTAAGTTTTATATTAATATTTTTATTCATCTATTTAACATACCTTAGACGGTTTTAAAAACTCTTTTTCTCTTTTGTAATTTTTAAAAATTAAAAAAAATGTGAATTTTTTAAAACCCTTTTTAATGTAGGCCAGTCAGTTCTAATATAGTGTGTGATAAAAGAGGTCACTTTTGTTTACATACACATAACACTTTATAACACTGAAATAATTCATTTATTTTTTACAATTATTCAAAGTAATTTTTCAATTAATCTTGAGCACGCCCATGGAGTGGTCGGAGGTACCAGTTAAAATTATGCTAATTACTCTCTCGTTCATAAAAGTAAACTATAGTAATATTGATGATTAAAAAAAAATCATTTTATTACTCACTTCGGAATTCCTTAAAAAATCCACCGTAGTTAACACTGCACAGTACACATCAATATAACTGAACCAAACACTTTCCTTAATTATTAATTTATAAAAGAAACCACACAAATTCAAACTCTTTTTTTCTCAAAGAGAATAACATTTCCACGAAATGGAACTATCAACGTGCCTAAATATTGAACGAACCAAAGGGCATAACCGTTAGAAAGCCATTCGGGACGTAGAAAATTTCGTCCCAAATATAGTTCTCCAAGCCTGCTATATTATCTGCAGTATACAGACGGATCAACGTTAGGTAACTATTTAAAAATTTATACTTTGATCTAGTGGAATACTGAATTATATGTTGGCCTTGTTATTGCTACTGCGGCTGTTTCATCGCAAGCACTCGGAGACCATTAATAGCATCTTATAGTCTCCGCATGTTGAATTACTTATCTATTATTAAAAACATTTTGATGTATGAATGTGTACGTACACATCATTGGATGTTTATACGAAGTATGGTGGGTGTCATTTGTTTACAGAACGTCCGGGAACAATTTCTTACGCAAAACTTTTTTATGGAATTATTTCCGTGATACTTTAGGTATGTATATTACTCATTAGAAATGATATCCTCTCATAAATTGTAGTTTAAAAAAATGAAAATACTAAAAGCTCAAACAAGTTGAGATACCTACAGAAATGCTTAAAAAACGAGGATCTATTGAATAAAAAAAGTATTAGTTCAGTCGTCAGAAAGTTGATCCCTAAAAATCATACGAAAAAGCTGAATTTTGCAGAGAATATTAATTTTCTGACCATAAAGAAGATGCAAAAAAACTTACCACTTTTACCCCCGGGCTTCCCCCTAAAAGTCCCTTCGTAGGGGGGTAAAAAAGTAAAAAATCGATTTACCAAGATCTGTACACAGTGGAAAAAAAGGTTTCAAATAAAAAATGTAGCTAAGATAATTTCAAACAAAAATGTTTATAAGCATTTGAAGACTACAGGGGAAAAACGCTGTAAGTCAATTTTTAAAATTTTTGGAAAACGCGATTTTGAGATTCAAAACTTCATAATTCATAAATAAACATGCTAAACCACTATTGTATTGAGTATTTAACAACTCATATATACAGAGTATGATATTATAAAATTGAAATTGTCATGTACAGTAGGTAACGAGAGAAATTAAAGAAAAAATCAACCAAAGGTCTGGAGAAAACAAGCAAAAACGCTGTAATTGACAAAATAATATATTATGAATTCAACGAAAGAAAAAATAAGCAGAACTAGACTTGTTTAACTTAACTAAAGCTAAAAACATTATTATTATCTGTTAAATGAATCAATAACATTGTAAAATTCTTAAAATAAAAAAAAGTCATGTTTTTTTAGCTGATCAAAATACATTCCTTTTTCTGAACAAATTTTTTTGAAAACTTGGAGATCTTTGTATTTTGCCATTGGAATGGGCAGTGACTCAGTAAAGGATCGAGAAGGAAAAACGAATTCTTTTCCAGTATACGGTGGTTTCCTACCAGTCACTTTTTTGTTAATGACAGCCGAAAACATTGTTCCATTGTAGGTGTCTCTGAAATAAATTAGTCTGAGATGTTGCTTTGAAATGCTTAATTTTCTTATTGGTCTAGTTTTAAAAGGTGCTTTTGTAACATACATAGGTGCAAGAAAAGTGTCCCAGCTACGCACCAAGTAGTTATCAACAGGCATAGGTTTTTGACGAGCCAATCGTAACACTGCTTCGTAATCTTCTAGGCTTTCTGCTGCACTTTTTTGATTAACGATACCAAAATCTTTATCGGTCTCCATGTAAGAGTGACCTCTTATAGGAAAGGTCACAGAAATAGAGTCAAACCTGTTTATTTAATGGACTAAATAATGTAGAAACCGGAATACCGTTCAATTTTTATTTTGGGCTCCACACGAATCACAGAAAATCACTAAGTTACAACTTCAGGAGGAAGCTGAATTGTCACATAGTCATACAGAAATGAGCAAACTTCATTGGCACCCTTTCGAGCTACTGTCTCAGGGTACGAGTACATAACAACATCATTATCACTAAGTCGATGGACATTAAAGGAGTTACTCGTAATATTAGGCATTGGAAGGTTTTTATTATATTCCATGGCTATGACTTTATATTCTCTTGAGATCCTTGCTCGTAGTTTAGCTTTTGCTTTTCGTTTCTAAAATGTCTGTGCTTTCAGCAAGTGAAGTTTCTGTCCTGTTTTAAGTTTATTAATTAATTTTTCATCTTTACATTCCCATATTTTTATTTTGGAAGCATCACAAATGCTGCAAGTGTCGGTTCTGGGATACCCATAGGAGATATTAAAGCGTGTGTTGAATGTTTTTCTATATACTTCATAGCACACTGCTCTATTGGGATGTTTCTCAAGGAATATTTTGTACATCTTTTTAATGTTAAGTTCCTCTGGAAGGTACTTCCTGCTAGATTTTTTTAGGCTATAGTGACTCATGCGTCCTTTGAATGATTTTATGTGATTTAAAATTAACTGCATAGTTTCTTCAGACAATTTATTGGGTCTTGAGCCATGTTTGGCGGTCTCTGTAATAAAAAGAGCCATCTCTTACGTTGCAATTCTCTTCATTTTTCTTGGCCTTCTTTGAGTTACAGGAAGTATGGATATTAGACCACCCAAATACATACTTTGCTCGTCCCAATTCAGCATAGAATTAAAATTACGAATAATTGTATTTCTTTGTTCAACCGTTATATTTTCAAAACACTGATAACGTTTGCAACAGCAGTCCTCGCCTGTTTCGTGAGTTTGCACTTTTACCGCTTTAGCTACATCACTTATTCGCCCAAAATTTTTCATTTTCTTGTAGTTTTTGACTGTAACGCCTCTTCAATTTCGCTGTCCTCATTTTCCATATTAATAAACAATAGTTCAAACTTACCAAACATTAAAAAACAAACTGTGATTATGATAATATGGATACTTAAATAAATAACTTGTATGAATGCTGAACAGTGACTGTGATTTTCCATTGTAAATTGTCCCTACGGACAGGCGCATTGAGCACCTAAATCTGACTTATAGCATTGTTGCCTAGTTTAACCTTGACTTGCAACGCTCAAGATGTATTCCTCAAGAAATTGATAAAACTTGACTTACAGCGTTTTTCCCCTGTAGTCTTCATTTGTTATGTAACAACGCTTGAAGCGACTGGGGATTTTGCATGTCAGTTACGCCCGCGAAATCAATGTTCAAAAAAATTTGTATCAGCTCGACGGTAAAAATTCGAACTTTTTATTCAAGTGACCTATACCCAAAAATCAAGATGCGTTTTACAGGTAAACAGTTTAGATTTCGTATGGAATTTTTGTATTTTACCGCAAATACACTTAGATTTTACACAGGTGTTAAATAAATAAACGTGGTGCGATTTTTGACATTTTTTATGATTCTCGTGAGATCAATAATAAAATTGATCACTATCATTGACCAGTTGTAGTAAAATTTTCATTTATAGAGATCAATCTTTAAAACCTATGACATTTGAATATGAATAAAAAACGCAGAATTTAGCTCTATTTGAAGAGCTTTTTTACAAAATTGCATAAATCCGTTTCCGGCTAAAATACATTTTTTGTTGAATTTCGAGAGTTTGGTCTACCTTAGATCTTGTGTATAAGTTAAAAGTTAATATTTCTCATTTAAAAGAGCCTAACAATCACGTTTCTTCCACAAAACTTAATTAACCCACTCAAAAACCTTTACCCCATGTTTACTCTTTTTTATGTAAAACTTAACACCTCCTTCTTTAGCTAACTATTAAAATTAGTTTTTGTTTTACAAAACTGCATAATTCCTCCGGCCTGTAGAACTATCCCTCTACTACTTTTGTTTGGTTTTAACACGTTCAGTGCTGATGACGTAATATTACGTCATGCCGACGTAACACCGTGGTGCGCATGCCGTGATTTTACGTCCCACGCTCGATTTGTCTTTGGCGGCAGGGATGACAGGTCTGAGGATTTTTCCTCAGAACTGGGGAAAACTGAGAATCTTTGGGGACTGAGAAAAAACTTTTTTAAAATGACTAATATCTGGGGAAATCAAACTGGCTGTAAAATATACTGTTAAATTTAGTAAATCCAGTAATTATGTGAATATTACATGTACTACAAGGATAAGATAAGATCGCGGTGACTGATTCCACATCTAAGCCATATTCAATACAGTTTGGTGAATTGGCGTTACGGCGAACAATGATATTGCCTGGGGTTCACTGACACTCTCATCTATTATAAACCACCTGTATAGGTCCTGGCTTCAATGACTTACAAAAAACAAATAAAATTATCAAGACTTCTTAGGAGTTTATGAGGCTTTGTCATTTCCTGTAATTCTAATAATAACGGTCTCATACTGTCAATAATATCAAAAACAATTACTATACCTGTCGGTGCCACTAATAGCACTTTACAACGCTTCTCATTTCTTTCAAGCTCCTGTCATATGTCATATAATTCGTGTATAATATTAATATACGCCATATGACAGAAGCTCGAAATAAACAAGAAGCGTTGAAAATTGCTATGGCTGGATGGCTAGATATAACGTCGGTAACCTACATGGCAGCAACACACAGCGCAACACGAGTTGCATGTATGTAGGAGAGGATTTGTTAAAAATTCAAATAAATATATAAATCTGGAAACTTCTGTTCAAAATCTGGCAACTTTTGAAACACAATTTGGGGAAATAAATTTTTTGGGACTGGCAACGCTGTCCGGTCAGTAATGCATTAGCACTGACCGGTAGTGCATGTTTTCTGTCGGCGCACCAAACTGAAGCATTATAAAATACGTTTACAACGCGAGTGCGGTTTTGAAAATGAGTGAACCTGTGCCAGGACCTTCGGGATGTAGTACCGCAAAAACAGTAAAACAGCGGAAATCTTCAGCTCCCTTTAGCATAGAGGAGTTTGAAGAGATATTATGCGACTCGGATTATGATGACGACGACCCGACTTTTTCTTTACGTGAGGAAGCGAGAAAATCTGGCTGGAGTGACTCTGATGACGAAGAAGAATCTGACGAAGGGCAAGCTGAAGAGGAGGAGCTGGATTCGACAGTATCAACTGCTGATACGACCCAAATTTCGAAAGATGACGATCCCCTTGTGCAACCTCAACAGCAGCACCGGCAGATCCTAGGCAACAAACAGGTACATCACCGATTATTACTTGGTCATATAATCCTCCGGTACTAACGCGTATCACCTTTTCAAATATCATAAAAATGCTCATATTGTTCATGTTTTGTGCCATTAGCTTAAAAATGAGGCTCCAGAGAATGTACAGAAAATTCATGTTACCTTTCCGACTCGTGGCCACAGTTTTCTTCCAGCTGATCGAGCTTTAGGCCGTGTGGAGAAGCGCTTGGAAAAAACTGATACCGCCATTTTGAGCGAAGAGTATGCTTCTATTTACGAGGAGTTTGGCTCTGTACAGAAATTCTGACAAGACTGGGTGATATACGATATCAAAAGCCTTGAAATGATTTATCAAAAAATAAAAGGAATCAGCCAAACCAAACGCGTCATTATTAAGAAAATCAAAACAAGGGACCGGCATACTTCAACCAAAATAAAATGCTGCGCCAACTATAGGTTCGACAGTGGAACAGAAACTTTTAGAAGCATTGTAAAAAAAAATAAAAATGATTTTCTTCAGACTCATCCCCAAATCCCACTATCTCATTCCGTGACTGAAGAGAAAAAAAAGATGTCCTTCATTTATTGCAAACCTACTTTGGACACAATTGGAAAGAGGTTCCTGATCTTCATTGGTATATTAATGCTCTTCAACGCAAAGTTACTAGTGATCCCGATCCAGAATCCCACAACTACTATGATGGCGAGTGTGATTGCTTGGAGGATGAACCAAAAAATGTTCACATTAAATTTTTTGACTCCTCATTTTTTTTTTATTTTAGTAGGTACTATTAAATATTTTTTATTTCTAAGAAATGACCTAATTCGGACTATACTTCAAGGTCAAGCACATGGGAAAAGAGGTCCAGGACGGAGAAGAATATCCTGGCTGCATAACCTGCGAAAATGGTTTAACTTAACCATTACCGGACTTTAGGGCAGCAGTCAACAAAGTCAGAATAGCCATGTTAGTGTCCAACATCCGCAACGGATAGGCACCATAAGTTGTTAGTTTGACAAAAGTTAATATTTCCCATCTTTTTTTACAAAATGCGATATCTCCAACAGACACATGGCTATATTTTGTTAATGTAAATCAAGAAAAATAATTTTAATTAACGTTTTATTTCTCTAAATCTAACCTCAGTTGATTACGTTCTCTGAAATTTCTGGAAAAGTGGATTTATGCAGTTTTGTAAAAAAGCTCCTCATTTGAATTATACTAACAGCATTATTGGACGTTACGCCAGCCCATTCCCTTCCAACTCAGAAATATATTAAAAACTTGGCAATGAGTGGCTTTTAAACTATTGTCAAAGATATATTTTTTGTGAATCAAAAAGCATTTACGTACCTACTAAGTTTAAGGTTTGTTTATTTCCACTTATCTGAAAATAACCAACACTTTTATAGCAAATGTTTTATTTGAGCATTAACAATATCCTTGACGAGCAGTTTATTACGTTAATATAAAAACAGATGATGTAAGTATTTTAATAAACTTCGTTAAATTTTAGAAAATAGTGGTTTTTAGGATCTTATTTATTCTATTAGTACCATTATTTTATTTATCAAATTAATTTACTAATCAAAAATACATTTACCATGATAATGTTGCAAAACTTGGCGACGCATCTCGCTAAAACTATGGAAACGGGCGTGTTTAACACACTCTCCATATTCCCGAATGATTTCCCAGGAACACACAAGTTAATTTCCCGGTTAATATCCGCTTAGATAATGTCCATACGGTACGCAAAGATTTAATATTGCGATGTTATTGAAACGACCGAGAATCCAAGAGCTGCTTTAGAAATCGAGTATCAGGCATTATCTACACATATTGTTGCGAGGTTTGGTCGTGTGCACCTGATGAGGGCTATTAGAGAAATTAGGTCAGGAAATGTTTGTAAAATTGGTCTGCATGCTTTTACATTCTTGTACCCACATTAATGTTTAAAAATTTAATAAGTTCTAATAATATAATCATACAGAGATGCTTGTATGGACCTTATAAACATAAAATGGAAAATGCTGAAAAATTATTAAAATTTTATGTTTGTAATATAGATACCATATTGATAAAGATAGTTTTGTAAGTCAAGTTAAAGCAGTTGGATCAGATGGTATTACTTGTAGAATAGTAGATAGCTCAGGTTTATTTAAAGTAATGCTGGAGTGGAAATGAGACAAATTTCAGGTGAATGAAGAAATCTTCTTACCTGAATACAAAAATCAAAGAGGTGTTCAACAACACATCAATAATAATACCATAAAACTAGTTGGTATGACCATGAAAATGTGGAAGGGAGTAATTGATAGACGGATACGAGGGGAGACGGAAATATCGGAAAATCAGTTTGGATTTATCTAAAGTAAATCAACAACAAAGCAATTTTCATTATAGGGTATCTGATGAAAAATATAAGTATAAAAAAATGGTCTTCTTTAATCTTTATAAAGCTTATAATAAAGTGCTTGATGATGTCGGTTAGGCAATGTTACTAGGAGATACTAAAAGGGGATTAGAACAAAAATAGAACATTGGAGAAAGCTACCGAAGAAAAAGGATTTAATCTTTTAAAAAGGACAAAAACAGAGCATCTAAAACATCATTTAAAGATGGAGTTACTACTACTACAAATAAGATGATAACTATGGGTGGTAAAATAATGATTGTAAAAACAGTTCTAGGTGTCGGTATTAAAAAGTATTAGTGAGATAGATTAAAACTCATGCAGTACAGTTAGAGCGAGATGGATGAAATGGAAAATGATGAAGTGGATGAAAAAGTAAAAATCATCGTAAGCCCACAAATCGATAAGCTACTTAATGATCATGAAGCTCGGAATCCAAGATCCAGCAGGAAAGAATAATTATTTTTAGACGATATGTTGTCGTGAAGGTAGATTTTTACCAAACAAATAAGAATAACTCTATAACCATGAAAATTGGAATAGGGAACCTGAGAACGTTATAGCATCAGGCAAATTGGATAACGCTGTATCGGAAATGTGCACATTGAAGATTACAATACAATGGCAGAATCATGAAAGTGTAACGTCAGGAATGGAAAAATGTATTATTCCGGTAACAACAACTCCATACACAGGCAGAGAGTTGGCATTATAGTTGATAACATTACTCAAAAGCCTGTCTGTAACTTTTTTCTCTACCCTTATCGAGTATTGACGCTGTCTTTCAACTCTCATTTAAAACATGGCAATGTCTTGAAGCTAACTAAAAGACATGATATAAATATTATAATGGGCCATTTAAACGCTGAAGTGGACCAAGGAGAAGTAAAGAATTGTGTGGGACCATATGGACTGGGAGGAGAATGAACGTGGAAATAGGGCACAAGATAATTGTTGTAGATTATACACCTGCAGGTCATCAAGTGCAGACCATAACAACAAAATGGTCAGAAATCAAGTAGATTATATTAACGTCAATAGAAGATATAGAAATTCTATCATATCAACCAAAACTATCCAAAAGCGGACATATCCTCTGATCACAACCCGATTGTGTTGTTGATAAGAGTGAATCTAAAGACTGTAAAGATCCTTACCTCCAAGAAAATCATGGATACAAGGAGGCTTAAAGAGAACAGAAGAACATAAGAAAAGTCAAAGAAGATAATACAGAAACTCTAACTATTGACCATAAATGGGAAAAAATTCAACATGCCCTTATGTGAGGTGGAAAACCGTTGGAAACTTCAAGCCTCTTACGACAGAAGAATACAGTAGATTACAGATACAGTAGATTTCCAAAGACATAAAAGAAGACATTAAATCAATGAACCAATTATATCCAATACTATTTAACGATGAAACAGGAGAACTGTCATTAGAAACCACAGAGGATACCGGACTACCAATATTAGTAGAGGAATTTTAGAGGAATAGTTTTTGACCAGATGATGTGCCTATCAAATTATTAAAACTCACCGATAAAGATGTTATTGATGTAATGGTTAAAGTCTTTAATCTAATACATGAGACTGCCACAACCTCCAGACCATGGCTGTAATTGACCTTGGTAGCAATTCTCAAAAAGTCGTAAGGACTTGAATTTCGAATTAGAAATAGTATATCCTTAAGAGATGTTTTGTTCGCTTTTAATGTTCTGGCCCAGTAATGCATGGACATGAATTAGCACATGTGCTTATGTTTTGTAGACTTTGAAAAGGCATTTGATAAGGTTCAACTAGAAAGCTTGTGGATAAAAAGCAGCAATAATAACATTAGTGATACAAAAAGACCGCTAACAATAATGATTTAGAGAACGTTATGCAACGCCTTAATGTATGCTCTCATGAATACGTGATAGAGATGAATTTGAAGAAAACTAAGTGATAGTCACTGATTCAGCAGATATAAACATCCAACTGGTTATTGAAGAAATTGTCACTGAGAGCGTGGATACCTACAAATACTTGGAAACATCGTTAATACCAAACGTAGACCAAAATAAAGAAATCAAGACCCGTATTGAGCTAGCGCGTACATCATTCATTAAATTTTAAAAGTTTCTATGTTGTAGGATTATAAGTTAGAGCTACGCCTAAAGATGCTTCTACGTGTTCTCTACTTTTCTTTGTAGTTTGGAAGCGTGGACACTAAAACAAGTGCATGTAAATAAGTTTGCTGCCTTATAAGGATAGAAAGTGAAACGGAAATAATATTAACTATCAAAAGACGCAAAACTTGAGTACTTGAGACATGAAATGAGAGGGCAAAAATATCCATCACTACATTTCATTAAGCAAGACAAAATTAGAGGAGAGCAAAATGTGGGAAGAATATCCTAGCTTAAGAACATGAGGGAATGGTTTAAATGCAGTAGTGTAAAACAATTTACAGAAATGGTCAATAAGGTGCACATAACCAGGATGATTTCCAACCTTCGATAAGATGGAACTTGAAGAAGAAGGATGAAATAGAAGAAGGCGATTGGTGTATTGTGTGATAGAAAGATTTTTTTAAATAGAAAGACAAACTATAAACATATTACATTATCACATGATTAGTATATAATATATACAGATGAATTGCTTAAGTTGAAATATAAGGCTGGTGATGTTACGTTTGTGGAAAGACACTAACCTTAAACACAAAAAACAATCAAAATGTGAATGAGATACAGAAGAATATTTCTAGAAAATACTACGAATAAAATAAGAACAGACTAAGAGCGAGAACATGCTTTAAAAATAATAGCAAAAATTAAAAATACGGAGATTGTAAGAAAAAGTTTGTAAAAAGAAGACACCTTTGGTAAATGGTCGAAGAGTATAAGTATCATATTAGAAAAAAATTAATCAGGATAAAAACATGCTGAAGAAACTAGAAGGGATCGTGTCTACACAACTTGTAAATCATGATGGTTATGACAATGATAAAGATGGTAGTGACGACGATGATGATTAATCATATACAATACCGCCGCATTTTATGTTTTAATCCATGACGTATAATCCTCTAATAATAAATATATTCCAACTTATATTACACTAATGGAAAAAGAACAATCATTTCTAAAAACCGACTATGGGTTTGGGATAACATCTGCCTGCTATACACAACATTATGATGGTGCACAAATCCGCAGATATCCCTTTCGCGTATCAAAAATCGTTTATAGACGATCAACCGATAAAACTAGACTAAAACAAAATTAAAAACTACAGTTACCTTTATTCTCTTATCGGAACCAGTCTTTTTGAGGGGTGGTGGTGTGTTGGCTTGCGCTTTGTCCACTTTACCCTGTGACAGTTTTCGGAGTGGAGGTGGCAGCCATTTCCGTCTGCAAAAAAAGAGAAAAAGTGAAAATAGAATCCTTTCAACTTTTGCATATACAAACAAGCTTTTAGTTGCAACTCGTTGGATTTTCTTTTGACAATTAAGCCTTTTAAATGAGCGTTCTATGTAAACCGATTTCAGGAAAATGTATACACGGTCCAAATGAGCTTTTGGTTTAAATTTTAGGATTTTTAAACGAACTACAAGCATTTTAACGAGTTGTAGGTTTTAATAAAATATATTAAATTTTTCTGGTCATAGTTTATGTTGGAGATAACAAATTTAATATTTTCGCTTACACTTAATGAATATTCCTAAATAAATTTTAATAATATACTTAAAGTAAAAACTCACAGTTTTGAGATAGACTGTGTATTTTAAAACACCTGCTTTTTATGTCTTTCGCATTATTTTCATTCTATAGCAGAATGGTATTTAATAATATTCCACCTGAACTTAACAAATGATGCAAATAATATACCACGCCAACTACCAGAGAGATAGAGGAAGTTGCCTAAAGCCGGCTCCTACTTTATTTTTAAATTTTAAAAAATTCAAATTTGAAAAAAAAATATTTTTTAATATGTATCTTACTATGTTTTACATAGGTGTCTATTTTATTTATATTTTTTTATAAACTTTTGTAGACGTAAATTTTTTTTCTTGAACATTGCATTTTTGTGAATTTGAGAAATGTTTCCTAATGTGGGCCCCTAAAAAAATTAGAGAATATTTTAGGAAAAATAAAACACCAACAATTTAAATAAACAAAATTGTAATTTTACATAGAAAATATAATAGTTTTCTGTGGCAAAAAGATTCTTTGTCTAATGCCATCTCTCTCTCTCTCTCTCACAGACACAAAAAATATAATAACTGACACTCAAGTGCGACAATAATCGCATATATAGTCTTTTTCTGCTCCTGCACACTCAACGTGAGCCCAGAGGGAACACATAAGGCATTTAACCCAACGCTCTCCTTTACAGTCATCTGAAAATTGAACACAACAAAACAAACATTCCGCTTCCTCTTAAGCCATGACTAAAGATACACCTGGTGGAATTTCTAACTCAGAAGAACTTGAGGATATGGTGTCGCCCGAGTGTTCTCCGGAGCTAGATTCTCCTTGAACTTAAGACTTTTCTTAGCTTTCTCTTTTCTTTGCAACGGGAGACATTTTGAACCACGACCTTTACCACGTGCCGGTTGTTTAATGGCCTCAGCTACTGCCTCCTCTCTAATTGTTGCAGCCTCTTCTAATTGCGATTTGTAAGGAAAATAAGTTATAAGTGCTGAACTGGTTGCTTTATCTCCTCTAGTAGAAGCTGTTTTCTTGATTTTCGGTATAGGGTTGATAGGAAATGGGCTTGCATGGAAAGAATTTTGCTGTATTCCATGTTCATTCTGAGGTTGGCTCTGGGTAGAATTTTGTTTATCCGAGGATGACAGGTTAGCTTGACAGGATGTAGATGACTTTGGCGGAACAACTAAATCAGATGCTCTTGATGTTGATGACACCAGGACCATTCAACTCGGATGCTCTTGATATTGATGGTACAGCCAAGTCAACTTTAACACCATTAAATTCAGTTTCACTGGGATTTAATTCTCTTTGCTCGTCTAGTTCCTGAGAAATGGTAGAATTTGGAGCAAGATTATTACGTGCCTCCACAATGTATTCAGATTCTGTGAACATGTTTAGGTTAATAGGAAAAATTCCAGTAACTCTGAAGCCATTGATGGCTATCTTAGTCTTCTGACATTTAATGTAGGCTCTCTTAAAAAGCTCTATTACAGCATAAGCACTAACAGACCGATTACTATGTCGTAACCATTGTCGAATTTCTTCGCTGTACATGGCTTTTACAGGTCCCATGAATGTCCTGTCAAGTGGTTGTAGTTGGTGTGATAAATGAGGCGGCAGTAATACAATTATAAAACATAGTTTTGTCTGGCCAAATCGATGTCAATATTTTCGGTGTGACTGAAATGTCCGTCTAAGATGAAAAGGACAGGATTATCTTTCAAAGGTTTTACAAATGCTATAAAGTGTATGTGTAAAGTGCTTGTATACATCCTGGGGGATGTGCTGCAAATATGGTTCCCGGTGGAGCCTCTTTTTTCAGTTGATCGCTCAAATTCTTACTTGGAAAAATGACTAACAGGGGAACGAAGAATCCAGATGCATTCATACAGGCAACTATTGTAAAGAGAGATCCACGCTTAGCAGATGTCAGAGCAGCAACTTGAATTTTTCCACGCAAAGTAATTACTTTAGCCACTTTTGACTGTATGGTAGATATACCACTTTCATCTACAATGAAAATTCTATCAGGGGTAAATTTTTCTTTCTTATAAACCTCTTCTAGAAGATTAAAAGATCTATCGGTATTTTCTTTAATGAATCCTAAAGATCTTGCAAAGGACGTGCCAGTTGGTTTTCGTTCTGATAACTTCTTTTTGTGGCGTATTAAAAAAAGACTTGCCCATTTTTTCCCAGCCATTTCATGTTTGAAAGGGTGCTGAACGTGATTCCTTTCAGCTAATTGTACAGCCATTCTTCGTAAATCATACATAGAAAATCGAAAAGATGTATTAAATTAATTACTTCTTGAATTGATGGGTCAAGATTATCAATACCGCTCCAAATTCATCCTGATAAACACACAACTGCCAATTTGGCTTCCACAAATCAATACATTTTGAAAAAAAAAAAAACTAAAAATATTTCTAATGCAACAGTTTTTAATTTCAGTAATTTTCTAAACACTATAATCTTAACATTAATTCAATGCAATGTAACTGTTCCATCAACATCTTTTTTTTTTGGACATTTAACTGTTTTTCGTACAAGTCTTTCTGGTCGTGAGAAAAAAAATACGATCTGTTACTCCGTTAGTACGAAAATTAAAAGTTATAAAATAACGAAAGGTTACTAATCTCTCGATAAAACCAGAAATTGTAAAAACAATATTTATTTAATAAAATCCAGGACGCGTGTCGACATAACTGTCATCATCAGCTTTATAAAATCGTACTCTTGTAAATTCATATGAACTACTCCACTTCTATATGGCCTATCTAAGATCTACAAACAAAACTTTCCATTAAGACCTGTTAGCCAAACAGCATAATTTTTTAATATTAACATCAAACTTCTTACCAAGAAAACTCCTTGCTAAGAAAGTTGGTAACGCTTTGTGTCCTTAAGACCCTTATCCTCCAAGAATTTCTTTAATGAATTCTTTGCCTTTTTCAATTTACGATACACACATTTCCTAAATCCATTTACGTTACATACTACTGTTATTTCTCTAGCCAAATGTCGTGTTTCTAAAAAAATAAAGTCCCGTTGACTCAAAATGAGTCAGCGAAGAACTAACTCGAGACCAGTTCATTTTCGTCTCAGTTCTTGCACAAGAAGGCCCAACTTGGCTGAGAAGTGTATTTACTCATATTATCTATTTTGCAACTGTCCCTCTAATGTAAATTATCTATTATTATTATAGACTTTGATGTTAATTCTGTTTGCCGTTATTTCTGCTACCACAACCCATTGTCGCTGTGATTAGGATTACCTGTCGCCTAAAGAGGATCGTATTGTATTTCTAATTGCTATAGTTGGTTATCGAGTGCTGTTCCCAGTGTCTATTTGCAGTTCAAAGACTGACTCTATCTACCTGAACTCGCCACGTGCCTTATGTATTGTAAGTACCTTGACGTTTTCTCTCAATCAAACCAAACCAAAAAGCCGCAGGTTTTATAATCAAAACATTAGGTACCGTTTCTTCTTTTTAAGGTGCCTGTCCGTTCCGAACGTTGGGGATCATTCTGGTTATGATGACTTTGTTGATTGCTATACGAAATAGCTGTGTTGAGGTCTTTCTATACCATACTCTCAGGTTAGCAAGCCAGGATATTCTTCTTCGTCCTGGGGCCCTTTTTCCTTCAATTTAACATTGTAAAATGCATTGAAGTAGCTGCTGAACTAACTGAAGTAGATGGCTCGTATCTGCCTTAATTTTTTATTATATGGCCCAAGTACTGCAGTTTACGGCCCTTCCTGATGTTGACCAAATCCGCAGTTGTGTTCATCCTCCGCAGTACTTCTTCGTTGGTGACTTTGTCTGTCCATGGTATCTTCAAGGTCCTTCTGTATGACCATAGCTCAAAAGCCTGAAGTTTTGATAGAGTTTCCGCCTTCAATGTATATGTTTCTACTCCGTACAGAAGAATTGAATACATATAACAATTTAAGGAGCCTTATTTTTGTTTCTAGGGTGAGGTCATGGCTCTTGAACACAGAACTCATAGTCAAGAATGCACTCTTTGCCTTTCCGATGAGACAATTAATCTCTTGGGTATCGTCCCACGACTCATTGATTATAGTTCCCAAGTAGTTGTATTGTGAGAATCGTTCAATTCTCATTTGGTTCAGATACAGATTTGCTCCAGTTATGTTTTGCTTGCTGATGATCATTAGCATGGTTTTGCTGGTGTTTATATACAGTCCATATATTCTACTTGTTTCCATTATTTTGTTCATTAAGTTTTGCAGCCCTTTTATGGTATTCGAAAACACTATTGTATCATCTGCATACCGCAGGTTATTGCCGTTTGCCTGTTTAAAATAATAAGAGTTCGTTTTTCATTCGTTTTAAAAGTATTTCGTTCAGAACGTATTTCCGTCTAAATGCCCCCAGAGGCTGTAATTGATACAAATTCAGTGATTTTTACCACATACATAGGTATAGCATATTTTCCCTTTTTGACGGATGGAAAATTAATAGTAATTTATGGTGATAGTTCCCTAAGAAATCTGTTAAGATGATATTTGCTGAATATACGTATGATATATATTTGTCGTATTTACTAGCAATTATAAGATTTAGTATACAACGGAATGATCATTAGGTTTAATTATTACTCATTTTCAAGTATATTTTAAAAGAATTTTGATATTAAAACATTGACATAATCGAAGTCCGAAAAATATTTTTTACCTTCATAAGTTTATTATTAAATACGTGAATCTAAATTTTTTTGTTGCCCAGCATTTCTATTTTGACATTAGGCCGATACTAATCGTGTTTTTTTTTAATAATAACTTTTCTAACTTGGTTCATTGAAATAATTTTTTGTTAAGCATATAATGAATTTTGCACAGTGTCTAATTAATTTGAAGTAACCAAATACATTAGTTGTAAATCGAACATTTATTTCATTTATTTCATAACATAGATATCTGATTATTAATTTTATCAGTTTACGTATTAACTCTTTCATGTATAACTTATTATCTGAATTTATTAGCTTATCTTTATATATGTACAGTGTATATGTCTCGTATTACTAGTGTGTGTCGCGGGATATAATACCCCTCCCTACTTTTTTGTTATTGTGTAGTAATGATTTTTTATCTTCTCCGTTATCATTCTCGTTATACTCCCTTTTCATTCTCTTATTTACCAGGTTTCCCTGTTTCTTTCATAAATAGGGAGGTGTCCAAAATTTTCTTCCTTTTCGTCTTTTCGTGATCGACTAACTCGTGAACCACTTGTAGTCTAGCTCTGACGAAACCCGACGAAGACATCTCTACCAGGCTCTTTTCCTAATCAAATCGTTCGTACCAAACTCTGTATATCTTTCCTTTCAGCCATTCCACAATTATTGCATCAAAAAGTACACCGCTCACTCGCTACCAGTTAAACCAACCAGCTTGTATCCCGTGGGCAAATTCTCAATCTAGTACCCCATTTTCCGTTATGTAGAACGGAATCATATCATATCCTATCAAAGAAGCTCCCTCTCTTACTTTCTCCAGTAAATCCATAAAAACAATTGAGTCAAAAGCCCTGATGCAGACCAACAGTCACTGAAAAACTTTCAGTCAATCCGTCACAAGTCCAATTAAAAAACAGCTACAAAGATCTGAACAAGAAAATATCGGACAAAATATAGATATAATGAATTCCGCCATGGTTACCCTAGCAAACGAATTTTTGAAATTAGAAAAAGGGCCAGTAAAGAAAAAGGATTGGATGACCGATAACATACTAGACCTTATTCAGCAAAGAAGAAATTGTAGAAATAAAGATGAGACTTGATATAGAGAAATATATCGACAAATAAGATACAAGATTAAGCGAGCAAAAGAGGACTGGATGGAGCAGAAATGTTGTGAGATGGAAGAACTACAAAGAAAACATGACGAGTTTAATATACATAAAAAACTCCAAAGGTAAAATTATTCTCGACTTAAACGAAAAACGGAAAAATGGACCAACTACATAAAAAAGCTCTTCCTGGATACGAGACCACCACTTAACAACACAAAGTATACGAATACTGGTCCTAGTTTTTTTTTAAAGCAGAAGTAGAGAAAGCCATCAAACAAAGCAAAAATGGTCCTGACCAAATACCATCAGACTGGCTCAAACTTTTAGACGACGACAATGTCTCAGAACTAACAAACATTTATAACCACATATACGAAACTGGAACACTGCCACAAATATAGGTGGAGTCTACATTTATCCCACTTCCAAAAAATCTAATACATCATTATGTAAAGTCTTTAGACTAATTATTCTCATGAGTCACTCTCTCAAGCTACTTCTTAATAGAATCAAGCAGAAATGTGAAAACACAATGGAAAGCAAACAATTCGGTTTCAGAGAAGAATTTAGAACAATGGAACCTTTATTCTCAATGCTAACACTACTTCAATGATCATGGGAAGTACAGAAACCAATTTACGTCTGTTTTATAGATTTTGAGAATGCGATTGATAGGGTTCAACATGGTAGGCTGTTTGAATATCTAGTAATGATCGGAATAGATGATAAGGATCTGAGACTTTTACAACATCTATATTGGAATCAAGAACCGTCTATTCTGGTAGACGGCAAAGAAAAGGACAAAATTTGTATTAAAAGAGGTGTTAGACAGAGTTGTGTGTTGTTCCCAACTTCGTGTAACGTTTACTCAGAAATAATTTTTAACGAAGCCTTGGAAGGGCAATGTTGAGTGCACAATGGAGGAGAAACTATTCTTCAATTCTTTATAGGTCGAGTCACTAGAGAATGCTCTAATAACGAACTAAGCATAAATACAATAAATACACAGTTACTTGTGGTTAGTAAACAAGCCTTGGCGCTATACAACTAAATGTCAATAATGAACCGATAATAAAAGTTAACCATTTTAAATACCTAGGATGTTGGATAAACGAGACATTAAATCCGCATGAATAAATTAAAACTCGTATAGAAATTGCAAGAGGAGCATTTATGAAACTTAGATCTATTCTGAGCAATTCTCAGCTGAACTTACAGATGAGAATTAAGTTCCTAAAATGTTATGTGTATCCTGTATTACTGTATGGATGTGAAACCTGGATTATGAGGGTTAACATGATGAACAAATTAGAAGCCTTAAAGATGTGGTTACATCGTAGAATGCTCAGAATATCATGGATTCAACACATTTCAAACAGAGAAGTCTTGAACAGAGTAGGTCAAGGTGAAGGTGACTTAATAAAGATGATAAAAAAGAGAAAATCAAATATCTGGGGCATATAATAGGAGGAAGCAGATACAGGATAATGCAGTTGATACTCAACGAAAGATCGACGGAAAAAGAGGAATTGGTAGGAAGAAATACTCATGGCTCCGACACCTTCGTCAATGGACTGGCTTATCAGCAGATGAATTATTACATGCCGCGCAAGATCGAGAATAATATCGGCAAATCGTCATGGAAACAACCCACGCCTAAAACCTGGGCACGGTACTCAAAAAAGAAGAAGACACAAGTCCTTACTTTGGTGTCTCTCTCTTCAATCCTGACCCCCCAGGGGGAGTGTAGTGGTCGACGTGATGTCGTGTATTGTCCGTCTCTAGAGATCTCTGTCTCTGGCCATTTCTTTTAATTCATGCATAGGTCTTTGGCATATTCCTGTAATTTGATCTATCCATCTTGTTGGGGATCTTCCTCGTGATCTTCGGCCTTTTTACCTTTCCTTGTATTATGAGTCTTTCCATGTTTTCTGTGTTTGCTCTCATAATATGCCCAAAATATTTTAATTGTTGGAGATGGACTTTACTAGAGAGTCGTTGGCTAACTTTTAGCTCTCTTAAAATTGAATTATTTGTTCTACGGTCGGTCCAAGGAATTCGTAACATTCGTCTCCAACAGAACATTTCAGTGGCGTCTATCTTTCTTCTCTCCGATTGTCTCAGAGTCCAAGATTCACATCCGTAGGTCAGTATTGGGAATATTAAGCAGTTGATCAACCTCATCTTTATCGCTCTTGAAATTTGACAGTCCTTCCATATTTTGGTCATTTTTGCTGTGGCAACTTTTGCTAGATCACATCTACGTTTAGTCTCTTCTTGTAATGACCCTGTGTTTGTGATTAATGATCCCAGATATAAGTATGAGCTCACAACCTCGAACCGGTCAATTGTGGTTATGTGTGGATGATTGTTGTGTAGTCTATCCACTATCATGATCTTTGTCTTTGATATGTTTAATTGCAGACCAAATATTTGACTTTCGTTTTCGATCAGTCGTATAAGTTCCATCAGCTCTGCTTGACTATTTGCAAGAAGGGCTGTGTCATCCGCGAAACGTAGGTTGTTTAGTTTATGACCATTTATTGAGATGCCCTTTTCCCATCCTTCAAGTGCTCTTCGCATAATATACTCCCCATATATGTTGAATAATTGTGGAGATAGTATACATCCTTGTCTGACACCCCGTTCTGGATGAAACTCGTTCGAAAGTGTGTCAAGTACTGTAACTAATCCAGTAGTGTGTTCATATAGTTCAGTTATAAGCGTAATTAGATGTTGTGGTACGCCTACTTCTTTTTGAATTCCCTAGATTTCTCGATTATCTGTCTTATATTCAGCAGGTGTTCTCGAGTGCCTCTACTTTGGTACAGGCTCCCTCATACATATCCTTCACGAACCTTAAGTACTTTTCAGGAAGCCATTTCTGTCTCATACACCTCCATAGCTCTTGCTTAGGGACTATGTCGTAAGTCTCCTCAAGATCTTTAAATACCAAATGTATAGACATCTATTACATCTGTACGCATTTATAATTCAATTGCGATTGATTAATTTTAATTTAGAAAATATTTATATTTTTTTACCGCCATTTGTAATTTGATTGACAGTTTCATCTTACTTCAGTGGTTTTCAATATCAAATCGACCACAAAGGGTGAAACGCACAATATAAAATATTCCTTTACGTCACTGTAGACATCAAATTAAAGATAAATGAACGATAATAAAAATATTTTATTATGGTACTTTTTGTAATTGTTTTTCAGTATTATTTATGAATATTTTTTTGTCGCAATTCACAATTATTCGAAAACCATTTCCAGTCATTTCTATCGTTGTTTGTTTTCGTTTTATGATTTTATGAAAACTCGAGATTGTATTTCGAGCCGTTCGTTATATTTAGTCAAACTCATAATGGATTTTCCATTATTCTTCAAAACAAACACGGACGTTGCAAGAAAGGTTATTGCAAGCCAAAAAATAAATATTTAAAAGCGTTAATAGAAATTTGAAGTTGGCGAGTGTTTTAAAACGGAACTCACAAAAGCTTGAATTATGTTACATTGTCTCCTTAAATATTTGGAGTCAAAATAACAAAAACTGGTGGTTAAAGAAACGTGTAAAATGCTAGATTTTTTGGAAAGTAGGATATGTTTCCGTAATCCGAAAATCATGCGTAGATGACGCTGGTAATAAAAAATTAAATAATTTAAAAAATATAATTTTCATACTAATAGAATTTATTCAATGAAATCTACGATACTGGGTAAAATCGAAATATGAAAATAAGATGGTTGGTTTGGAGAAGTTCCAGTTTGTCAGCTCTACTAAAACAATTTTTAATTGAAGGTGATTACTTGGCAACATCGTACTTAACGAAGCCCTTAACGATAACTTTTCAACGAAATTATCAACGTATTGAAATTATCAATTTGCAGAGGCGTACCAAAAAAATTTTTAATTATTTATTTAAACACATAAGTAATTACGTAAAAATTAAATCTAAGACCGATTTAATTATTAAATTATCATGTCTCTTTTAACAGGTATCTTATAGTTGTCTAACAAAATAAAATAAAATTTTATTCTTATTAGAGAGTATCTAATACAGAACTTCAAAAAACAGAAAACTTTAGAACATCATCATCAATGGTGCTACAGCCCTATGAAAGAGCCTCGACCTTCCCAAGTCTGATAAAGTTGTTAGTTTATTAATTTTGTTGGTTAGGACTTTTGTGGTAAGCTTAAGTGAGGTGTTCAGTAGATTTATACCTCTATAATTGTTGGGGTCTTCTTTATCTCCTTTCTTGACCATTGGTATCATTATGCTGTTTCTCCATGCGTCTGATATCTTGCAGTGCAATATTAGTTTTTGTATAAGTTTTGTCATCTCTAGGGTTAAACTTTCTCATCCGTATTTTAGAAGCTCGTTGGTTATTTCGTCTGGCCCTGGTGACTTTCTATTTTTGAGTAAATTTATGACTATTTCTACTTCGTGAAAACTGATTTCTATTTCGTCTCTTAGTTCAGGTGCGTTATTGTGTTGATTATTATTTTCCTTTGCTTTAAACAGTTCCGTCAGGTACGGTCCGTCCCAAACCCTTTTTTCAGTGCGTCATAGTTGATCGAATTCTCTCTAACGCATAAAGCTAGAAGTGACAGAAAAAGACGTGAGTCTGTGATTATTATACATAAAATATAGAAAATTATGTATCGTTCACAAGTATTTGCATATTAAAGCGAATTCTACTTACGGATGTATAATTGGTTGGAGTTTAGAATACGCTAAATAGATATCCAATCAATGATGCGCATAAATATAATTTGACGCAGATTATCTTGATCATGACAATACTTTCACAATGTCAACTGATAAAATGATAATTGTCATTCCAGGTTAGTATTTTCAGACATTTTACAGTGAAAATTTAATTTTGTATTTATTGTCATAAAAATATTTTAAATATGCCGAGATATACCGAGAAAGAACAAAGACTACATACCTATTTAAAAAAATAACCTTTTCACATTTAGTCGATTACGTTCCTGCAAGTGTCAGATTTAACTAAAATGTCAAGCAATAATTTTCGACATTCTTAAAATCCTATATGACGTCACATTTAGTGACGCACTGAAAAAAGGGTTTGGGACGGACCGTATCTTTCCCATTCGTTTGCTGGTATATTATTGTATTCCTTGAAGAGATTGATGATAATATTATTTGTGAAGAATCAATAAAATCGGATATTGCAGGTACATATGAAATACAAGTGATTGGGAATTCTAACGATTCTGATTATGATATTTCTCTGAACCACAGATAAAACGTCAAAAAAAACCAGGCAAAAATAGTAAATCCAAATGTATCTCAAGTTGTAATAACGGATATTTTTTGTGCTCAGTACTAATTCAACATCTCTCTGATTGATATTTAGACAATATAAAAGCCAACCATGTAGGCAAGTCATATATTGAAGTTTTTTCACTTTTTTTGATAAAAAAGTAATTGAGAATAACCGTCACAATTTTGAAATGAATAACATAGATTTAAAAAAATTATTAGCATATGTATATTATCTGGTTTACACTCTGCTTCAAGTTGATATGCATTGGTCAAAGGATGAGGATAAAGAAGTGCATATTATAAGAGAAAGCATGAGCCGACATAGATTTATAATTTTAATTTATAATAGTGAAGAAACCGCTACATTAGTGTCAGTACATGGGCGTCAATCTAAATTTGCTTTACCAGATGAAACCAGATTCGACAATATTGGCCACATTATAAAAGAGACGATAGTGCAAAAATGTAGGATGTACAAAAGTAATACTATTTATTTATGTAAAAAGTGAAGAATGCATCTACACCCCGAATATTTCGAAACTTTTTACCTTAAAATTTAATTTACGTTTAAGATACAATATGTTTCTTTATTAAAAATTGTACTGTTTTCCTTAAAAATGAGAAAAAAAAATCCAATTTAATAAATTAATTGTCAAATTTCTCTTTGTATATTGAGGGGCCGTTGAGGGTTTAATACTATACCTATAAAGAATAAACTGGCCTCAAATTTACTTTACTTACCTCAAAACTATTTTAAAGTTAATATTAAAGTATATTTAATAAATATATTCCCAATAATACACTACGCCTATGCACATATGTATAAAATCTGGAAGATATCATATTTCATAAACTTCAATAAACTAAGATATCATATTTCTCTAATTAACATTCTTTCTAAAAACGTAAATATATATAGACCAGCAAAATATTGATAATTTTACCGATGTTCCAAACTATTCTATGAACTTGTCTCACTATACACTCGTGAATCGCACCAATTTATATTGTTACGGGGGCAAATTTATCTTACATGGGTTACAAATTTACATATTTACATGGCCGAAGCATACACAATAAAAATGACCCCGGTAAGAATTTATTAATGAAATTTTTCAATGGTTGCCGCTACCGTTTAGTTTAATTTGTAGATTAGTCACCTTTAATTGAAAATTGTCCGACTATAGTTCTTGATGGACAATCTTTCCTACTGAGTCATCATCATCATCAGAAGTGGCTCGACAATCCGTTGTGGATCTTGGCCTGCTCACAAAGAAGTCGCCACTCCTGTCGATTACTGGCAACTTTCCTCCATCTTTTAACACTTAGAATCTGTAGGTCTTCTTCCATTGAAAATTCAACTTCGAAAGCGTATGGTTAAATGCTACATTTGGTCAGTCCTCTTATACGGTGTCGAAGCATGGACATTATCCACCATTAGTCTGGAGTCTGGCCTTTGAAATGTGGCTGCACAGACGTATACTAAAAATTCCATGGACGGCTATGCTGACAAATGTGGCAGTCCTTGAGAGAGCAAAGGAGGAGGAGAGAGCAGCTCGCGAGCTGCTTGATAACATCAAATATAGAAAGATGGCCTATTTTGAACACGTAGTAAGGGGAGACCGATATAATATTCTTCAACTTATTATGATGGGTAAAATCGAAGGACGCAGAGGAATTGGTAGAAAGCAGGCCTCTTGATTGAAGAATATCAGAGAGTGGACAGGAATAAAGAAAGCTGAGCAACTCTTTAGAATAGCTCGAGATAGAGACAGTTTCGCCATGTTAATCGCCAACGTCAAGGGGACTTGATAGGACACGTTAAGACGAAGTCAAATTTCTTCTCTTTTTTACAGTATTGATAGTGCCTGGTAGACCATTTTATTGTAGTGAACCACCCACTGTCTAATATATTGTTTAGTTTATTTCTTGCATTTACACTTTGTCCACTTCATTTACTCTCAAACTAACAACCAAATTATTATAGACGGGTGTAAGTGTGAGATCTGGATTATACAATCTAGTTAAATTAAAATATTCAGATTTCATCAGTTGATTTCCTATAGTAGTGTCAGTTGGACCTTTGGTCAATGCTTACTTACATAGAATTTTAATATGTGCAGATCACATTTCCATGATTGTGACTGCCCATCCAAGCTGTCATATGTCACATGTCACCTTTAAATTTCCGTTAATACCATTCTCTCTCCTATTGTGGACAAGAATGTAGCTTCGACTCATTTAAAATAATTTTTAACTGGTTGTCCTTTTAAAACGTTAATCACAAAAAAAATTCTCATCATCCATTAACTTCGAGTTTTTTATCGAAGTTAATCAATTTCTTCATAAAAAAAAAAACGTTTCTTGGCTTATTTCAGATGCCCCTGATGATGCTTTAGAAAGCGAAAGTACTTGGGCAAGATTTAAATAATAAAATTGTGCTCGATATCTGCTTTCATTCTATCAAAGTGCATTTATTCGAGCATTCAACCCTATATCAATTTGTGAGAAGTGTTCTTACTTTCCGCTCAAGACTCTATATCCATTTTTGACCACTTTATATTTCCAAATGAGTAGGTCAGCGCGGAACAGGCGTACGTATTTAATGCCTAAGCCAATTTTTACTATTAAGACATGACCGATTTAGTTGTCTTACTCTTCATAAGAAATCGGAAGAAATAATAATAAAAGAAAAGTAAAATTTTTCAAAATAAATATACAAATTGACTAATTAAGTTATCATCTATACGACGATTATAATCTATGCGACGAGGTAAAACAAAATAAAAACATCAATTTTCGTTGATTAAGAACTGGAGATATTGCGATTTTTATAAATTTGTATTTATCAATTTAGTTTTTGAAATGGTAAAATCGAGAACTCGGGTTCTAAGGGTCGCAGTATATTGTATTTGCTTCAAATTCGTGTAAAAATGCCAACGTTGATGCATTTGAGTTATTTAAATTGTTTATAAGCTTAAAATCATAGTACTTTTGTAAACCTATTTTACAATATTTAACATAAATTTTTTAAGTTTTAAATTTAATTTGATAAAAAAAGCGGTTCTCTTTAATTTGATGCTTTCAGCATTCATGGAGACCGAATAGTTTACGCATAATAACATTGATAAAAGATATTGTTTATAAAACTATAATCTTAAATTCTTCATATTTTAAAAGAAAGATAAAAGATTTAATTTTACTTATAGTGCCTCTGTATATTCGCTTATACGTATTTCATCCTAACAGGTATCATCAGAGCGCCTTGTACAGAAGCTCTGACCATGAAAACAATATTTCCTGTCGAAAAGGAAGCAATAATAAAATGGGTTCAGTATGGACGCTATAGTTACATCTTATCTGATCTAAATCCGAAGATTTCTATTGACAAAACCAAAATCCAGATTTCTGCTTTAACCTGTGCCTTCTAAGAATTACATCTTTACAACTTTACATCTATAGCAACGTCTGCTTTGCCTTGCAATTCTTAGAAGGCATAGATTAAAGCAATGATCTGGATTTTGATTTCGTCAATAGAAATCTTCGAATTTCCATTTTCGTGATCTATTTATAAGTAAAAAATGACGTTTAATCTTGTGCATATTTTGTTTTATATATTGCTATCACCAAATTGTTAAAAAACAATTATACCTGTATTAGGGTGTCACGAAAAACACTTTTATTTGCTATTTTCTCTGGTCTATAAAAACGGCTTGATTACTGACGCACAACTAAAAGTTCCTATTAAAAATTCTATACATAAAATATTAACTAATTCCTATCAAATATATAACAGTTTGTTTAACTATAGTAATGTAATCTCAGGCTTTACTCCTCTAACGTTTTTAACGTTTTTACTACTTCACTGTGTAGAATTTACCTATGTGGTCACGATATCTACACACGGGAAGATTAGTTTTGACATGGAAATTTGTGTTATTTAGTTGTCCTTGTTATTTTTAGATTTTAATGTGTTTATTGAACCGTAGGTACATGATAATCATATATGTGTAACTAGAGATTTTTATGTAATAAACCTTAATGATGCTTTGTGAACAAGTTGTAATTATGCTATATTTTTTCAAACAATTCAATTTTTATTTCAATTGTACCATATAGTGGAACTAATTCTGTAATTAGATGAAAACATTTTTATTATAAGCATAGCAGAAAGCGAAATTGGCATCAATTTAGTCCAATGCTTGAATTATGTGCATATTTTTTAATTATTTTACATGAGAAGGACTTCCTACAGATAGAAATACTTTCCTACAGATAGATCGACAAAACATTGAGACAGTTACTCATTTTAAATATCTGGGATGCTACATTACAGACCAACTGGACCCAAGTAAAGAAAACAAATGCAGAATTTAAGTAGCTTGCACAACGTTTATAAAAATGAAATCACTCTTCTGTAACCACAGCTTAAACCTAAACTTCTGTTAAAGAATGATCAATTGATATATCTGGTCAGTGTTCTTATGTGGTACTGAGACCGGGACTCTGAAGGCTGATACGATCAATCGACAAAAGGCGTTTGAAATGTAGTCGCACAGAAGCGATGCAGTCCAGCGGAGCTATGTTAAATAGAGCAAAAGCTGTTTGTAAGTTATTCAAAACTATTAAAATAAGAAACATTTATACCTAGGTCATGTTCTTAGAGGAGACCGGTACAGAATCCTTCAGTTTATCATGAAATGTAAAATCGAGGGTTGCAGAGGACTTGGAAGGAAGCAGATGTCATGGCTCTAGAACATTCTCGATTGGACAGGAATACTTAGTGCCGAACCGATTAGCTAAAGACCGTAAAGGACTCACAGTATGGCAACTAAAATTAAAGGTAACGGTTTCCACAATTTAATTCGGTAAGGGATAGTTATTTTGCAACAGATTGGTATAGGAAATTTACAAGAACGATTCAACCTCATTTTAAACTTAATTTTTATCCGAATTACTTCAAATGTTTTAGCTTCCAATGTACTAGGAGATACTGGGAGAAATACTTTTTTTTTAATTTTGATAATAACGTTTGTATTTGTACAGAATTCGGTTATTAAATTCAATATGACTTGATCAGATATGTAGGTATATAAATGTCAGCGTCTGACGTTTTTTGAATTAGGAATAAAACGTCATATTTTTCAATAAACTTAAACATTAACGTAACATTAAACATTTTTATTAAAATCACGTGCTATATTGTGTGATAAATATATGGTAAGCTAACATTCTTTATAGAAACGTCAAAAATTGACGCTACATAACAAGTTAGTTTACAGATAATAAAGACCAAAAATAAAGTAAACCAACATGATGACTTTCAAGGTGTTGTGATGTTTGTTTGACAGCGACTGTACACAACCGAATGTCTCTCAAACAAACAAAAACATTACTCACGAAAAGCAAATAACAAAATATCTTACGGTTTATCGGACATATCCGAATAGCTATCCTTATAACCGCCACATTGATTTTTCAGAGATTTACAATTACACAAGTTATGGAAGAACCGTCTCATCTTCGTCATGATTTCTCGAGAAAAAAATTACCGCGCATACTACGGCGAGTTGATGAACACTAACCGCCTTGAAGAGTAAATGCGAAAAATGAGTTATCTTGAATAAATATCGTGATAAGATAATGATAGGTTGTAAATTTAAAATTTTAAATAAAAACAATTGTTAAGAATGTTCTATTGACGACAATAATATATGTCATGTAATTACTTAAAAACGATTTCTCTTGAATGTAATCACATGATTGGAACATTCCCTTTCAGGTGTTCATTTTATTGCTGATTATAATACTATTGTAATACATACATAAATGGGAATTAACTACAGTTAAGGGAATAAATATATTTTATTGAGTTTCCAATTTCAGACGATTTTCAAAATCGTTAATAATCCAGTACCCGCGGATCAACTGAGGATATGACATTAGGCAGCAGTAATGTCATTACTGGATTAAGGCTGTGGGAAGTAAAAATCCTGTAGGCTTAATTCCAGATACTCACAGGCGACAGTCACATTATGAGTTAAGCGGCTGTGATACTGCGATCTTAGGACACTCTTTTGTCCTGGAGTTTGAGAAATCGGCTTCGAAGGCGGAGGAACTAAGACTTTTAGTGAACGACATAAGGATGCAGAAGGCAAGGAAAAACCACTGCATTAAATACTTCTTGTAAGTATCTCTAGTACAATTATCATGGTGATAAAAACTTTAAGATTCCGACTACTGATCATGAAAATCGGAATTCAAGATCCGGCAGGGAAGGTAAATCTAGCTCAAACCGTGAGGCCTTCCAGGTCGTTATCAAGAGAAATCCTCACGAACCAGACTACATTCTAGATGATGGATCTCTAAGAGTATTGCGAACAGTCATAAAGATAGGTACATGGAACGTTAGAACAATGTACGAGGCGGGAAAAATCTATAATGCCATTCGAGAAATGGAAAGAGTCTCGATTAGTAGTATGGGAATAAGCGAAATACGCTGGACAGCGCTGGACAAAATATTGATTCAATCCTTCATTTACCATACTCCTATTAAAGATCAAATGTTGTTTATATACAGCAAACGGTGCACCACATACCTATACACAATGCACCTACCCACAACAGTTTCTTGGCAAACTATGAAATTTGGATCTCTTCGGCTTCGATCTATTCTTACAATTTAAGTCCTTTTCGTACAATTAAGAAGTTTTTTAGAATATTTTAAAAAAGATTATGTTGAAAAACAAAACTTCTTTGAAAGCATAAATAGTCGTTTTCACCAAGTCTTATTTAGATTTTCTATCACACTTATTTTAGGAGCTTGGTACTGATTAAATGATTATTATTTCGACATTAAACGTGCCCTAACCATCATTGCTTCTAACTTCTTATCTTGACTGTATTTTCCCCTAAACACAAACGCAATTCCGTTTAATTTCCAGTTGTTCCACAATTTACTAACTCAATTATGTTTCACTTAAACTATTTATTTTAATCAGTTATTACGTACATCGAAAAATCGATCATTCATTACAATAATTTTCGCATATTTTTATCTGAAAGACTCTGCCACATTCTTCGCCGAAACTTCCTGGTAACTTCTACGTCGCCAATAAAGGAATATCTCAAAAGGTCATCACCGATTCTGGCATAAATAGAGCATATGGTGGCATGTTACCAGCCTATTTGCTTTCGCCCGACACGAACGAGGAAATAATGGCCATATCTCTCTTGTTAGTTATTAGAGAGCTACAGGTAGCCGGCATTCTAATTGGAATAATGGGGAAAATGTCAGAGCAACAACGATGGAGGAGGAACGGGATAATTAAGTAAAATCCGGTCGCGATAAAATTCCCCGAATACGTTTTGTTTCCTTAATAAGTAAATGTGTTATTTTGTCTAACAAGTTCTTCCTTGCTACCGCTTGCAGGCGGTGTTGTTTAGGAGAGACGGTTTTGTAATGGCAGACGAATGTTGGGTTCGAATAATGGGCTCGTTATAAAGAGGATTTTCACAATGAAAGGGAAATAAAAAATAAGTTTTATTAGCAGAATTGTTAAGAAGTGGTAAGATATTACACAACTGAAACAACGAATGATTAAACATGCATTTAATAAAACCAAATGAATTCTCCATCTACTAGAAACAATAAAATGTAGCACATAGGGGCACATATATAAACGTATAGAAGCAAACATATATATCAACAATTCAGCAATAACGGTAATTACAACTTGCATCGTCCGCTTGCGAAATCGTTCCCAAAATAACAGAACGATATGTTTCTTTTCATTTTGGGATCATCAACATAAGTAATCACTTCCTACCGGGTATAAATATCTTTCGTGATAGCGTTATTAACAATAGTCATTTGTGCGTTCTACGGTAACTAAATACATCACGGCATACCCAGTCTGCGTTGGAAGCCCTTTGCTGGGGATTATTTAATTGGTTAAATTCTCGTTCTTTGGTTCGATTTCTCTAATCAGATTCATAACTGCGTCGCTGTTGTTTTTTAAGTTTCTTGGGCCCTTTATACACTATTCTTCCCCATACCGGGTGGTCTGTTGTTGCGTCTTCCCAGGTGCTAAAGTCGATGTCACATTTATTTATGATGATTTTAAGATTATCCATGTACCGCTTCTGTTATCCTTCCTGCTCGCGTTGTCCATATCTAAAGTGTGAGAACAGTTTTGGGAAGCATGTATCGGGCATTTGTACCACGGGCCCAGTTCATCGAAGTTGATGTTTCATACTCATGGCTTCAATACTTTTTGAGTTCGCCAGTTGTAAGATGCTGACATTGGTTCGTCGGTCCTATCAGGCTACTGTCAAAATTCATCTAAGACAATTTTGGTGATATTTTTCGAAAGACTTTAAATGTCGACTGTAGGTAGTACGTTTCGCAGCTTTAATAGGTAAGTATAAGAATCACGTGTGGTTAACGTAAAGTTTTGTGTGGATTCTGATGTTGTGGTAGTGAAAAACCCTTGTCATAAGGCGATCAAAAGCTGCACTGACACACTTCAGTCGCCATTGAATTTATTTATCTATATCGCATCTTTAGAAAGATGGCTGTAGGGATAAGAAAAGTGATCAATAATTTTAGGACTTTCACCATTAGCCCTAAAGGATGATTCAACTGCGTTGGAGGCTGGCGCAAGCTGGTAAAGAACCTGTGTTTTATTTATGTTAAGCGACATTCTTGAATTTATGTACGCCTATGTAAGAAGTTAGGGAAGATCTTGGTGTTGGCACGGAGTCTGTTTAGGTAAGAAAGTCCTCCGTCAAATCGGTACTTTCTTTCTAAACTTGATGATATATCTAACAAGATGTATTATTTTTCTTAGGGAAATGGAAAACAATGTCAGAGCAATTACATACCCATGTTTTAACTCTTGTGGTAATCTGAAAAGGCTAAGTGGTTCCATCGCTAATACGAACGCTAGCAGTTATATTATCAAGCAGTAGCCGCACTCTGTTAATATATTTTTGAGGATATCCAACAGGGGCAGAAGGTTCTCCAGAGTGTTTTCGTTTTGATAGTGTCAAAAACCTTAACAATACCTATCAAGGTAATATAGATTGGAAGATTTTGTTCTCTGGATTTTTCTTGCATTTAATTGTGCTAAAAATAGCCCTCGATTGGGTCTGAACCCCCGCTGTGTTCTCGGCAATGACTGTTCTACAACAGAAAGTATTGATAGTCCCCGATAATTTACATATCCTTGTCACCTTTTTTAAAGATAGTAACAATGGAGGCATCTCGTAGTTCGGGATGGATCATTTCAGTGTTCCATATATATTTTTTTTGATAAGTAAATACATTGCCTCCTTGAAGAGCTCCTCTGGTTAGAACCAGCTGCTGTGTTTTTTAGTTGTTTGACTGTGTTTTTGACCTCTTGTAAGATAGGAACATTGCTTGGATGATACTGTATAGATTTTTGAAAAATGGTGTTAAGTATATCCACATCGATCTGCGACTGTCTATTTAAAAGCTCTTCAAAGTGTTGTTTCTAACGGCAGTTATTGAGGACGTATCCTTAAAAAGTTAAATACCACGATTTCTGCATTTTACGTGATTTAGCTGTCCACCATTCGTTTTTTATTTGCCGAGGTTGCCTCTGCACATCCGGCTCTACACACCCGCTTTGGCTCCTATGTAGTGTATAAAGCCCATAAAGTCATTTCCAAATTTCTAAAAATATAATACCATACTTCTTCTATTTTTCAAATTCTTAGAAAAACTAGTTTTGCTCTTTTCGTTAAGCTATTCATTCCACTAGACCAAAAACTGAATATCGCAAACACCCATATCTTTATTACCTGGTCCTCTATTCATTTGTTCAATGTACATTTTATATTACGACAGTTTTGACACACACAGACGACCTTCAACATTTTCAAATTCAAGACAGAAACTCAAAAAAGCAAATTATTACATCTAATTGCCGAACAAACTCAAAAATCTACAGTTTTTAAACCCACCACAGTGGTTCACCACTTTTTTGAAAATCCTATTTCTACCAAACTTTAGCAAAAGGTTTCAATTACTATTTTACCCTCAGTCCCATTCGAATTAAGAAAATCATCTGTCAAACTGAAGAAGCCATCTCCAATGTACATTCTGAGGATACTGAAATAGCTTGACAAGACATCGCTAGAGTATTTAGAAACAAGCCTCCTACTCAACCATGAGCCAATCCTTAAGAAACAATACAAGTACTTCGGTCAAATCCAACTCTAGTCATCCTATGACAAAAAACATAAGGTAACATTTTTTAACTGTTAAATTACTGCTTCTAATACAGTATTTTCCACATGTTTTGTAATTTAACAGTCAAAATTTTACTTTGTTTTTTGTCATTTTAAAGTGGAAATATACTTTCAGGTTTTTTACTGATGATGGTCCAACTGGACAGAAAACGTTTTGAAAATTTGTTATCTTTTTGGATAAATTTTTAAATTATTTTTTAATAAATAAATACACAAGAAGTTCTTACTTCTATGTAAGTTTTTTTTATCTTAAACACTTTTCTTATATTTATAAACTACCAAATCTCATTAATACTCAACCAACAACCTATCAATAGAAAACAACAAAAGCCATCATTAATGAAACCTCCCGTCCTGTCGACGTTAAACAAAATTTGTTGAAAAGTTTCCTAGAACATGTCTAATACGTATATGGTCTAGATAAAATTCATAAAACCGACAGTCCTCTATGTCACATTATTAGTACATGCAACTGCTCTACACAACAATTGGCAAAATACTTGACAAAACCCAATAACCTCCCGCCGAAAATACTTCATGTTTCTTTGAAAAATAAGGCAATTATATCGAGCACAAGTTTAATTAAATGTTGCCCAAGTACTTTCGCTTACTATAGCATCTTCAGGGGCATCTGAAATAAGCCAAGGAAACCCTGATCCAGATGCCCCTGAAGATACTATTTTAAGCGAAAGTACTTGGACAAGATTTAATTAAACATGTGCTCGATAATAGCTTTATTTTTTAAAGTTCATATACACGAGCATTCAACCTTATATCAACTTCATCTTTCGTCAAAAATTCTTTGCATTTTATCGAACTTCTTAAAAACTAACCTATTAAACACTCGGACATTCTAGTAAGTTTCGATATCATTTTACTTGATATGTAAATGATGTAAATATATTTTTGGACATACAAAATTGACCTTAAATTTAGAAGTTTATTTAGAGAAGCACAATAAAGATTACACAACTATAGTTTAGGGACATACCACTCAAAAATAGGCGAAGAGAATATTCTGTCTACGTGAGAGTCTACGTGAGTTCTGTGTTCAAGAGCCATGACCTCATCCTAGAAACAAAAGTAAGGCTCCTTAAATGTTATGTATACTCAGTGCTTCTGTACGGAGTAGAAACGTGGTCATTTAAGGTGAAAACTCTATCAAAACTTCAGGCTTTTGAGCTATGGTCATACAGAAGTATCTTAAAGATACCATGGATAGACAAAGTCACAAATGAGGAAGTACTGCGGAGGATGAACACAATTGCGAATTTGGTCAACATCGTGAAGGACCGTAAGCTGCAGTATTTGGGCCATATAATAAGAAATCAAGACAGATACGAGCTACTTCAATGCATTTTACAAGGTAAAATTAAAATAAAAAGGGCCCCAGGACGAAGAAGAATATCCTGGCTTGCTAACCTGAGAGCATGGTATAAAAAGACCTCAACACAGCTATTTCGTATAGCAACCAACAAAATGATCATAGCCAGAATGATCGCCAACGTTCGGAACGGACAGGTACCCTAAGAAGAAGTGAGAGGACATTCGACGAAAATTATATGAAGATGTGCTGAATACTGGTATATAAACATCAAAATCTTGTCTAAACGAAAATGTTTGTGTTGTATCCAAAGAAAGGAGTATACAGTATACAGAGTATGTTGGATGGGACATATCAATGAGATAGATCAGGAAAGGCCTGTAAAAAGGTTGATAACTGATAAACCTGATGAAGGACGTTGAGTAGAACTAGGAGTGGAATCGCTGCTGAAAATAGAAATAAATCAGCTAGATGACTAGAGTTTACGCCCCCTCGAAGGATATAAGTGTCAAGGAATAACTAAGTAGGTAAGACAGAATTACCGGTACAAATGGAATAAGTTAATTCCATTATGGAAACTTCACACATTTGAAATACCAAACCTAAAAAAAATCAAGACAAAGAACATAAGCCAAATGATTATTTTTAAAATAGTTACTCAGAGATGCATAACGGTTTTGTTAAGCTTTATGACTTTTATGACTAAAACTGTCATTTTCCCTTGCCACCGCGCCACTGATAGACACATAAAAACTCGCGGAAACCAAATAGCCGTGGGTGGCACTTCAGCTACTAACCAACCCATCCTTCAAGTTCATGAGTATTTTTATGTTTATTGCCTTTGGCCTGACCTAAATCCTCAAAACAATTTACTGAGAACCCTTCAAGACCTTGTAATATAAATTATTAAATATTGGCCAATAAAGAAGCACTTAAAGTGATTATTCCCCGTTGGATTTCTTCCGGTGGGATTAAATTATTTGGTTTAGCGATGAATGAATGTTTCGCATAATACTTTTGTTTCTGTAATTCGTTTCCGCCGCATTAAATTTAATGGAGTTATAATTTTGTTTTGTACATAAAACTATGGGTTGATCCCTCAATAAGGAGCATTTTCAAGTGAAAACAGCAACAATTGTTTTTACCATAATCTCCAATAAATGTAAAAATAAATGAATAATATGAGATGAATAATGGAAAGAATGAAACATTTTGGAAGCCTTGACAGAATGTCGAATTGACTATCGATATATACATAAATATAATTAAACACATACAGAGTGGAAACCACTTATGGAATAAAATTATTTGTGTCCTTATTATAAAAAATAATCAAAAACTCTGGGACACGTTAACTTTTAAATTTAAATGTACGCTTTTTAAACATAAGTTTAAATGTACAGGGTGATCCACGCAAGTCTGGCATAGTCCATGATCCTTATTTTTAATTAAACACCCTGTACATTTTTATGTTTTTAAAATACTTTTAACAACCTGATTTCAATGAACTATATCATGTAGGGTCCATAATGAATAATACAAGGTGAAATTTTGAAATTAATAATTTCTCACGTGGACCGTACAATGGATTTCTGTAAAAGAATGAGGGATAAAACTAACAAATGAAATAGCTCTTGGCACAATTCTTTTTACTGATGAATCAAAATTTACATTGAATGGAGAGGTAAATTGACCAAACTGTAGATATTGGTCAGCGGAGAATCCTCATTGGATGCGTGAGACACACACTCAGTATCCTCAAAAGTTTAATGTTTGGGCAGGTATTATACCAGATCATATTATTGGTCCTATATTTATAGATGATAATTTGACAGCGGAAAAATATTTAAGCATGCTAAGAGACGATGTTCTTCCTTAGTTGGCTAACTTATATTCCAATCCAATAGATCCGACCCTACCGTATGAAACTGTCTGGTTCCAGCATAACGGTGCAACACCCCCTTTAATGGTGAGAAATTACTTGAATGAAATCTTCTTCAATAAGTGGATTTTATGAAGGGGACTAGTGAGCGGCCAGCTAGGTCGCCAGATCTTACGCCTTTGGATTTTTTTGTGGGGTTATCTCAAGAACAAAGTATATGCAACACAATCAACTATCATTGAAGACCTCAAAAAGTAGGAGACTGTGTTACTGCCAACAACAAGGTGAACATGTTGAGCATTTATTTTAATGTAATCCAATCAATTACCTCGGGTATTCTATGAATTCCCGAGAAAATACCTAATTTCAAAATTTTACCTTGTATTATTCATAATAGACCCTACATGATATAGTTCGTTGAAATCAGGTTGTTAAGGAGTTTTTAAAAACATGAAAATATACAGGGTGTTTCATTTAAAATACAGATTATGCACTATGCCAGACTTGCATTGATCACCCTGTACATTCAAATTTATGTCTAAAAAGCGTACATTTAAATTTAAAAGTTGAGGTATCTCAACTTTTTTTATTATTTTTTAAAATAAGGACAAACAATTTTATTCCATAAGTGGTTTCCACACTGTATATCAAAATGCAACAGCTAGTATTATAGTGGGTGATCATCAAATTCAGAAATTCCCGATACAACGTGGAGTACGTCAGGGGGACACAATATTACCGAAACAGTTTACGGAGCTTGTGGAATATATTATAATTATGTAAAAGGACAAAATTGACTCAAAAGGGCATAAACATAAATTGATAAAAGCTTATCTACCTGAGATTTGCAGATGATATAGTGCTAATAGCTAATGGGTTAGATGGGGGCAAAAAACTTTTAAATCAGCTTTACCTTCCCTCGCTAGAGGAGGATTGAGAATAAATATATCTAAAACCCAGATGATGACAAATCGTGCAGTCAGTGAATATATAGGTATGAGTAGGAACAAGATACATAGACCAGGTCATGGCTTATAAACACCTAGATCACGAGATTCACATAGGAAGAGGTAACCAAACCACTGAGGTTCTCAGTCATAAAAGACTGACTTGGGCAGCAAGTTGAACCACATTTTCAAATCGTCCGACATACCAATATATATGTCTTAAAAAGAAAAACCTTTAATCAGTGTGTTCTGCCAATGTTGACTTATGGAGCAGAAACGTTGACTATGACAAGGAGAAGAGTGAAAACGATCAGTGTCGCTCAAAGCGAAGGGCGATTGAGCGTACTATGTCGGGCGTTTCAATTCCAGACAAGATTACAAACCGCCAGCTACGACGAAGATCAGCAGAGGCTGAGGCTATAGACAGACAATAAAAATAATAGTACGTACAGGCATTGTAGTTATCCTAACTGTATTTTAAATGACAAATAAGTCAACAGCAATAAATTTAGATCCGTTAAGAGGTGACTCCCTACATGGTTTGATAGTACACGTAAGTATCACAATAAAAATTTCAAAAATATTCTTATTATAAACAAAATAGAAAAAAATCAATACAACAAACCTTTCAAGTCTATATTCCATAATACGAAGTCGAATCACCACTTTACAAACAAACATAATAATAATTTTTAAAATCCATTAAGATACTACATTAAAGACACAATCTATCTAGATAGTTCTTATGACACAAATTAACCAGATACCCATAACTACTTAGGATAACCCAATTAACAAGTCGTTACTGGTAACCACGACAACGATTTTAATTTCAGAAGCCCAAGTTAATCGCCGATATTTAAATGAATTTTAGTGGAAAGCTATTAAAATTTCATCCTGTCAAATATTGAAATTGTTTTCAGATTAAATATTAGCGATATTTAAAGGCCGTGATTGAAAAATTATTAGATAACCTTGTAGGGTTCGAATAAAACTTAATAAGTAATCTATTCTTAAGTATGTCGAATCGTAATGACAAACGCGGATATGAGCATTGATCACAAGTTAACATTTCTGATTAGCCCAGGCTGTGGGGGAAAGACTGGGGGTAAAAGTGGTAAACTTTTATGCATATTTTTTAATGTCCCAAAATTGATATTCACAGTAAAATTCAGCTTGTTCGTATGATTTTTACGCTGACTCTGATGACTGGACTATATTATTTAACGAAAATTTTAAAAGCACAGCAAATAATTAATGATATTGTATCGAAAATGTATCTTTCACGTTGAAATTATCAACCAACCAGAAATAAAACAGAAACATCAATATTCTGTAATGCTAATTTCTTGTTCGCCTGTCAGAATTGTCAACTACCCTAAAATTCTATAGCGAAATATTCATCATTTCGTGTTTCGCTGATTTTCTTATTGAGGCTGAAAACTAAATTCAGCATTTATGAAGTCGTTTTTAATGAATGTTTTTCGAATATTTCCGTGCACGCGTAATTGAAAAATTCGATTTGAAGGAATGGATAGAATGAAAAAATGGGGAGTCTACTACAAATGTTTTAATGTATTTTATGACAAAGACGAGGAAATAAAATTAAAATCGGAAAAGTTTTGACATATTTTATTATAAGTGGGAGTGATGTTTTTTTACGATAAACACCAAATTAGCGAAAGTGAAAAAACAAAAATAGAAAGAAGAGACGCCAGATAAATAGGTTGCATCAAGAATCTCCTTATTTAGTGTCCTAAAAATAAAACAATTAGGTAAATGATGAGGATGAGGTAAGAGGTAAATCTACTTCTCTATTTCTGATCGTTTCTTCCGGAAAGAAAGAAAAGAAGAAAGCTTTTTTATAATACAAAACACAACAAACAAGATAGATGGAAAATGACTTATATGGAACACAGACATAAGTATGAAGAATGATCAGAGGAAAAAGAAAATAGATGAACGAACTAATAAAACCGAAACAAATTCAGAAGAAAAACTCAGCACTCATCAAAAAGAGAAACAAATCGGACCTGGAAAATTAGATGAATTAATCTATTAAACACAACACTCAAATTAACAACCAAAGTGATAATAAATAAACTGAATGAAATTTTAACACTAGCAGAAGAACAAGGTTTTAGGTCGGGAAGATCATCTTCTTCTTTTTGTGCCACTCCTATCGGAGATTGGAAATCATCAAGGCTATTCTGACCTTGTTTACGGCTGACCTAAAGAGTTCATTAGTGGTGCAGCCAAACCACTCTCTCAGATTCCGCAACCATGACATTCTTCTACGGCCTGGATTCCGTTTTCCTTCTATTTTTCCCTGCATTATATTTTGAAGTAATGCGTATTTATGTCCTCTCATCAGGTGACCAAAATATTCGAGTTTTCTTCGCTTTAGCGTTAACAAAATCTCTGGGTCTTTTCCTATTCTTCGTATTACTTCACAGTTTGTTATTCTTTCAACCCAACTAATCTTCAGCATTCGACGGTAGCACCACATCTCGAAACTTTCAATATTTTTCATGTTGTTCTGTTTGAGAGTCCAGGCCTCTGCACCGTATAATAGCGTGTTAAATACATAGCCTCTTAGCATTCTTAATCGTAGAGGGATGCTTATATTTCTGTTGCAGAAGAATTTTCTCATCTTTATGAAGGTGGCCCTGGCAATTTCGATACGTCTTTTTATTTCACTGTTTTGGTCTCCAGTTTCGTTTATTAAAGTTCCCAAGTATTTGTAGTTTGATACTTTTTCAACTTGAGTGCCGTTTATACTAATATACGCTCGTTGTGTCATGTTTTTACTGAAGACCATATACTTGGTTTTTTTAATATTGATATTTATACCATAATTGTTGCAAGCAATATTTATGTCTGTAAGTAATCTTTGTAATTCTTCTACTGTTCTTGCAACTAGTACAGTGTCGTCCACGTATCGAATATTATTTACAATCTCTCCATTAATTACGATTCCTCCGTTTGCTTGTAAAAGGGCTTCCTGACAGATGCTTTCACTATATACATTAAATAACAGAGGTGACAAAATGCAACCCTGTCGTACTCCTCTACGTATTTCTATTGCTTGTGATGTTTCAGTTTCTATTTTGATGTTAGCTTTCTGATTCCAATATAGATTGAGAATTATTCGCAGATCTTTATTATCTATGTCCTTCCTTTCAAGAATCTCTCTAAGCTTATCATGGCGTACTCTGTCAAACGCTTTTTCAAAATCGATAAAACACGTATGTACCTCCTGATTAACGTCTAGGCATCTTTGTGTGAGAACATTCAAACCAAAGAGAGCTTCTCGAGCACCAAGCCCTTTTCTGAACCCCATCTGTGTATTACTAATATCTGACTCCAAATTTGATAAACTCGGTTGTGGATGATTTTTAGAAATATCTTTAGTAGGTGGCTCATTAAAGATATTGTTCGATGTTCTGAACATTCTTTAGCATTAGATTTCTTTGGAAGTGTAACGAATGTAGACAACAGCCACTCTTGAGGTATAATGCCAGTATTGTATATTGTATTAAATAAGTGCAATATTATTCCTATTGATTCATCATTCAAGAGCTTTAGCAATTCGGTAGGAAGCTCATCCGGTCCATTTGCCTTCCCGGTTTTGGAATTTTTAAGTGCCATTTCTACTTCACATTTTAGAATTTCAGGTCCTGTTTCGCCATATATCAGAAGAATGTTATTTCTGTTGTCCTCAAATAATTTTCTTATGTATTCACTCCATCTATTAATTTTCTCTGTTAAATCTATAATAATCTTTCCATCTTTGTTCTTAAGCAAACTTATTTGACGTCTTCTTTGGGTTCCTGTAATTTCTCTTACTTTTTTATGTATATTGAACGTGTCATACTTTCTTTCATAGTTTTCCATTTCTACACATTGTTCTGTAATCCATGATTCTTTGGCATTTCTTATTCTTTGCTTTATGTTCTTATCAACCTCTTTGTATTTTTCTGTATTATTCTTCATTTTACGTCTTTCATCCATTAGTTCTAGAATGTCTGGTGTCATCCACACCTTATGTTTCTTTGCAGATTTGGTTAGGTGTTTCTTTCCCGTAGTTCTTATTATCGTATTTATATACTTCTAAGTTTTTCATTGAGCGTTGGTGTTATCGAAGGATGCTACGAATAGCATGGGTAGACAAAATTACCAATATTGAAGTCCTTGATAGGGTTAATAAGAGGGAAGAAATTGTACAGACAATTAAGAGGCGGAAACTTGAATATTTCGGTCATATATTAAGAGGTCCTCGTTATGGGCTACTACGTTTGATTATAGAGGGCAAAATAAAAGGTAAAAGAGATGTAGGAAGAAGACGAACCTCCTGGCTACGAAATCTAAGGGAATGGTTTAGTCTGAGCTCTAGCCAACTATTTAGAGCTGCTGTAAGTAAAGTAAGAATTGCCATGTTGATATCCAACCTTCGTTAGAAGATGGAACCTTAAGAAGAAGAAGTTTTTCATCTATGTTGTCTGTTCTGCGGATTTGGCTTTCTGCTACACTGAGGCTGGTGTTTATTTCTTCTCGTACTGTTTGTCGTAGATGTTCATTTTTAAGCTGGCTTAAGTCTAATGCTGGAATGATGGCTTTTCTTATTTTCTTTTTTTCTTGGGAAGATCATGCACCAACGCTATATTTATAATGATGCAAGTTCAAAAGAAATCACTGTTTTGCTGAACTTAAGAAGGCCTTTGACCGGGTCAAATTAAGGGGCATTATCCACTTATTGTACGCAACAGAGATACCCTTAGGAATAATAACAACGATCGAAAATATCTACCAAACCAACACAACAAAAGTAAAACTATTGTTCAACCTGATTATGGATGAAACAATAAAACGAACCTTCGAAGCTGGGTGGACTGTGGGCATTGCCAGCTGGATTATTATCTGACCCAAATGCTTACAGGCCATGGCTGCTTCCGTAGCTACCTTGTCAGGTTAGAAGGGCACATTTCGATCAGTGCCTTTACTGCCGTCTCTCGGATACTGTGACACACACGATATTAGAATATGAGCGTTGGGCGGATGAAAGAGAGAAGTTTGAAAAAGAGTATAACTGCAGAATGTTTGATTCCGTGAGAGAAATGATGAAGAAAATTATAAGGGATGAGTGGTGGTGGACACGGATCCACAAATTTATAAGGGAGGTGTTTTCTTTAAAAGAACGAGAGAAGAGGGATCTCACAACAGAATTTTAAAACGAGCGAGTAGCACGTCGGTGGGGTCGGACTGGCGCAGGCCGAAATAGGAGTGAATGAGAGAAAGACGACGCGAGATAGATGGCAGCCTTGCTAATACAGGTGGTTGAAAGTCTTCGGTGGTTCGTGTGGGTGTGGTTTGACTTAATCAGCCCTTCCATCCTGATGTCTGGAGTGACAGAGGAAAGGTTTTTAGTTGGACACCGATCGCCTCGGAGTGGTGACGGGACGAAGTGCCAAAGGTCTAACTCCGTCGGGCATCTCGGACTGGTACAATTTCGTTAGGGTATTAGGAACCCAATACTACCTGTGTGAGTCACAGGTGTCCAGATTTTCCTTCTCCTCTTTAAATATGTAAAAAAGGTCCATGTAACGACGTGCTTCCTGCTAAAATATATACAGCATCTTTTTGCTCCTGCTTTTGATAAAGTCCGTCTTTTTTTTATTGCATCTGCAGCCATTTTATCCGATCTAGTAATTATATTGTTATCTGCCGCGACTGCATAATTATTATAACTTGACGCAGTAATTATTGCATGTGAGTGCTCACTCACCTCACTCACTCCTAAATGCGTATAGCTCAATAAATTTTGAAGAGTTATACTATCGAATAAAAAAAAATTCAACAAACAAACGCAAAAAAATACCTTACCCCCTTAAGTACTTCACTGGTGACTGTACATTTTTAAAAACAGTTCATTAAGAAAATATTAGCTCTATATCCTTTGACTACAATCTATGCGGATCCCTTTAATAATAAGGAATAACTGTGTAAAAATACTTTGGGCTGTGTAAATAAACATTTAGAGTATGCCACCCGGTTCCAAATTGTAAGCGTTTCTTTTTCGAAAAATTTTAAGATAAAATTAACACCTTATATAGAGAGAAAGAAAAAAAATGCTATAATTCCATTTATGTGGATATATTAATTTTTTATGCAAGTTAATACTAGGTCTCACATTTAGATTCCCACAGAAATTCAGATTTAAATCCAATTTAGCACCTTTAGGATATTGTAAAAATCAATTTGATGTCATGTACCTGCCCCAATAAACATTAAACACTGGACAACTCGAATGTATTAATAATTTTAAATTGTTTCTAATCCCCTGTGTTCGATTCTTCTCGAAGATGATACAATAAAATGTTGAAGTCCTGGAGTAAAATATACTTTTATTGACAGCTGCTGAATTATTACACTATAGTTATTGTTGAGTAAAAAATTTATAATCGACTGTGTCCCAAACTAGTTCCGAAGCTAAATTTAGAATCTCACTAAAATGCTACGATTAATCAAATAAGTGTTTAATTAAGATTAATGTGAGATTATAAGTTAATGAGATTATAAGTTAATGAGAAATAAAAGCAGGTGAACTTATAGTGATAGAAACGGAAATCGTCGAACGATGGAAGGAATACTTTCGGAATTTACTAAATACTGAAAGTGATACGGAGGAAGCAGATATTACGTTACATTTTGCAGATATCGAAATACCAGCACCAACACTTGAGGAAGTAAAGAATGCGATCGCCTCTCTAAAAGACCATAAAGCACCAGAGAATGATGGCATAAATGGAGAGTTGTTAAAAAAAAGGAGGAAACGTTTTACACCAAAAATTGTATGACATCATTCGGAGAGTATGACAGTAACAGAAAATGTCTAGAGAAAGGAATGGAGGCGTTATAATTCCCATATATAAGAAAGGAAACACAGAACAATTCCGAAACTATAGAGGCATATCGCTTATAAGCACATAATATAAAGTGCTATCAATTCTCTTGCTCACACCATATTCGGCAGATATACTAGGCGACCACCAATGGGGATTTCGCTGAAAGGTCAACTATAGATCAGATATTTACCATCAGACAAACATTAGAGAAAAACTGGGAATTAAACCGCGATGTGCACCAAATTTTCATAGATTTCCAGGAAGCATATGATTCCATAAAAAGAAGCAAATTGTATACAGCAATGTTAAAAATGGAAAAACCAAGAAAATTAGTTAAATTAACGAAAATGTGCGCAACAGACTCATTTGCGCAAGTAAAGATAGGAAGCATGTAGCATTTTCAATTTCATTGATTCTTTTGAGTATATTGAAACCTCCTCGTATAAAAAAATATATTACAAACTCCTTATATATTTTTAAAAAATGAAACGAAGAACTTTTCCGTGTTGTTAGTTCGTATCTTTCAAAGTACTGAGTTGTTTATTTTACTTCGGCAATTTCTTTTCATGTTTATGCGTCGCAAAAGGATATGTACGCCGTTTTGTTGGTTTTGCTATTTCAGCAGTTTGTTTATTTTCAAGTTAAGCGAACAAATTTTTAATTTCGTCACTCTCGTTGGAGCCGCGATCAAGAGCGGTTCAGCGTTATGTCCAAATTCATGTTGAGTTTGTAAAATTTTCTGTTTTTGCCCCTTTTCATAGAAAATGTGTAGCAGTGTGTAGTAGCAAGTTAATGGTTCAGTAAATGTTTGAGTGAGGATTGGAAGAATCGTCGTTTCCATCCTCGTTTTGTTTCTCCCTGGTTATCATCCAAGGCTTTTGGCAGTATGGAGATATATTTGTTCGAGATATGGAGATGGATAGTTTTGTGTTCATTGCACAGAGAGTAAAGCCCTCAGTTCCAGTTATGGTTTCGGATATTCCAGTGGCGTCTGGTTCCACAAATTCTAGTGCTTTTTGTTAGTGAAAATCCAGGTAACTTTTTGATCAAATTTTAAAGTAAAGACAGACAATTTGTTTTAAATTAAATAATTGCTTTCGTTGAAATTTAAAAATTGTTACATTTAAAATTGTAAATTTTAGGTTTTGAGTTGAGCTGTCAATTTGTGTGTTTAGTTTTTTTTTGAAATTTAATGTTATTTTATTTTACTATTAGTTAGTTTTATTTTTAAACAAGGTTAACCTCCATATAAATTTGTAGTTTTATGTAGTATCTCCAACTCCTGGAGTTTGTAAGCGGATGACACGTAAGTTTTTGTATTTTGTATTTCTCCATTTTTTAACTGTTTGTGGTGACACATAAATAAATGTTAAATTTTGTTGTCTTAACATTTTATTTATTTTTTTGAGCTAACCCTTTTTTGATTTTTTTTTGAAAAAGATATGTTTTTGTTGTTGTATAATTATTTTCTAGTTACAACTAGTGGTTGTAATAGGCATGATTAGGCACCTCAAGTGGCGCCCTATATTAAATTCCTTGAGGTGTTTCTTGTTTATTTTTATTTTGTTTATCTAAGAGATTAAGTACCCTTTATTTCATTTTTTTTGTAGTTGCCCCATTCCACCCCCATTACCTTATACTTATCCATGACCCCAGCTCTCCTACCAAACCCTGAGTGCCGTTCGCACAAGTAGCGATTATTTTGCTTGCCTTATCTCCACTCCCAATAGTTTCTTCCCCCAATTTTCTATCCCCTGTATTAATGCCCCTTGCGGTATGCAAAATATCTTCGTTACAAGCAGAACATCGATGCCATTTGGTATAAATTCAGGACTTTGGCAAGGAAACCCCTTGCCAAAGTCCTGAATGTCACCGTTGCTGTTCAATTTTGCTTTAGAGTATGCAATAAGTAAAATATCATCTGAGCTGACAGGAGGATTTGCTGAAAATAAAGAAAAGACGAAATACATGGTAGTAACTAAAAACTCAAGACCAAGAGTTAGGCAGAACATGAGTATTAATAATCACAACTTCGAAGTACTAAAGGAGTTTAAACACCTGTGGACGATAATCACAGCTGACAACCACATAGAAAAAGAGGTCTCAGCAAGGATAGCTGCGAGAAATAAAGTACTATGCCTTTCAACATTATTAAGATCGAAGCTGCTAAAAAGAAAATCTAAATTAACACTATACAAGTCGATTATTCGCCCAATTATTACATATGGAAGTGAAACATGGGTCACTCAAAACGACGAGGGATATAAACAGATTAGAAGTTTTCGAAATGTGGCTTTATCGCCGTATCCTAAAAATACCATGGACATCGAAAATCACAAATATAGATGTCATTAAAAGAATAAACCAAGAACGCCAACTTTTCAAAACCATCAAGAAAAGGAAAACGGCGTATCTAGGCCACATCATGCGAAATGAAAAATACCGGTTCCTCCAACTTATAATCGAGGGTAAAATTGAAGGCAAGAGAGGAATGGGACGCAAGGAAATGTCCTGGCTCCGAAACATAAGGCAATGGACAGGGATTAACGACATACAATCTCTGATACATATTGCAAGAAATATAGAATTATTGGAAAATGTGATCACTAACATCCATTAGTAGATTTGCATCTGAAGAAGAAGAAGAATTAAAACATGGACTATTAACCAGCAGGAAATAAATAAGCTTCTAGTATTTGAAAGAAAGGTTCTCAGAATAATATTTAGCCCTCAAAGAGATTAATTCAGAGGGGATTGGAGAAGACGCCGCAATGTTGAATTGGTGACTCTGTATAAAACTGAAAACATAGTTAGACATATCAAGGCAAAACGAATAAGATAGGCAGGTCATGTGGTACGATCAGAGGATGGCAGAGTGTTAAAAACCCTGTCCTTTAACACAGAGTGTTAAAAGACAGCGTTTTTGAAAAACTAGATGGTACAAGATCAGTAAGCCGACCGAGAAAAAGATGGAAGGATGATGTTGAAGCCGATTTATCCAGAATTGATGTAAAACAATGGGAAATAGAAGCGCAAGATCATAGAGGATGGAGGTCTATAGTGGATGCGGCGAAGACTCACCTCGAGTTGTAAAGACAGTGAAGAAGAAGAATTAAATCATAGAGTTTTTTATCCTCATTGATTATCCTCATTGACATGATACTAATATTCAATTAACCCTGCTGTACCGTTCGAGTAAACTACACAAATGTACTGTTCGGGTCAATATGACCCAACTATGATTTACGATCCCTACTAGAAATAAAATAAGCTAATGGTGCTAAACAAAACTGTATTAATAAAAAATTATAGTTAATTAAACAATAATTATATTGTTACTGTAAATTAAACCTTATTAAGAAAAATAAAAAGCATTTTTTCTTTCCCAGAAAACCCTAAGAACAAATATCACAAAAGAACAAAATTTAATTCAGTTTACAACTGGGACAGTAATAGAAAGAATGGGTTTTACAAATATGTTTATGACATATACAACATAAAATATTAGTCTTGTTATCCCTTTTAGAGCAAAATTTACAGCGTGCTCGTTTAGCAGGCGGAGTTGGATGGTCCATAGACGGTTCACTAGAATTTCCATCTTCTCTACTCGCTTCTGCTCGTGTTCTTTTTACCAGTTCTTGTGAGTCTTTAGTTCTCGGTAAATTTTTCCTGGAAAGGATAAGTGGTTTCACCAGTGTTTTTCCCAACTCCTCAAGAAAAATTCGTCGTTTTGTAAGTTTATTGGTATTCCATTGGGGATTTATCGATGTCCATAAAACGAACGCGTTGTAGGCAGAAATGTCCAGCATATTGTAAAAAACAATCATGGGCCAGCGATTTGTCTTCCACTTACATGTATATGTACCAACAAGCTGATCTAGAGTATCCACTGCCCCCTTACTGGAATTGTAATCTAAAATAATTTGGGGCTTCTTGTCATTTCTGTCACTAATAGCCTTTTCATGGTGCAAAGTACTCGTAAGAATAACATTTTTATTCTTTTTAGGAATATAGTTAACAACAGTGGTATCTTGTGTGAAGTAAAAAGACGAACTATGAACTTCTTTATTCGCAATTTGTGCTGGAAGCTCTCGTTTATTTTTTCTTATAGTCCCCAGCATTGTATTTTTTCTTTTTAGAAGAAGTTGTCCTAAATTGTACGATGTAAAAAAGTTATCACATGTAATATTGTGGCCTTTCAAATCACTACTCAAGTCGCACACCACACGCATTCCCTGATTTCGTTCTGGCGCGGCACCTGCTTCCTTTCCTGTATAGATCTGCAATTTTAGAGCATAAGAACTTTTACTGTCACATAAGGCCCAAATTTTTATGCCATATTTCGCTGGCTTGCTTGGAATGTACTGTTTGAATGGACAGCGGCCTCTAAAGGCAACTAATTGCTCGTCGACGGTAACATTTTCATCAGGATTAAAAAATTTTGGTAGATTTTCAACCCATTTTTCCCAAATTTCACGTATTGCAGCAAGTTTATCAGTACGTCTCCTATCCTGTCTAGTAGTCTTGTTATCAAAACGTATTACTTGCGAAATTTTTGTAAATACTTCAAGGGACATTGTTGCTCGAAATATACTACGACCCGTTTCTTCATTCCACAAACTTTTAGTTGATTCACCATGGGACTTAAAAACTCCAGCTAACAATAACAGACCAATGTATGCTTGAAAACCAATTTTATCTAAGTCTTTCCAGTTGTTTCCAAAAACACGCTGTCCTTCCATGTTGGTCATATTTATAATTTGGTTTGCAACTATGTCAGAAAAGAGTGCGTCAAATGAATTTTTAATATCGAAAATTCGTGCACATGCGTACCTTGTAACTCCTGGAGCATTATTTATAACATTGGCCGTAGAAAAACGACCGCGTTGATAAGGAGGATCGAGCGACCATTGGATAGTATCGTCTTTTGAAGGAACCGTTACAGAAGGTTCTACAGGATGTTGTACGTAGAATGGAACACCAAAGGATTCATCACTACTTTCTTCCTCACTCTCACTACTTGTATTGTTTTCTGTTTCTGATATGCACTCATCACTCTCTGACACGTTCGCGAGCTCGCGAAGCTCATCTTCGGTTAGCACTCTACGGTGCGACATTATCAACATGCAAACATAGACTGAAATTTGAAATATAAACGAATAAATGAATGCGCTTGGCCTTGGAATATTAGTGTTTTACCACTTGTCTATCACCCCCACTTCCTTTTACGTGACATGCCATTCTACCTGACATCGTCCAGCTACACTACACATATTTTACAAGTTCTAGCTTGTAGAAACTTGTTTTTATTTATAGACGTACCTGACTGACAAACACTATTAGAAAATATAAAATACTACCAACTAAACATACCTATACAGGTAATTTTTAACGGTTTAAATAAGTGGGTCATATTGACCCGAGCGTACCATAGGTAACAATTTAATTTTTATCAAAAAAATGAGCAAGTTGATTTTTTATCTTTTATGCAATTGAAAGACCTCATATTAAGTAATAAAGTCACGAAACACCAAAACGTTACGCCGCGTAATAATTTGTAAAATAAGAAATAATTTTTTTTTTTGGTCAAATAGACCCGAACAGGACAGCAGGGTTAAATAAAAATATCAAAAACAGTAGTACAATAGCAATAAAAAATATAGCAATAAAAAACTGGATTTTGGGTAAAACCAAAAAACGATTTTCTCGAACGATAAAATATATATTTCTACGGGCTCATTTTTAAAGCCGAGACTCGCAAGAATACAAAAAAGTCAGAAAAACAAAGAAAACGAGCTATCCGCTGAAATTATAATATTTTACTTACCCGCTGAATCCTCTTCTTTTATTTACCGGAGATGAAGTATTTACTGCAGCGGAGGCGTCATTCTGAATACTAGTATCTGGAACAAAAAAGAGAATAATTTATATAAAAGAAATCACTATATAAGAACAACTTTGCTATCATAAAATATTAAAAGATTAAATTAGCCTTCCTAGAACTCTGCTCTAGAATTGTGGAAATATTTTTTAATCTAAAGTTTTTAAAGTATTCGTTTGAAGTTTTCATATCTTTCAAAGCCAGTAGTTTAATCAGGAGAGAAATTGTATTACAGACGGTGAAGTTTTATAACGAGTTCGTATTCTTGCACAAAAAATTTTTGTACACGAATTTCTAAGGGCTCAAAAACTAGATATTACGCTTCTTTTCGTGGGCAAAGGATTTGATGTTTTCGTATAAATTCAATTAAAAGCAAACAAAATACCCTGAAATACGGTGTTTGAAGTACAGTAGTTTGAAAAGTACAAAGTTTGAAATACAATACTTATTATTAGTGATTCTTCTTATAATTCACGAAATTTACTAATCAGTCATTTGACTGATAACTTCAAGTCTTAAACCAGGTAACATATTTTTTTAGAACTGTATGAACCCTCCGTTAATGGCGTGGGTAACACGGGTGACTACGCCTATATTTATGCTCATTGTACTCAACTAAAACACTATCTGGAGACGATGTCCCCTCAGATCATAACTTTTTAATCATCATCATCATCATTGGCTTTTACAACTCTTCGTGAGTTTTTGCCGTGTTTACTATTGCCTTCTATTGATCCTGTGCTATTATTTCCCATGGCCTTACTTCCATCTTCTCCAGGTCTTCCCTGACTGCGTCTTTCCACCTTTTTCTAGGCCTTCCTGTCGATATTTTACCATCTGGTCGTTCCCAAAACACATTGCTAATCAGTCTGTCGTCATCACTCCGTACCACGTGGCCTGCCCATCTTAATCTCTTGGTTTTTATGTATCTTACGATGTTTCCTTTCCCGAAGAGAGTCTCTATTTCATTGTTGTATCTGCTCCTCCATTCATTTGTCACGCTGTCCCTGCAAGGACCATATATAATTCGCAGGATTTTGCGTTCCCATACTAATAGCTTATTGATTTCTTTCTTTCTCAATGTCCATGTTTCACTTCCATATGTCACTGCTGGTCGTATTACGGTTTTGTACATTTGGATTGGCACGCCTTGAGAGAAGCTTTGACCTCATTAGATGTTGAATGGCAAAGAATTCAGTGACATAAAACTCAAACGTAAAATAGTAAAACGCCAACAACCCACTAACCAAATAAACACTGACTGTATTCAAAATAATAGTCATGAAATTACACAAGAGATAAAAAAGAAGTTCGAAAAATCTAAAGAAATACATAACGTCGAAGACCACTGGAATCATGGCAAAAGCATTATGCAAGAAACAACTAAAAAGTATAAAACTATTAATAATCGCAAACAACAATGGATGACTGATGAAATATTGGGACTAATGGAAAGCAGGCGAAAACAGAAAAGTAAAAACACTAAAGTATACAATAAAATTCATAAAGAAATCAAAAGGAAAATCCGGGATGTAAAGGAAAAATGGTACAGCAACAAATGTCTTGAAATAGAAGAACTGCAGAAAAAGAATGGCACGTTTAATATGTAAAAAAAAGGTGAAAGAAATAACTGGAACATATAGATCAACTGCAAGTAGTTTACTTGATAAACAAGGAAATATTATAGTCAATGAACAAGACAGATTAGAGAGGTGGAACGAATATATTAAGGAGTTGTTTGATGACGATAGAACAGAAATTCAAATCAAAAATATATCGACTGGTAAAAAAATAACACTAGATGAAATGGAAAGAGCTCTAAAGCTATCAAAGAATAGGAAAGTAACCGGTCCAGATGAAATTCCAAGCAAGATAATCAAACTGCTAGACGATAAGGGCAAACATTCTCTTCTAAACCTCTTTAATAAAATATACGAAACAGGACATATAGCAACAGACTGACTACTGTCAACATTTGTAATGATACCGAAAAAAATAAATGCCAAACAGTGTAGCGATCATCGCACTATCAGTCTGATGAGTCATGTACTGAAAATTTTCCTAAGAATACAGCACTCGAGAATTTACAACAAAATAAAAGTACAACTAAGTGAAACACAATTTGGTTTGAGAAACAACCTTGGAACCAGAAAAGCACTCTTCAGTTTGCAGATCATGGTTCAAAGATGTAGAGATATAGAACAATCAGTATATATGTGTTTTATCGACTTCGAAAAGGCCTTTGACCGAGTAAACCATGACAAACTTATAGGTGACTTGCAACAGGTGGGAATTGATGACCGAGATCTCTGTATTATCAAAAATTTGTATTGGCATCAATGTGCAAACATACGAGCTAGAAAAACATGACGAAAGCAGTGGAAATATGACGTGGAGTGAGGCAAGGATGTATCCTATCGCCTCTACTATTTAATATCTACTCCGAATTTATTTTCAAAGAAGCCTTAGTTGAAGATACAGGCATTACAATCAACGGAATTAATGTCAACAATCTCAGATATGCAGACGACACGGTACTTATTGCCTCCAATGAAGAAGACCTGCAACGACTTATAAACAGGGTAACCGAATCATGTGATGAATATGGGCTAATAATTGTAAGACAAGACTTATGGTTGTCAGCAAAACGGACTTACAACCAACGAACATCAGAACGTATGGAATAGAGTTAGAAAGGGTCCACAATATTACCTACTTGGGTGCAAACGTTAACGATAACTGGGATATAAATAAAGAAATAAGAATACGCGTTAAAAAAGCCAGAGCCGCCTTCTATAAATTAAAGAAAATCCTAATTAATAGAGATATTACGTTAAACCTTAAAATCAGATTAATACGCTGCTACATATTCTCCACATTGCTGTATGGTACGGAGAGCTGGACCCTTATAGAGACATTAATGAAAAAATTAATGGCCTTTGAGATGTGGATTTATCGACGAGTATTGCGGATAAGTTGGGTTGATCGAATAAGAAATGAAATGGTTTTACATCGAATGAAAAAGAGCACAGAAATAACAAAAACGATAATTTTTTATAATTTCCAATAAACGAAAGTTACTACAATATTTCGGTCATGTAATGAGACATCGAGAGAGGTATAACCTTCTACACCTCATAATACAAGGTAAGATCGCCGGAAGGGGAGACCCAGGCCGACGAAGAACATCCTGGCTCCGAAATTTCCGAGAATGGTATCAAGAGACCACCTTTAATTAATTAAGAGCCGCCGCAAACAAAGTTATTATTGCCAATATGATCGCCAACGTTCGATAGTCGGACAGGGTACTAAAAGAAGAAGTACTCAACTGGCAAGGTTGCGCCTTGTCACCGCGCATGTTCTTTCATATTAAGGTTGAATAAATAAACTCATGGTCTCAGTTGTTTGAGATCAGCCGTGAGTTAGTTGTTGTTGCAAAAAAATCAGAAGATGTCTGAGCAGAAAAATAGAGCGTGACAAGGATCCAAATAATAAGTGGATGGCATGGTATAATCTTCTCAGTCGCGTTAATAATGATTTAATAGATAACAATAGCGACCACGACTAAGAAGAGAGTCAAATTCTGGACACTAAGTTGACGATGAGTCTAAAGATGAGAGTGAGCATGTACAAAAAACTTTGTTTTGTCGCTAAAAACGGTATAACAAGATGGAGAAAACATCCGCTTAAACTATCCAATATTAGATCCAGAGCATGTATAAAATGAACCAAAAGACAAGGGTTGTTACTTGTTGTACTTGTTGACACTTGGGTTGTTAATTTTAGTGTTATGTTTAATAAATTAATTCCTCTGTAATTTTCCGGGTTCGATAAGGCCGACTTATTAGTCAAAAATATTGAGACCGGCCTTGCTATAAACAGGATGAGAAAAATTAACTACATTATTTTTAATTGACGGATTCGATCGTTACTTGATGGAAATTCATTTTATGTAACAATAAAACACTGAAAACTTTGTTTTCAAACTTCCACAAAATTTATTTTAAATCTTATCACTACAGTTGTTTCGGCTGATTGCCTTTCTCAAGTGATCTATTTTTGGCATTGGTTTACAAATTTATTGTCTCTAATGGAATAGGTTGAGGAGGGGAGAACTGTTTGTCTCAAGTTGGTCATTCAGAATTATATCTGTGTTTTTTAATTTGTTGATTTCCATAGATTCTAACAAAGATAGCTTAAGGCCTTTATTTTGAATGTGAAGAATTTTAAATTTGTCATTAAAAGAATGATTATGATCTAGAAGGTTAATTGCGTATGTCAAATCTGTTTTTCTATTCTTGAAAGCCCTTTTATGTTCTGCTATTCGTTTATCAAAGTTTCTACCAGTTTGACCGATGTAAGTTTTTGGGCAGTCACCACATTGAAGTTTGTACACACCACTATTTAAGTGTTTTTTATTTTGGCTCTTGTTATTTTTAATATATTTGCCTAGGTTGTTATTTGTTCAAAAAGCTGGTGTTATTCCTTTCTTTTTTATATGTTTGGCAATTTTTGTTGTTATTTTGCCTGTATATGTAATCGAGCAGAAGGTACTGGGTTTTTTCTCTGGTGGTGGAAATACTAATTTCAGGGCTTTCTTGTGTAGTTTTTGATTTAACATTTTATTAATTGTTTGTTCGTTGTATCCGTTGTTTACTGCTATTTGCTTAATTATATTTAATTCTGTCTCAAAGTTGTATTTTGACATCGGAATTTCTGTTAATCTATGTAACATACTATGATAAGCTGCCAGTTTATGTTGTGTTGGATGGGATGATGAATTGTGTATGGTCGTGTCAGTATGGGTAGGTTTATGAAATATGGAGAAGTCATGTTTGTTTTGAAGTCTGCTAATTTTTAAATCTAAAAAATTTATGGATTGATTTTGTTCTGTTTCTATTGTAAATTCAATATGACTATGAAGTGAATTAATATACGATAAAAATTGGTCGAGTTGCCTGTTAGTTCCTGTGAAACATACCAGTACGTCGTCTACGTATCTCCACCAATATAAAAACTGTTTGAATACGGGATGTTTTGAAATCTTTGTCTCTAGATGATCCTTAAAAATATCTGATAGCAATGGGCTTAGAGGATTACCCATTATAAGTCCTGCACTGTTATTTGTATATATTTTATTATTAAATTCAAAGTAGTCCTGGTTTATGCAAACTTTAAGAAGATGTAAAATTTCAGATGTAATTATTGAATTTGTACTATTTTGATCTAAAAGGTTTTTTACTAGAATAAAAGTTTCTGTAGGAGGGATACTAGGAAAAAGATTTTTTACGTCAAATGAAATTAATCTGGAGTTGTTAGGTAATTGAAAATGTTGTATTTTATTAACTAGTTCTATTGTATTTTTATGGTAAATTTAGGTAAACATTTAGTGTGTTCTAAAATAATCTCTAACAGTTTTTTTGAAAGTTTATATGACGGAGCTGTATAAAAAGAAACTACAGGTCTTATTGGGTGATCCGGTTTGTGTAGTTTAATGAAACAGTATAATTTAGGAGGCTGTGAGTTCATGATATTGAGGTATTTCTGTTCTATTGGATTTAGTATTGATTTTGAAGCGTTTTTTGAACTTTCTAACGCTTCAAAATCAATACTAAATCCAATAGAACAGAAATACCTCAATATCATGAACCCACAGCCTCCTAATTTATATTTAGGAATCGGTTTTACGCCTTTAGCACTAAAAAATCGTATAACAGCCCATACTTCACAATCAGCGTGACTCCCGATTGTTGGAGGCATCTTAAACACTGAAGTAAACAAGTATACAATGAAGAATCGGACTGTAATGGCGTCAGTGCGTAGACAAGAGATGTAGGTAACCATCGCTCATGCGCGGAACGCCGACCGTAGCGCTGCGGCGGCGGAATCACAAAACGGTACTTACTTAAAAAACATGAATCGTATCTACAAACTTTTATGAAATTTAATAATTTTAAGTTTCACTGTTAACTTTATACTACCAATTATTTTTGTGTAATATAGTAAAACTTTAGTAAAACTAGAAAACTGTTTTAATTTTGGCATATTGATAACTATCAACTGAACTTTATAGAATTCACATTATGTCAAAGATCTATGATCAAGAATAACACGTTTGTTACATAGTTGCCGATCTTCAAGTATTCATAAATTATTCATACCGAAGTTGAGAGTGGATTCCACGGAGAATTTTCTTTGACTAACTGAACTAATATTCCACGCATTTGTTTTTTAATAGTAATTAATAATTAAGTTCGATATGCTGCGAATTCAATTCAAGTACGTGACGCTTATTGATTTATTAATGTCTTAATTTAAAGATTGCAACTTATTGCTAATGAACATTCATTTAGCTAGTTATTGCATTAGACGATTAATTAAATCCTTGAAAAACTACAAATTAATTTCATGACGTTCTTGAGGAACAAATATTACTTCTAAAGGTAACCCATACATTTTATCAATAACATTGATAACATTTGATAACATTGAATAACGTAGTTGTTATTCTTATTTTCAATAAAAAAACGTTATGGCATATACACTCCCACATATTGTCGGCTGTATGCAATAGTGGCATAACTCAAAAATTGACAAAATTGAGTTAATATCAACCAGAGGACTTAAAACCGATTTATTTATCACCTGCAAAACTGGCACAATAATAATCGCAAAAATGTGCACTAGACGTCACTAGTGTCGCTATGACATGTTGTCAGTTGAGATAAATTGTTTCTTGCAATACTGGCCCTTTTGAGTTGTGCAATGGAAGTCGAACCCTCTCGATATTAAGTTTCTATGCAATACCGGCAGTTTTGAGTTGTGCAACTATGGCAGACAATTTTAGATATGTTTAAGCTGTATCAGTGAGAATTTTGGAGTTGTGTCACATTAAATAAAAGGAATAAATTTATTAAAAAGTGATGGATTCCACTGTTATTTGATAGAAATAATTTTTTTTTAACCTATTCTCTATCCTTCCATTGTTGGATATAGGTCTCCCCAGCTCTCTCCATCTTTCCCTATCTTGAGCTGTTCTCTGCCATGTGGGACTTCCTTGTTTCCTGATGTCATCTTTCCACCCGATCTGTGGTCTGCCTCTTGATCTCTTTGCATTGTATGGACGCCACTTTCCGATGGCATTGTTCCATCGTCCGTCTTGGAGACGTTCATTGTGTCCAGCCCATTTCCATTTCAGTTTTGCTGCTTGTTCTATCGCGTCTACTGTCTTTGTTCTGGTTCTGATCCACTGGTTACGTTTTCTATCTTTAAGTGATACACCCAACATTTGTCTCTCCATCGCTCTTTGTGCCTTCCTTATCCGAAATACCCTACTGTGGCGGTCTTAGCTTGCGTGGAGGAGGAGCTCTGAACTAAGTAGGGGTTCTTCTGTACTTCACGGAAGACAGACTGGGCGGAGGATGTCCTCAACCTCGACACGGCACGTCCCATATGGCTGATAGGGAAAGTTCCTGCAGATATGCAGGACAGATACGAATAAGGCATTGCCAAATAAGTACCCGCGGATCAACTGAGGATATGACATCAGGCAACAGTAATGTCATTACTGAATTAAGGCTATGGGAACTAAAAATTTTGTAGGCTTAATTCCAGATACTCACAGGCGTCACTCACATTATGAGTTAAGCGGCTGTAATACTGCGACAACAGCAGCGTCTGACCCAGAGTGGGCGGCTGCAAACAGCGTCTGTTCCCAGAGTGGGCGGCTGAAACACACTTACCAACCCGTCTGGCCAGCGTGGTGAGTTCACGGCCAATCTACACCCCCTCTTATGACAGATACACGAAATACATTTTATCTAACAATAAAACACTGCTCCAAAATTTATTTTAAATTATTATCACTACACCTGTTTCGGCAGAGTGCCTTTCTCAAATGATCATATCTGATTTTGTTTAATCGCTAACCATTTAGTAGAAAACCTTTTTCAGTTTCGTACAAAGCTTCGATAAATATTCTTTCAGAGTATAGAATGAAGATTACAGGAGACAAAATACAGCCTTGCCTCACTCCAAGCATGATTATCACATAGTTAGTGTGTTCACCTTCAACTCCGAGATTTGCTGTCTGATTCCAGTGAAGATTTCTAATTAATTTCAGATCTTGGTTGTTAATTCCTGCTTCTTTTAGTATTTGCATCATCTTCGAAGGCTGTACTGGATCAAACGCTTTCTCGTAATCAACCAGCCATGCTTTAACTGTGTTATTGCGGAATAAACTTCCTGCTCTAATATTCTTGCTCCATCATTTACCTCTTCTTCTAACTCAAAGATGTTACCTCTTTGGCCTTCAAATAATTTTTCTAGATGTTATTTCCACGTTCTTATTTTACTTTGTCCAAAATGATGTTTCCGTCAGAATCAGTTTCCTATGTACATTGTAACTATCGTACTTTGACTGTAGAGTCTCAATTTCTTCGCATCTTTCCTTTGCTTCATTTTCTTTCTTTTGCCTGATTTTCGTTCTTATTAATATATTTATGGTTTTATATTTGTCCGGGAAATTTTTGGCTTCTCTTCTCTCGTCCATTAGTTTCAGGATCTCATCTGTCATCCGTGATTTTTCTTCATTAATCTATCTGTCTTTAAGTGTTTATCCTTTACATTTTGCACTATTTCTGTAATTTATTTGATCGTATATTCTTCGTTCGATTCGTCTCTAATGGCAGTAATTTGCTCGTTTAACGTGGCTTGGACTCTCATCTTAGTATCCAGGTCTTTCAGCATGCGTAGGTTGTATCATTGAATTCACGCATTTCTAACCACATTTAAAGAATTGATAATCATACTTTTCCTATTATTATTACTATACACTTTTTTTTATTTCGTTCTTATAGTTGTTACAGAACAACATTTTTTCGTTCAAGCCACTCGTAGTATTCTTTATTGAACCTTTATTTCAATTGACAGGAATGACAAAAAATGTGAGTTTTGTCTTTGTTTTAGTCTTGAAAGATAAAGTGTTGATGTGCAATAGTGGCACCACTGAAAACAAGGGTTAAATTTAAAAGTCTGTGTTACAATTCATAAAAACTATTTTTATAAAATCAACTATTAACTGATATAAAGACCATTTGCACAGCCGTAGAACTGCCTAACGAATAAAGTAATTCTGATCTATCTTATATATTCCATTCTTCAATTGCTGTAGTGTGTGTTTGTTTGTTCTTTTATCTCTTTGGATGAGAGTTGTTTAAAAATAAATTCTGGGCCAAAAGGTTTAGAGGGACCTTTGCAAAGGTCGTGCAATAGGTCTAAGAACGGTCTAAAAACACTATTCAGATTATGTATTTAAATTATTTCAATATATCAATTATATCGCTGCTCATTAAACGCATAAAACACCTAGCATATTTGATTTTAGATAAGTACAGATAATGTTTTTCGATGTTTTCTACTCAAACAGATCCTACACAAAAACGTGTAATATTTATGTTAGCAAGTATATATGGTATAATAATTGGACGACACTTATACACATCGTCGCCGTAACCTTGTTTTCGTACCTCTATGCCAGTTTCCATTCAGATCTATTTTGATCCCGCTTTATATCTTTTTTAAATATACCATCACGTAATAAACATGCCATCTTATAATAGTATCAAAACAATGAAAAGAAAGTTACATTCGAAACACGTCCAGGTACTGGTGCCAAAACTGTCATAATAAGGGAGCTGACGTCAATATTACTCGTAAATCTTTTTATTATAAATTAGATAAATAAAAATTACAAGCAATAATTAAATTTTACTAAAGAGTCACTTATTGTAATAAGTGACTCTTTCACAATGATCAAGATTGATACACATTTCTAATAAGAACGCTTTCTTAGGTTACAAGCGTTACGCAATCGTACATTATCAGCACTCGCACTTGTGAAACGATTAAAGGATGTCCATAGAAATACAGTTTCCTATTATACCGTTCAAAGACGCTTTAAATAAATATGGATTAAGGCACAGCCACCTTTACTTCCAAGCCATGAAGTAGAAATTTGGCAACAACGCGTGGTAGTCCGACCGTGGTTTGTTTTGTTTAGAATTTCATATAGGGAGGCTTGTAAAGTTTGTTGAATTTAGTGTTTTTTTAACTTTATTCGAATGTTTTATTTGTAAATTGTGTTTAAATCAATTAGAAAATATTAATATAAGTGAAATTTCATTAAATTTAGAACTTTTAGAAGATTCTTAACGACAATTTAAAAGGCAAGTATAAATATAACCTACAAAACAAATTGAAAATAATAATACTTTTGCTTCTTGTTACAAAATATGTAAACTAAAAACAACAATAATAATACTTTTGTTTTTTGTTACAGATGCTCTGGCATTGTTGTGTACCTGGTTGCAAAACCAATTATGCCAGTACTTTAAAAACGAAACAGGCAGAAAGTACGTTTTCGTTTCCCAAAGATCCCCAAAGAAGGTATACTGGGTTATGGTCTATTCATAGAGAAGGCTATACAATTACCAAATCTTCCGTAGTATGTGCCAAACATTTTCATGAAGATGATATTCAGTGGACTGAACAATGAGAAGATAAAGATGGAAATGTACACATTGAAAAGTTAATATTTCCCAAATTAAAAGGCAATGCAGTTCCTAATATATTTCCTGAAGTACCATCATATGTAACTGTTCATCGTACTAAAGAAAGAAGGAATCCCGAAGACAGAAGAAACTTTTTGCATAAGAAGAGGGAACAAGAGATAACATAATTATGACAATTAGACTTAGACAATAATATCCCATTGAAAAACTGGACAAGTAAAATTACAAGTGACTGTGTATATTTCTATGTATTAAACATTAATCAGTTGGGACACAAGTGTGATAATATTTGTGTAATACATAGTGTAATAGTTAGCAGTAATTTGAGTGTAATCGTCAATGTAGGTAAGAATAGATTAAGTAGTAATGATTTGAAATGGATTTTACAATATAGTAAATTAACAAGATGGTCACAATTAGAGAACTTACTTTCTCATGTAGATCTGCTTTTCAGATAAGTGATAACAAATTTGAGTACTACATTCAAAAATCTTTTGAGAATATAGGCTATTTTAAATCGATATACAAGTTATAAATGGTATGTTACATTCAACACATTTTTCATGTATACCTCTCTTAACTTGGTCTATATGACAAAAAACCTATTCATATTTAAAATTGCAACTTTCGTATACCTAAGTACGAAAATTCAACAAAAGTTGTAAGTAAATAGTAAAATATTAACTTTCAATTAGATTAATTTAGAACCATATTTATATTGTGTCTGATTTCTTAGGATGAAATTTTTTAATCATAATAGTTACACTAAGTTTTTACTGAATAAATTCTATGTCTTTTGTATTTTTAATAATCTTTTTAAATGTCGTGTTAATGTATTGTGTTATTTATATGCTTAAGTACTTAATATTTAAAATTTCTAGAGATTCTTGACTGCATTTGATTGTAAGATTAACTGTTTGACAAAATTTTACTCTAGTGATTATTTTATTGATAATATAACCTAAATAATAATAAAACTTTATATATATTTATTAGGTAAATATAAGGTTTTATTAATTTAATTTCCCTAAAACTATTTCTGTAATGAATTGAAGTTTTCAAAATATCAGTTTCCTAAAATTCAAATTCGTTTAATTAGGTAGACCTTACAGCTGATTAACGGACTACCGACGTCATAGAATGCGGTGTTGCCTTTTTTACTTCATGGCTTGGAAGTAAAGGTGGCTGTGATTAAGGTCTTCTGGTACCTATAAAGGGACCTCTCGCTTGCGAACATCTTAATTGGGGTGTTGACGATCGCAGTGTTGTCGTGCGTCTCACGGATGAATCAAGATTAAAGAGATACTCATCAGATGGGCGGCCTAGGATATGGAGAAGAGCTGGTGAACGTTATCAGCAATGTTATTTTACTCCGAGAGTTCAATTTGGTGGAGGTGGTATAATGACGTGGGCAGGCATTTCCTTACAGGCTCATACAGAACTTATTACAATTTCAGGGGACAATTTGAACGTGGTATATTCAGAAATGTTTGGAAGATCATGTAGTTCCAATTGCCCCATTTATTAAAGAAAACTTTCGTCTGATACAAGATAATGCTCGTCCGCACATGGCCAGAACACGGGATGAAGTTGGGATTCGTTTATTCGTTTATCTATTTTTTGTTTAATAATAAATATATAACTTGTGTGTAACAATTTTGTATTGTTTAATTTCTTGAACAATATTCTTTTCTTTTGACCAACATGTTTGCTAAGCGAAAATAAGAGTTAAATGTAATTAATTTTATTGTTTATATATGTACATTCGTTAGTGTTTATTCTATTTATTTATATATGTATTTTGGTTTAGAGGTTTGTGTCCCTCACAAAAAAGTCAAAGTGGCGCCCTTGTCGATACTTTTATAACTTGTTTCCTGCCCTTTTTGGCAAATTATTTATGATTTTTCTTTGTTTTATTCTTCCTGTAATTCTGGTTTAGCTCTAGTTGCTATCAACTCCCTTTTACAATTTTCGTTTTGTTTCTGTGCCAGTAAGAACGATCCAAAGACCACAAGACAATTTCCCGACACGAGTAAAGACTCTCATAAATCAGGGATCGGGAATAATTTTACCCATTACTGTGTCAGAAGTAAGAGCAGCTTTAAACGAAATGAAGAACCATCAATCGCCTGGTGATCATGGACTCGTTATTGAGGCAATAAAAGCAGGAGGAGAAATTCTATTAAAATCAGTAAGCGAACTGTTTAATAAGTGCTTACATGCGGGTACGATTCCAAAAGACGAACAATGCACTGATAGTCTTGTTACACAAAAAAGGCGATATTACTAAATTAGAAACTTATAGACCCATCAGCCTCTTGACATATATGTACAAACTCTTTATGAAAATCTTAACAAAGAGACTAACACCTAAACTTTAATTTCTATCAGCCCAAAGAATAGGCAGGATTCAGGGCAGGATATGGCACAAATGACGATTTACATACCATAAAGAACTTAATAGAAAAGTGCATCGAGTACAACATACCATTGGTTCTTGCATTTGTCGATTACGAGAAGTCTTTTTATTCTGTAGAGTTTGAAACAGTACTGGAAGCCCTAAACCAAAGTCGAATAGATTACAGGTACACGGCACTAATTAAAAACATCTATGAGAACGCTACATCAAGTATACGACTACACGGAGACACAGAAAAATTCAGCTTAGGTCGAGGAACTAGACAAGAAGACAAAATTTTACCAAAATTGTTCACGACAGCTCTAGAGTCAATATTTAAGAACACTCAATGGCAAGATATGGGCATCAATATAGATGGAGAAAGATTAAATCATCTAAGGTTTGCAGATGATGTTGAATTAATTGCAGATAACTTACAGGATACAGTTTCTATGATACATTCGCTTAAAAGTCTGTCTGAAAGAGCAGACTTAAAGATAAACTTTGAGAAAACTAAACATATGACAAATCTCGTAATGAGTGGAAATGTAACTATTGACAATAATACCATACAACTAACAGACACTTACAAATATCTGGGACAAGAGACCAAAATAACCAGAGACAATCAAACACATGAAATACAGAGGCGAATAGGCCTGACATGGGCAGCATTTGGCAAATTAAGCCATATTTTAAAAAGTTTAATTCCCATGTGTCTCAAGCGAAAGGTTTATAACCAATGTGTTTTACCTGTACAAACTTATGGAGCAGAGACTTTAACACTCACGCAAAAAACTGCGAAAAAACTCAGAGTTACACAACGAGCCATGGAACGTGCAATACTGAACGTGAGCCTTCGAGACCACATAACAAAACAACAAATCAGGCAAAGATCAGGAGTTCAAGACGTCATCGAAAGAACCACGACGCGTAAGTGGAACTGGGCAGGGTACTTAACCGAAACAATAAATGGACGGTGGATAATACGTATCATGGAATGGAGGCCCAGAAACTAGAAAAGAAGCCGAGGACAACCACCGACTAGATGGACCGATGATATAAAACGTGTAGCGGGAAACTGGCTACAAGCGGCCACTGTAGAGAACACTGGAAAGAACTGAGGGCCTATGTCGATAACGATTCAAAGAAACACGCCCAAATCTCTTCGGATTCTAAGCAACGTGGTCTCCTCCATTTTGTATGCCCCAAACACTCTCCAGCGTTTGTAGTGCTACAGGTATTGAAATTTTTCTTACAAACTGACGATTAGTAATCGATTAGTGTCCTTTCTTGTTTATAAACAATAGCTATGTCATAATAGGTCTAATAAGATTCTGAATTGGCTGTCCGTTCTATTACGTCTTTTATACCAAATAAGATCCCTTAAACATATTGACACAGCTGATATTATGTTGATAAAAGGTACTTTCCAAGAAGATAAAGAATATTCTCCGTATTTCCAATTATTAACTGGTTTTCAGTAAAGGTTTTAGATTAATTACATGCTTGTTTATTTTGCTGGCTAATTACATAAATATCGAAAATAAATAGCTGAAGAAGTTGAAAAATTCTCTATATAAACCACTTTCCTGGCCAGCTTTCTATAAAATATGGGCTTTGCGTCCAATCTTCCCCGACAATATTAGCATAAATAAATGCGGTAGCACTGACCCTGAGTAAAAAATAAAAAAAATCCGAAAATCATTAGCATATTTCTTTCACGCACTGTTAATTTTAAATTAACCGTATGACAAGAATGTAGGCTAAATCTTGACCTGAGTCAACACGAACACATGGTTTTATGGCACCGCATTATGCTAGTAGGGAGTATGCAAATCTTTTTGTCTTGGACAAAAGTGAAATTATTGGCGACGCCAAAAGTGAAATCGGCTTTTATTATTTTCATAATGACATATTATCGCGAGTAATTAAAAATGTTGATTTATTTCAATAATAAAGCAGTATTCAGGTGTGGTTCTTAAACTCGCATTACAGGGATTAAATTATGGTCTGTTTTTTAACCAGGAGGAGTAATTCAAATTTTACGCGCCGTAATGCGTTGTTTGTAATTGGTCCAACCGTAGGCAAGTTTACTCCACTAAATTATGACATATTGACACTAACGACATTTGTGAAATTTTAAAATTCAAAATTTATATCGACGATTTTTTGTATTTTCTGAGTTATTCCTTACATTTTTAGATTTTTCGTTTGCATTTGTATAAAAAACAGTTCTTTTCAGAACTATTTAGCGACATATTAGTGTTATTAAGATAACAATATAGATTCAATGCCAAGTACTAGTGGTTATTACTCTTCTCCGCCTTAAAAACGCCGAGTAGATTTGGGTTTTTTATCGTCAAATGAGAAACAATGTATTATTAACATGTACAAACAAGTAATGAAAATTGATCATTCTGGAATGAAAATAACAGCCACGGAAACAAAAATAAAACAGGCAGCAGGTTAGTTTTGCAGAATAGTTATTGTTAAAGTCAAGACTTAATAAAGTAATGTGCGAAATTATAATTAATTAATTATTTGCTTAATTTTAGGTGTTGCGAATTCAACTATTCACCGAACAATTAAAGAATATAAGCAGAATGGAACAGTAAGATGTCCTAAAAATATTGACAGTCGACCTTCTATTCTTGCAACATACGATGAAAGAGTTAAAACATTTGTACGACAGATAAGTACACAGCTTCTTTTCCAAGAATGAAATGCCCATTTTAAGTGAAATTAACAACCGCTTAGATCTTCCAAAATATGTGTTGTTCATTATTATATAAATTCTTGAAGCAAATCAATTTGAAGTAAGTAAATATGGGTTAGCCACAATTATATATAGTAAAATTATCTAAAACATTTTAATAGGTTTCATTTTTATAATCGGATATATTATTGTTACTACTAAATAGTTTTTGTAATTAAAATTTATGAGCTACATGAGAAATTATTGTAATAGTACCATTCTTGTTTGATCAAAATATTTTTTCTGTTTATAGACAAGTACAACAGCCTTTGTGTTACATGTTTTTGGAAACATACCAGTGTACAAATATTTTCATTTTAAGTATCATGTATTATAGTTACATTTCACTGTTCCCATTTAAAGATATTATACTTGGTATGTTTAATGATGAGTATACTAAGTACTGATCTCATAAAGTAAGTTATTAAAAAATAGTACATTGTTTACCGGGTAGGAAAAGCTTAACATTCCTGGACGACTGTGAAGATTGCTAAGTCGAGGCGCAAGCCGAGACTTAGCAACACAGAGTCCAGGAATGTGGCTTTTCCTACGAGGTAAACATACTATTTTTCAGCAAATCGTTTAAAATTCGACAGATATTTATTGATTTAAAAAAAACGCGATAATTTTATTCCCAAATAAATGGTGCTTTGAAATTCCTAATAAAATTACTTGGGTTACTATGGAAACGTATTGAGGTTGAATTGTCAAACTTGACGCTTATAAATTTAATTGCTGGTGTTCTCGAAAGTAAAATGATAAGTGATGATGAAATTTCCATTTCTGGGACTCCTCCAGAGCTGGTTGAGGCAGTGAATACTGCTTCATTAGAATTATTGCCAAAGAAATCAAGAGAAAAGTACGAAAATGCATACAGACGTTTTATGGATTATCGCATGAGTAAAAATACGAGTTCTTTCTCAGAAAATGTTGTAATGGCATACTTCCTAGACCTTTGTTTAAAGATGAAATCTTCAACATTATGGGCCAATTATTCAATGCTGAAGTCAACCCTTGCACTTAAACACAATGTAGATATATCTACATACTCAAAACTTCGTTCTTTATTGAAACGGCAAGCTCAAGGTTATAGGGCAAAGAAATCTAAGATTTTAACGAAGGAAGAAATTGAAAAATTTATCCAGGAAGCTCCAGATAAAGAAAATTTAATGATTAAGGTAATTTACAAGGTTTTAATTTCTATCTAGATTATAGCTTTATTTATTTTTTAGATGGCTGTAATATTTGGTATTTCTGGGGCCTGTAGAATGGATGAGTTAATCCGAATGACTGTACACGATATAGAAGACTTAGAATCTAAGCTTTTAATCAGCATACCTTGATTCGAAAATCAACAAACCAAGATCATTTGTAATTAATCAGATCTACTTGAATGTTTATCGAAAGTATGTTTTCAAAATATAAATTAATTCCTTATAAGCAATGTGTTTTCTATCATTTATGTAGAACACTAACAACTGTACGGAAATATCATTTCCTTACAGTAAGGAAATGACATTTCCTTACAGTAAGGAAGTCCTGACTTTTTCTTCAAGAAATTTTGACAGGAATGTCAAAATTTCCTGGCGATTTGCGGAAAAATAAAAACTAAATGAAGAAATTCAAAATGGTGTAGTCGTTCATGAACCTCACCAATACATAAATGGAGAGGATATTTTGGAAGAATAATAAAATTATTAAATTTTTATTTTTACATACATCCCGAATATATATTATGCACAGAATATTATTTTCCTCTAATTATATAAATCGATTTCTGACTCTAAGTTGTTTGTAATAACTTGGACTTGGTGATATGCGAATAGTATTTAATGTGATATTTTTCTAAATGATATTTATACTTCTTCTTCTTCAAGTGCCGTCTTCGTTCCGAAGTTTGGCTATCATCAAAGCTATGCGTATTTTTGATGCTGCAGATCTAAACAGTTGGTAATTGGTGCAATTGTACCATTCTCTCAAGTTTTTCAACCATGAATGCCTTCTTCTTCCTATAGATCTCTTTCCCATTATATTTCCCTGTATAATCAATTGCAGCAACTGGTATTTATCTCCCCTCATAACATGTCCCAAATATTGTAGTTTGCGCTTTTTAACAGTAAGTATCAGCTCTTTCTCTTTCCGCACTCTCCGCAAAACCTCCACATTTGTTACTTTCTCTGTCCAGGGTATTCTTAATATTCTACGATACATCCACAACTCAAATGCTTATATCTTTTTGGTATCGATCTTTTTCGATCGAATTTTAATGTGGCTCTAGCTTTCTCTATTCTGGTTCTGATTTCTTCAGAGCAATCATTATTTTCGTTGATAATAGTTCCCAGGTAATTATATCTTCTTACACGTTCGATTCTTTGATTATGCACGGTTATGTCAGGGAAGTTTTGTGGTGATTTAGATATTAGCATTATTTTTGTTTTGCTTATGTTAAGTGATAATCCGTGTTCTTCACTGCATTCTACTATTTTGTTAATTAGTATTTGAAGATCTTCCCAAGTTTCTGCGATTAGTACCGTGTCATCGGCATATCTCAAGTTGTTTATTCGGATGCCATTTATCTTAATACCTATATTTTGATCCGAAAGTGCTGTGTTTATAATGTCTTCGGAGTATAGATTGAATAAGGTCGGTGAGAGTATACAACCCTGTCTTACGCCTTTCTTGATCTCGATTTTCTCCGTTGTCTCTTGCTCTATTCTGATATTTGCTTTCTGGTTATAGTAAATCTTAGAGATAATTCTAATGTCCCTTTTATCCAAGTTTTTTTCTACCAGCAGTTTCATTAAGTGATCGTGACGAACTTTATCAAACGCTTTGTTGTAATCAATAAAGCACATATATATATATATACATATATATATATATATATATATATATATATATATATCTTGGTTTATATCTAGACATCTTTGGCATATGACGTTAAGTGCAAATAGTGCTTCTCTTGTTCCAAGCCCGTTCCTAAATCCGAATTGAGTATTACTAATATCTGCATCTAGTTTTATGTTAATTCTTGAGTGGATTACTTTGATGAATACTTTTAATGTATGACCCATTAAGCTTATAGTGCGGTAGTCAGTGCACTGTTTTGCATTTGCCTTTTTTGGTAAGGTTACAAAAGTTGAAAGTAGCCATTCCTTTGGTATTTCTCCTCTTTTGTAGATGCAGTTAAAAAGGTCGAGTAGAATATTCACTGATTCGCCTTCCACAAGCTTAAGAAGTTCTGATGTGAGCCCGTCTGGACCATGTGATTTACCATTTTTCATTATTTTTCATTATTTTTATACTAAATATAGTTTAAAGTGTTTATAAAATTATAAATGTATGCTATTTATATCTAATTATCATAAGAAAAACGGCAACTATCTTTTAAATTTAGTGTATACTTGTTAAGAAGCATTTTCATTTTGTTTTCATCACTCAATGTGTTTTAGTTTGATTATATTGATATAGTTAGTTTTGTTCTTCCTGGTTGTAGATCATCACAAGAAAACTGCAAAATTATTCTAGAATGTAACATAATAGAATTGGTTGATTATCTCACAGAAATCCAGTACGTTTTAGGAAATTTTATTTATTGATAACAAATGGGACAAACTCACTGTCAAAATTAAACAAGAATCCAGCATTAAAGAAATTGCAAGTACACACTTATTTATACAAAGTATCTTTTTGCAGTTTAGTGCTTCAAATAGAACCTAAAGATATTGATAGATAAGTTAAACAAATCACTCTAATGAGGTAACTGAATAGCATGCATGAAAAGTAGGACCACACCTATATGTGAACCATAATTTACTCTGTGATAGAGAACACGAAAAAGTGCATTATAAAGCAGTCAACGGGAAGGAATATGTAAAACAAATTGGCTGAAGCAGTTCAGGAGATTTAATTATTAAGCTTAAAGATAATAATAAAAGTCTAAGTTAACGCTTCCGGTAATAAAAAAAATTCAGAATTCTAGATTCAAGAAATTTATCACACCAGAATAAGAATATGGTCTAGGCAGTTTAAAGGAACAGTATTTCAAAAATCTTTGAACTCTCTCTAACTTTTTGATACATGCATTTGCATAGCTTTGTTGCATATAAGATCTATTTACAAAATAAAAGGCAAATTTCTATGAAAAACCATATTTGTATCTGTAACATTATTGACTCTCTGGATCAAAATATTCTCTAAATTATAATTAAACACCGTAGACTCAAGAGATCTATTATAAAACTAGATCACCCGATATTTAAATATATATACATGGAACCAAATGAGAAAAACGTTCTTTTTTTATTGTAATAATTGTAATATATTGGAAGTGAATTGAAAAAATTATTATTCAAACATAAATAAACAAAGTTAGGTTAGAATTGACGTGTAAAGTTGTCCGATATTGATTACTCGATTACCGCAAGGCCGAGATAATCAACAAAAAAAAAGATGTATTTGGTGACTTTTCTAGTAACTTTCTTGGGTGTGAATCTGTCTTTTTGGTTTACTTCTCCTGGTTAAAAAACAGAGTATAGTAGTTTCATAAATAATGCACACTTTGTTCCATGCCTTCTTTATATTTTCTGCGTATTGCTTTTCTGTGAAATTTTTAGTGTATATAAATGGAAACATTTACCAAATAATGAATTTAAGGACATAAAAAATCGCACAGTTGTATTTGTATTAATTTTCCTACACACTCCGTTCATGGCAAGACTAACGCAATCTTAATTCTACTCTATTCTTAATATCTATTCTCAGATATATTAAAACAAAACATAGTTGTCGAGATTTCTTGAAATTCAAAAGAAACAATTACTTTTTAATTGTGAGGTAGACTAAACGAAACTAAAGCATCAACAATACCTCGGGTCTCACATAGAGACACACCACAAACACAAGACGAGAATGCACAGACAAACAATTCGCGCTTGATCGATGTAGCGTGAAGTTCAGATACTGACACATTTTGGTCTCTGGTTTGTTTGATGTAAATCATCCACAATGAAGCGGTAACGACGTATAGGTTCTTAGATAAAATAGTATACTTATTTAATATTGTTTTAAAGATAGGAATCGGCATGTAAATTCATTCAAATATTTTTTCCGAAATAAAAGTAAATCACGTCAAGTTCTCAGAGTTTCAGATCGGAAGTTATTTTGTCTTAAATTCAGTTTTACATATTTTTACAATGATATTGCACATATTTTTGACTTTTGACTTGCATATTGACAAGAGGGATTTATAGCGTGCGTCCTAATCCTAGTAGCTTGCTATAGAGCAAACGGATGAAAAGAATATCGCTAGGGTGCTGGTATATCAAAGTACCAATGGAACGACAGTTGGTGAGCCGTCGCTTGAGGTGTTGGGATCGCAGCAATGAGAACAGGGCGCGATCTAGTTCTTACGTCCCGTATGTGTCCGTCGTTTGAGGTGTTGGTAGTTGGTATGGACACTACTAGAAGCGAGACCAGTCCACAAGTCGCACTGGTCAACGCGTTGCGCTCTTAGTATCCAAGACGAGCTCCCATGGGACCACTCTGCTTTCGCTCCACAAAACCTTCATGCAGGTGGTTTTGCAGGTCATATACGATCAAACCCAATCTGAACGTGTACCTACCTGCGAGACGGACCTGTAGTTAAAGACAAGTCGTAGATGAGTAGGTTCCTCGGCGGCAACCTGTCAGATGTGCTTGGTGGTCCGTTATTCCACCTGCGTGTAACTGTTCGCCCTTTCAGGGATCACGGGTAGCGACACGTATGACAACACAGATACTGCATTGAGGGTGAGCCCCACGATATATCTGTCGTGTCACCCTCGCTGGGGCATTGGTTCCGCCAGGATACGATAGACTTCCCCTCGGAAGTTGGCTATACCCTTTATGCACCTAGTCTACCCAAACGGTAGCGTATTGGGTTCTCAACGACCGTGGGTCTCCGATCTTTACCACCCGAGAAGGAAATCTTTAAATGTTATCTATTTGTGTTGACACAGATTCCTTGATGGGTGTGGGTTCCAGGATTTATTGGTTTCCCTGGGCTTCGAGTTCCGCCCGCTGCACAGATGCGTTACCTCATTAGAGGATGCGTGCTGTTCTTTGCGCCTAGGCCAGAAGATTCTAGTGCTCCGGGAAATGCAAGACAAGTAGTAATGCCGACTTCCAATGCCTATCAACCAGCAATTCCCTAACAGGATGTGTCTGGGTACTTGTGTAACCGGCAAGGTTTAAAAATCTTTATTTTTTTAAATTCCATTTAATTCAGAAAGCTGTAACTTTTATATATCCGAACGTTAGTTTATCATAAACATTTGAATGACATCTCAGAATCTTCAAAAGAGAAACATTTAAATTTCGAACGAAAAACCCTATTCTGTAGGTTTTTATTTGTACAAATGTTAATTGCACTGAATAGAAGCAAAATAAGTGTCTGTTTACAAATCACCACATGCCTCTGGCATATTTCTCTGAGCTCAACCAATCGCTCGCTGAGTGTAAATCATGAGATTGCAGGCCGAAGGAATTTTCACCGGTGAAAAATAAACCATTCGTCAGAATTGAGATATTGTTACCGAATTAGATATAGAGGGGTAAAAGTCGAATTGAAGGACACACGCCATACCAGCTTCCTAGCTGGTAAAGGCGATTGTTTATTATTTGAGTGTTTAAAAACATCTTTATATTTGGAGATAAATTGTCTCTTTGGGTAGCAGTGCTAGAGACAGTATGCACTTAAATTCTAATTTAAAGTAAAGCTTAATATAGTTTATATTTCAATAATGTACAAGGATAAAACATGCCATGAATAGAAAAATGACAATATAAACAAAAGCATGTCATTATGATGGTTACTCTACTCCCTGACGGTAACTACGGTGTATGACAAAGTCGTGAAGAGTTTCTGACTGATTTCGCCCGTAATCAACACAGGACGCTGGATTGTTTTTGCATAAAGTTCTTTTGGAAAGGACCTCGTATTAACTGACCAACCTTTATGTAACTTCCAATGTAATACTAATAAATTGATATCCCCGGAATGTTGTGTACACCGCTTCATTCCTAATCGATCTTTCCAAGAAGGCACTCTTCCCTTTAAGTAGAAGGAAAAACATACAAAACAAAATGTAAATTTCGCCGATAAAAATTCATGATTAAATTGCTTCGTGACTAGAATTTAATCAATCGATTATTAATTGTGACAGGCTACGATGAAATATAAAAAATGGAATTTTGGACTAGAGGCGTTTATAATAGAAACCTAATAGCGATCCGGTTCGGTGAATCGTCAGAAATTCGCGAAAAAAAAAGCGTGCAGAAAGATAAATATCGAAGCAATGTGGAAAAAATGGAAAAAAAAACTTAAAAAAAAAAGAATAAATATATACTATAAAAATCTTTCAAGCAATTAATATAATGATGATTGAAAAAGCCACAGGCCTACATGAAATGTGTAATAATTTTCATATTTATGATTTTTTCAGTACGTGCTGGTAATTCCAGTAACCTCAAATGCTGTCGTAATTCCAAATGAAAGCGATATAAAAAAATATGAATTCTGTACAAAATGATCACCTTAAAAAGCCACAAATTAAAATATCTTAAATTCATAAACGAATGATACATTAGAACAGCATTATAGAATAGAATAGAATAGAAATATATGCTTTATTGTCACTGCAAATTGTACACTTTTATGGACAAAGCTTATAAAAGTTAGTACAAATAACATTTAAAAAAAAGTAATAATATCAATAACAATTAAAGTTTACTAAAATTACATAAATCGTCAATATCACAGAATAAATCATAATAAAAAATACAATCCATAATTAAATAAGCATAATAAAACCGTACGAACTAAACTGTGCTCCAAAATTAACGCATAATTTTAAAAACCCTGGTCAATCAAATAATTTTAATGTTTCGATTGTTCCGCTAATATATTATTGTTACACCCGGTATATTGTAAAATTTATCGAAAGAACGGTATAAAACGCTGATGTTTTTACCATTTTTTGAAAAAAATTAAAAACATGCTAATTGCTCTTAATTCTATTTTGAATTTAGTTGGGTTGGATTACGTTGTGCTGAACGTTTAAAGGGGTTTTTCAAGTCTATTAAGTGTTTTTTCTTTAAAATGAACCACCAGCAGCAAGAAAATCGAAATTTGTCAGAAAGTGATTGTTTTAGAATCGTTACTCTTCGCGAAGAAGGATACACTCAAATAGAACTCGCTGAACACACGGTCAAGGACATAGAAGGGTTACAACTTCTAATCAAGACCGGTTTTTGACACTTCGTATACTGAGACAAAGGTTTGTTACCGGTACTTCTCTACAAAATGAATTTTTGGATCGTTATAACTTTAGAATCAGCCAAAATACGATTAGAAGAAGACTTGCCGAAAACGACCTACACCCTGGAAGGGCACCAATTGGCCTATTATTGACCAAAGACCATAGAAGGCAAAGATTGCATTTTGCTCGTGAACATGTTGATTGGAATAATGACGATTGGGGAAGAATATTGTTCACCGATGAATCCAGGTACTGTCTTTTTTCTGATGACAGAAGAAACCGAGTGTATAGAAGGCGTGAGGAACGCTACGCACAGTGTAACACCGTAGGGACTATACAGTATGGCGGCGGCTCGGTATTGGTGTGGCGTGGGATTAATTTAGAGGCTCGTACGGAATTAGTTAGAATAGATCGCGGTCGGCTTACATCGCAGAGGTATATAACAGACATTTTAGAAGAGCGTGTCGTGCCATTTGCACCATTTATTGGGGACCACTTCATGCTTATGCAAGATAATGCCAGGCCACACACGGCAATAATTGTGCAGCAGTAATTTCAGGAGGTTGAAATTCCTTCCATGGATTGGCCTGCGATAAGTCCTGACCTCAACCCAATAGAACATGTTTGGGATATCATAGGCAGACGACTACGACAACTACTTAATGCACCAAACACATTGGATGAACTGTTTTTGCGGTTGGTTGAAATTTGGTATCAAATTGATAAAGAAGAAATCAGAACGATTATTCTTATTATGGGAGATCGTTGTCAAGCAGTAATAAATACCAGAGGAGGCAATACTCGATACTAGTACGTGGTACTAGTATTTTCTTCAACTTTAAAAATTTCAATTTCGTCATTAATTTATAATGTTGATATCGGACCAGAAGATGATGGAACTGGAGGAAGAGCTAAAAACAATAAAATCATCATCATCGGCCTCAACTAAATAAGACGAAGAGGAGAAGACCAAATTACTTTTAACTAATGACATATACACTTGCGTGCATAGAAATCGGCCCACTGTAAACTTTTGACTTTAACTATAATTTTTTCAAAGAAATATTGATCAGATCACAAAAACAAATATACTGTTTGAAAGACAATTTAATATGCTTTAATGTAAGTAATTTATCAAGAAGGCTTATCGTTTACATGCGTAGTAACCGGTAAACAAATGAAACGTGTTTATGTGGTGATTGTCACGAAAATAACAAATTTGTCTAATTGTAAAAGTCTAATTGCCTTTGCAAGTGAAATTTGCATATTATTCATTTTTCATAATCTCAGCAGTGTTCAAGCTACCTGGAACAGGCAGACGGCGATTTACAACCGCTCGTGATGACCGCTTTATTGTGTCAACAACATTAAGAAATCGTCACCTTAATGTCGTTCAGGTGCAACGACAGCTCCGTTAGGTGCGAAGAGTGGCTGTTAGTCAGTGGACAGTGAGACGAAGACTGCGGGAAAATAGCCTGATCCCTAAAACACCTGCGATTGGTCCAAAACTTACTACAGCTCATCGGCAAGCACGCCTGCGTTTGCACAGGATCATCGGAATTGGACGTTGGAACAATGGGGATCTGTTCTGTTCTCAGATGAGACCAAAATATGCCTCTATGGTAGCGACCGAAGAAGGAAAGTGTACCGGAGACCAGGGGAGAGATTTGCAGAATGCTGCTTTGAAGAGCGGAGTGCTTATGGGGGTGGTTCCTGCATGATCTGGGGTGCAATTTCTATAGGAGCACGAACCGATCTTGAGTTCATTCGTAGGGACGACCGTGTTCACGGAAGAAGAGGTTTAACGGCTGCCAGATATATCGAGGAGATTTTAGCAATTCATTGTTACCTTACGTCGACTACATTGGAGACGAATTTATCTTTATCCATGTCAATGCAACGGCACACACCGCAAGAATCGTGCAAAATTACATTGCAGAAGTCGGTTTTCAGGTTATAGACTGGTCAGCAAACAGTCCTGACCTAAATCCGATCGAACATTTATGGGATGAGCTAAAACGAAGAATTCGAGCTAGACTTCATACCCCAGACTCGATCCCAGAGCTTATTCTTGCAGCAGAAGAAGAGTGGCTTAACATCCCACAAGCAACAATAGCAAACTTAATTAGATCTATGCCTAATCGTATGAGAGATGTTATTAGGGCAAGAGGAGGTCATACCCATTATTAAAAAATTAAGTGTTAAGTTTTAAATTGTCAATAACCCTATTTATGTTAATAATAAAAAAGCTTAATTTGCTTAATGTATTCATTTTACTATGTTAAACATAGGAAGCCGAAATAAGTTTTCATAAATTTATACTCACATTAAATTGTCTTTCAAACAGTATATTTGTTTTTGTGATCTGATGAATATTTCTTGAAAAAAATATAGTTAAAAGTCAAAAGTTTACAGTGGGCCGATTTCTATGCACGCAAGTTTATTTCATTTTAGAGGAGTAAAAAACACTTACAATGGTGGAGTAGAATTCATATACATGGAAAGCACACACAGAATATATTTAAAATTCATAGCATAATCCCGATGACTGTATGCCTTATCTTCAATCTTAATGCAAGATATAACCTTAAGGTAATCCAGACACATGGTTCAATGACTACCTACTCGGATGAAGAACATGAAGGAATTTAATGAGGACCTAGAAACAGCATTACACGCTACACCAACATATTACACAATAATTATGCAAAATAATTATGCGACTTTAATGCGAAAATGGGCTTTTAAACAAGATGATGCAAAAGTAGCAATGGACAAGTATGGACATTGCGACAGAAATGAATGAGCGCAAAGATTGCTGAACAGCTTAAAAGAGAACGATTTATTCATGGTGAACTATTTTTTTGATAAAAAGCCTCTGCGTAGATGGACATGGATAAACCCAGATGACAGTGTCAAAAATAAAATAAATTATGTCATATCGAACAGAAAAGAAATAATCAAAGACATCGAAATACTCAACGAGCAAAGATATGATTAAATGTCAAATTGGAAAGACCCAAGAGATCAAGAACCAAATACTGGAGGCTAAGTGAGACTTCTATCAACCTAGAGAACCCATACGCCTCAAAAGGAAAATCTTTGACCAATGTGTGTTACCTGAACTCACTTATGGAGCCGAAACATTAACACTCACAAAAAAGGTAGTTAAAAGATTTGCGTGACTCAGATCGCTATGGAGCATCCGATGTTGGATGTCTGTCTCAGAGACCGAAACCCAAACAGAGAAATATGTCGTAGAACAAAAACAACAGGCGCTATCGAAAAAATCGTGTCGCTAAAATGGAATTGGGCAGAACACGTCGCCAGATTATCAGACAACCGATGGACTAAACGTATTGTCCAGTGAAGACCAAGACAAGAAGCACTACGAAGCAGACGAGAACCACCAACCAGAAGGACTGACGACCTTAAGCTTGTTAACAGTAACAGCATGCAAACTGCACAAGACAGACATATGGAAAGAGCTGGGAGACAATGACCAGCATGGATGCGTGCAAATTGACGATGATGGGACATGGGACTAAAATAGGTAGGGTAAGTTATACATAGTAATGTCAATCGCCTTAAAATCAAAGTGTTTTGGGAAAAACCAGATGGGAGAAAATGTGTAGGATGGCTTAGAAAAAGGCAGAAAAATGCAGTCAGGGGTGATCTGGAGAAAATGGAAGTAAGACAATGGGAAATAGTGACATAGGACCGACAAGAATGGAAAGCAAAAGTAAATGCGGCAAATACTCACGATGAGTTTTAACGTCATTAATAATGTTGGAGGAGAAATAAAACGAGGAAAACTACTTTACATGGTAGAAAAATAATTAAGAGAACACAAATTTCTACAAACAAATTAACCCGTACACTAATTGTTACAACTGCAAAAAGTCAGACTTCCACACCTAAATATTCGCGATAAATGCTTATTTACAGTCCTGAGAAAATTATAAAGTTCGCGACTCATTAAAGATGAAGCAAAACGGTTACTCAAATTTCAAACAATGTGTTTATTACCTCGGTAATATCCCTTTTACAATTTAAACATTCTATTTAACGTCTCAAAAGGAAAATTGTTCTTTCACTGCCTCCGGCAACTTCTATAATAATGGCTCTAATTGCACCAATTTTCTAAGAGTAAACCATACCCCGCATACAGTTCTTTTGTTGCATTTAGCTTTGTTCTTTTGTCTGTTTACAATTCTCCAAATAGTCTTGTTCAATTTGCTACACATTTGTGCTCTTTCGTGAGTTGACATAAAATGAATCAGTTTCGGTTTATGATAAAATAAGGAAAGAATTTTTACTTAAAATTGGGATTATTATTAAAAAGTAAAATGAAACTTTTTGTAAATGTAATTTACAAATAATAGAATCCTTTTTTTAATAGTTGAAACAAATCTAATTTTCTACAGTTTACTTAGTTTCGATCGATACTATATTAAAAATAAAAAACAAAAATGTTCATTGTATACCATCAATAATAATAGTTAATTAAGTTAATAATAGTGAATATAATATTGCTACGATAATAAATATTATAGCGTATAAAACTGTAAATATATTATGACTAATTCTTTTCTATTTCTAGTAATTTCGGCGCTCAGACCTGTTTCCCTGCCAGCAGAAATTACTAGACCCTTCGAGACCAGTCCATGAGTCACCTAATGGATGGAAGGTCATCGATGCATCGGTATACCCTTCTAGATAACGGCATTTTAGATATGATAACGGGGATTTTTTATTGAGGAGTTAGTCAAAAGAAGATATCGCGATCGGGAATTTAAAATGTAACGCTCGTATATATAAATTTTTGTAAGATAAATTAATATAAATAAACTTTAAATAAATTAAATTTGTAAGTGTTATAAATATTGAACCTTTAGTAAATTAAAATAAGAACAATAAATTAGAATTAATAAAGCATTATATTTTTAAATTCATATAAATACTATATAAAGTACGCCTTCCCTACCCAAAATATTTTTTAAACCAGAAAACTTACATTTCAATTATTAAGGACCCACAGATTATCCTTGAAATTGTGGTCTGTCCGACTGTTTGCCTTTGCAGTAACTCTTAAAATAATATCACAAAGTATTTAAAATTTGACTCCTGGAGTCACCCAATCAGTCCAAGCTCACCAAAATTACAGAGACTTGAGATGCAAAGGACGTAGAATTTTGAAACTAGATATGTAGTTCCTTTAGGAGATAAACACACAGTTTGGTAATATTGATGGTATTTTACAGGTCAAAACAAGTTCGCTTAAACTTAATTCGCTGTTGTATCGAGCTATCATCATTGAATCTTTAAGTTATGATCTGAGGATAAAGGTGCATCAGCTGCACCAAATACAAATGAAGTGTCGATCTATCTAACAAACATGCCAATATTAATATAATTCATGAGCAAGATTAGACTTATAGCCACTATCAACAGCAATAAGATATTTGATAATGGTATTAAAAGAAAAGATGGTATGAAAAGCTTGAAGAAAGTAATGTTATCAGTATAAGATCAGGATTTTATACATATACAAGTTTCAAACTACTTATTATTAGAGGCAAGATATCCTTAAGGTGGCTATATCCGTTATTTACAGCTTAACTAGCAGCCAATTGGATTATTCGAGATCTCCATTTATTCATAAAAAAACTGTTTTGCTAATTCGGCGATATCAAAAGTAACGCGGGACCAATTTGAAAATGACTACCACGAACCAGAAAAATTGATGGAGATAACTGGAATAGGCCTATATTCGGGTAATCACTAAAAAAGACTAAAAAATACACATATATCATTAAATATCATATCATAATTAGTGATACCTAATTATATACGGAACTTTTTCAAACAAGAGTATTTGAAAACATAATACAAATGGATATAACAAAAAGAACTGGAATAATAAAATTAATCTCACAGTTATACAATTTATACACAATGTATGCAAAAAGAACACAACCAAACTATGACGAAGAAAAAACCAAACCAATATCACAACAAAGAGTATATTTTGTGAATGCAAGAAAAGCAGGTAAGGCAATCAAACGAGCAGACTTATAACATAATAAAAATAAAAACAATAATACATACTTCTAAGAATTGCTGCGACTAATACAGAATATATTTTTGACATAATCATAATAAGAGTAGAATGACAAATCGCCACACCATGAACAAACGTTTTGGTCAGGGTATTAGTTACCACATATTTACCATACCAGTGTATAGCAACATAAAACAATTTATATTTCTAAAACAATATGAAGTTTCTTACAGCTATTCCAATGACAAAACATCTATTTTTAAATACACATAGTAATTTTCAATGTACACAACATTAATATCGTAGTTCATAAATACTGCTATAGCTTTTATTTGCATGGGAAGAATCTTGGTCAGAAATCTTTCCAATTGGATTATGTTTTTTAACGAAGTATCAATTCCACACCTTTTAGAGATCGAAAAACTTCTAATTACGGTGCTTCCAACATAAAATCTGTCAACTGAAAAAGAAACGATTGTATGAAAAACAATAATTACTTCTTCTTAGCCTTCTATCGTCCAATTTGGAATAAGCTCTCCCAACTCCTTCCATAGACCTCTATCCTGAGCAACATACTTACAATTTGCTCCAGATATACTTTTATGCCATCTACCCATCTCATAACATTGCTCTTTACATTGCCCTTTCTGTTGTTGCTAGTTCATTCATATTTCCCTTCATTCGGATCCAGGTTTGACATCCATAATGGCATGATAGGAAGGATGCACTGGTTAACACTTTGCTCCGATAAACAGTTTGTATACTTGACTGAGCAACGATATAGGTCTATAATTCTTAAGGTCACATTTGTCCCCTTTTTGTGCAAGAGTATTACTAGACTCTCGTTAGTCTTGAGGGATTTTGGCTATTATGAAGACATCTATTAAATAGCTCTGTTAGTATAGGAACTGTCACTGTCTTGCTTGTTTTCAAGAGTTCGTCAATTATGTCATCGTGTCCTGGAGTGTGTACTAATATTTTTAGCTCTGTTAAAGCTCTTTCTATTTCGAATCCTTCTATATTTGGTAGTACCTTTAATCCTTCTTCTTCTTCTTCTTCGCGTGCCATATCAGATTTTTCCAACGTTGGCGATCACCATTGATCCTACGTTTTTTTTATTTTTCTTTTGGCGTTCTCTTTTGTTGATTCATTGGGCTGGCTTTGCGAGCTGTACAAAGTTTTGTAAAAGTCTTCCAATATCTTTGATATTTTCTCTTCCTTATTATTATTGTCTTTCATTTTGATGATTTTTGGACTCTCAAGACATTTTAGACCTCTGTTGTTTTCAATGACTTGCTCTCAAGTTCTCGTTCCATTTTTTTAAACCCCTTTTTAGTTCTTTTTGAATTGTTTTATTACTCAGGATTACTTAACACATCCAAATGTTTAGCTCTAGGATATAGTAGCAATGGGTAGTGAAACAAGATGGATCAATAATCGTAAGGAACAAGGCGATTGGTAAGACTTCTTTTGGACAAGAAATTCCTGGAAACAAGGATCAATAATATAGAAATGGAATAAAAATAACATTAGATACAAATATTGCCACGACCTTCACCAACTTTGTTTCAGTGTCAAACGAATAACGAACAAAGACGAAATAGAAAGAAACTTATTAATTCATTAATATCATTCAGACATACATTCTCACAACAAATAAAAAAAACGTTATTCTGTTGGCTACTGGACAATTTCCGCTTTAGTATCTCCATAGCTATACATATATACATCCTAACCATTTGGTACTAGATTTTTAGGAGTTAACATACCTTTTGGGAGATTGGTTTGTTGGCACCATCACATTAAATTTTACTGCCTTTAAATTAAACTGATATACGAAATTCTGCATATCATCTACTTCTTCCTCAGCTTTTCCCTTTTCAGGGGTCGCTGTTACTCTTCGTCGTCAATTATTTCTGTCCATCGGGTCTTCTTTACCTAAACCTTTCTCTCTCGAGTCCTCTGCCACATAGTCCTTTCATCTTCTACTCGAGTTTCCTCCACCTATCTTTCTCTTAACTTTTAACAGCTCTGTTTTTCGTCCCACATAGTGCTGATGAGACTCTTCTAGGTCCCTTGTATTTTATATATGTTTATGGGAAAGATACGGAGTCTTAATACTAGGAATATGACTGAAATACGTGAAAATTTAAAATGGGGAATAAAGATTAGACATAATGTTTAGGTGATAGATGAGTTGAGTGCCAACTATTTTTAGAATAAAAATAGTAAAATAAAACAAAAAATTAAACAAAGTAATAAAATCCAAAGAAATTGGAATGAAATAATTATTTGAAGAAAAATAACAAACATGTCACATTTATAACTTTACATTATTCTTAAGAACGAATTTTTATTTACTTATCTCATCACCTAGTTTAATTAAAAAATCATCCACAAATCGTGAATTTCTATCTGTTTTTAAACCAGGGCGAACAATTAGTATATAACGAGCACCACTTTGTATTCCGAGACCATACGACCCTTCTTCGCCGCCACCGGTCCCATCCATCTTTACCGCTGCTCTTCAATGACAAATTTAAGTTAAAGGTAACGCAGACAACAAGACGACGTGCGATTAGTAATTCTAACGGGCGAGAATAAACCGCAAGACTCGACTTTCCCTTCTTGTTTGGACTTTGTCATTGGTGCAATTAGTTTAATTAGGAGCTTATTCCGAGGAAATTAGTTTCTAGTTAATCTTACGGAGTTGGCCAAAGAGAAAAGTTCGGTCTTTGTCTTTGTAGTTTATAAGTCTCGGAGAGCGAGAGTGTGGAGGATTAAAAATTAAAAAATCGGTTTAAATTATAAACAACTGAATATTAAGTGAAATTATGAAAATTGTAACTGTTTGAGAAGTCAATGATACTTTCTACATGGAGACTTTAATACTTTATACGTAATACTTTCTACGTTAAGACTAGAAAATAAATCATTATTAGAGGCTCCGTTAATAAATGATATTGTTCTAGTTTTCTTAAGTTTATTTAGCGGAAAGAAACACTAATTGTACATAATTCGACATAATAGTTTTCATAACATTCAGATGGCCATAATTCATAATCACAAGTGTCAAGTCTAAACATAAAGTGTGTGGTTACCTTCTTTTTTTTCAAATTGAGTGACAATCAGATCTGTCAATGGCGCGAAATTCAAATAAGACTACAGTTCGGCCATCCTGACACGTCTGATCGTCCTCGATCAACCTAATATTACAGTATATTAATTACATAACTAAGATATTTAACATTCATGACTTTCATAAGACATAACATAATGGATATTTGAAATGAACATCTTCCTTTAAAGTTTAAAACATACCGTAATAATAATAATAATTCATAATGAGTTAAATAAACAAATCATAATAATCATAATTCATAATGGTTTAAATAAGCAAGGCATAACATTCATAATAGTTTAAATAAGCACGACATAACATACACAATGGATTGAAGTGTCCATAGGGGTACAAATGGAAATCATAATATCCATAACACACCCTAACTGTCTCGATGTAATGGTACAAGTAATGGATTATAAATAAGCATAAACATAATTGAATAAAAATTAAACATAATTATTTTAACCCTAACTAATAATGAAATTGATTATTTATCATAAGCTCTAATCCTACTACTGTCTACAATTCCCTCATATGGTACTTGTGTTGTTTGGAACCCAACAATATCATTCACAATATACCTATCATTTGGTAGCTCTTTCACAATCTCATACGGTCCTCTAAATTTTGGTATAAGTTTTTTAGCTACTCCAGGGGTTGTGTCTACGTTGGAAATCATAACATATTGCCCCACCTTAAACTTTTGAGCCTCCTTATGCTTCTTGTTATAATACTGTTCATTTACATTTTGTGCCTTAATTATTTGTGCTTCTGCCTTAGTTCGAATCATTTCTAAATCCCGTTCTTCCTTATCAATATCTTGTAATGCTTCTCTTAAATTATCCCTAATCTTTCCTATTTGATCTCTTCCAAAAAGTAACTTAGCTGGGGTTTCTCCTGTTGATCTGTTTATTGTATTATTGATGCAGAATTCCACTTCATGTAATGCATTTGGCCAGTTGATTTGTTTTTCATCGGTTATCTTTGCTAGAAGAGGTGTCAATAACCTGTTCATGCGTTCTATTTGCCCATTGGCTCTCGGACAACCACTTGCAATCAGTATGTGTTTGATTGTATACTCCTCCAAAAATTTCTTAAAATCATGAGAGGTAAAACAAGATCCTCTGTCTGAACTGATAACGCTCGGTACACTATAATTGGCAAAATGTTCAGTTAAATATTTAATTACTTCTCCTGTATTTGTTGATTTGCAAGGATAGAACTTAATAAATTTAGTAAACCCATCAACAACTTCAAATATATATTTATTCTTATTAAAAGGAGCTAATGGCCCATAGTGATCAATATGAAGCATTTCAAAAGGTAAATTGCCCTTAGGTATACTATGTAGATATCCTTCTGATTTGCCACTTTTAGGATTGAATTGAATACACTTTAAGCAATTTTGAATATGATTTCCAATCTTAAATTTTAATTTTGGAAACCAATATGTCTTGGAAATAATTTCAAATGTTTTGTCTGTTCCGAAATGACCCAATTCATTATGATAGTGATAGATAACTGCTGACTCCATACTCTCTGGTACATAAAATGCAATGTTATCTTTCAGTTTTCTATATACTAACCCATTTCTTAATTCAAAGAAAGGATGATCTGTCTCCTCAAGTCTTTTTCGAAGATCTGAAATAACTGTATCCTTGGACTGTTTTAAAGCCAAAGTTTGTTCAATAGTATTTCCTTCTAATACCAGTACATAACTCACTCTGCTTAAGGCATCTACATGTTGCATTCTTGTATTTACTCTGTGCTCAATAGAGTAATCATAATTTTGCAATAACAAACACCATCTCATAATCCTTGGAATTATATCCTTTTTACTCATGGTTAAGCGAAAACTGTCACAATCTGTAACTATTTTGAAAGGGATTCCCTGTAGATAAACATGAAACCGTTTAAGTGCATACACAATACTCAAGCATTCAAGTTCGCAGCTATGGTAGCGAGACTCATAGTCAGTTGTTCCCTTGCTAAAGAAAAACACTGGGTGAAATTTGTCATCACTTTGTTTCTGAAGTAAAATTGATCCATAGCCTACTTGGCTTGCATCACAGTGTAGTTCTGTTTCCCTACTCGGATCATAAACTGCTAAAATAGGTTCTGATGTCAGTTTTGACTTCAAATTCTCAAAAGCTTGTAAATGTGTCATTGTAAATTCAAATTTGACATTTTTTCGTAATAGGTCATATAACGGCTTGGCGATGATAGAGAAGTTCTGTATAAAACGTCTAAAATAACTGGCAAGGCCTAAGAATCTATGCACCTGCTTGGTATCTGTAGGAACTGGATACTCTGCAATAGCTTTCACATTATCTTTATTAGGACATATACCATTTTCATTAATCCTGTAACCCAGAAAATCTATTTCTGTTTTCAAAAATGAACATTTATCTAGTCTTAACTCAAGTAAATTCTGGCTAACTAATATTAAAACTTCTCTTAACACTTCTAGATTTTCTTCGATAGTCTGAGTAGCAATTAATATGTCATCAAAATATATTAAAACATTTCCTTGTTGGCACAAATCTTTAAAAATTTTATTAACAAACCTTGCAAAAATAGAGGGACTTGAGCTCAAACCAAAAGGTAATTTAAGAAATTCATACTGACCTGAAGGTGTAACGAATGAAGTATACTTAGTACAACTTTCATCTAAAGGAACATGGTAAAAAGCATTTTTCAAATCCAATTTAGAGAAATATTTCTTATTCTTTAACCTGTCTAAATGATCATCTATTAGCGGCAAGGGAAATTGATCTCTAATAAGATATTTATTTAAAGTACGATAGTCTACACACATTCGATATTCATTTGACTTCTTCTTGGGTAATACTACTGGTGAACAGAAAGGTGAATCACTTTCCCTAATGACATTATTTTCTAATAAATTAGCAAGAATTTCATCCAATGACTTTTTCTCTGCATAAGATAGTCTACGTGGTCTGATACTAAAAGGTTCATTTTTAGTTAAAGTAAGCTGTGCTTTGAAATCACACTGTGGTTTTAATGGTTTATCATAATCAAAGTAATATGACTTCAATAAAGTTTGAACACTAGTAGTTATTTCAAAAGGTAAACAATAATTAATATTCAAGTCTGCATCTAAATTTACCATATCGTTAATAAACAAAACATCTGTAAAAGGAAACTGATAGTCCTCCTCTGTTTGTACACAAGAGTTTTTATTTATTTTAAAAGAACCATTTGAAAAACTTATATTTTCTATGGATTCATTGTTTATAAAATCTCGACCCAAAAGTAGATTCCAACTAAAAGAATCTTTCTCAACAACATAAAATTTTAAATTTACTGATATGTCATCAAAAATAACTGTGTCATAAAAAAACCCTAACACTTTTAAAGGAGATTTATTTATACCTGAATAAGATTCAATATTAGTAGAAGAAATAATATCTTCTGCCTTTACAAAATTTTCTGATATCAATGATATTGGACTCCCTGTATCTATTATACCATTTAATGTTATGCTATACTTATCTAGAACCAGGTTTAATACAAAAGGATCCGTTTGGCTCATAGGACGTTCCACTAGACCCATGGCTCCATTACTATCTCGGGTAGTTGAATCTGCAACTTGTTGCACCACTTGCTGGTTTCTATTAGGACAGTCTCTTACCATATGATCTTTGCTTCCACATCTAAAACATGATCCCCTATCACGCTTGGCTTGTCTGCACTCTGTCACTTTGTGTCCGGTACGACCACAATTAAAGCATTTTACAGGAACTGGCATCCGACCCTGTGTTGCTGTATGAGGTTGGTTCTGGCTAGAACTTACCCTATAACTTGATGCTGTAGCAAACCTTTGTCCACTTCCTGATACCTCATCTTTAACAACACTCCCCATTAACTTATATAAATCTTCAGTGCTATTGAGTGTGGATAACATCATTTTGGCTTGATTTTGAAGTAGGCGATCATCAAACCCATCAATCAGATAATGTATCATATCTTCATCCTCAACTCCTGCTTCGTTGCCCAGTAACAGTTTGTCATGGAAATATGCTGAAAAGCTTTCACTCTTTTTCCACCTTCTAGTCTCCATCTTTCTTCTCGACGACACTGGATCATAAGTTCTCCCATACATTCTCCTAATTTCATTTTTAAACCTGTCCAATCTGTGGAAATTAAATTTGGTTTGCTGAGGTACCATTCCTTCGCTTTTCCGGTCAATTTTCCAATGACTAACAGTTGTAAAATATCAGTTGGAACATTATACACAGTTTTGATTTTTTCTATTCTTTCTAACCATATTGCAACATTCTGGCTTTTGTCTGTGCCTGAAAATTCCGGCATTAAATTTGATAATTCACTGTTAGTAATTTTTATGGGGTTATGTGTCGGCATCTGATTTTCTGGACCGGCAATTTTCTTTTTCTCTTCATAATCGAGGATTGCCTGTACCGCTGTATGAACAATTTCAGCTATACTCGCCTGAGCGACGGTGTTTCCACTTGTATTTTCAATTTCGGTGTCTGATCCCGGCATGGCTATCGTCAATACTAAACACAATTTTTAAATCTGCAAAAATATCGGCGATCCACGTAATCCCACTTCTGATTCTGTAGGCTCCGTTAATAAATGATATTGTTCTAGTTTTCTTAAGTTTATTTAGCGGAAAGAAACACTAATTGTACATAATTCGACATAATAGTTTTCATAACATTCAGATGGCCATAATTCATAATCACAAGTGTCAAGTCTAAACATAAAGTGTGTGGTTATCTTCTTTTTTTTCAAATTGAGTGACAATCAGATCTGTCAATGGCGCGAAATTCAAATAAGACTACATTATTAGAGTTTTTAAATTCTCCCGCAGTTAAAACAACTCCTGGACAAAATTAACGCACCACTTTAATTAATCTAAATATTTAAAATATGAACACAAAATAAAACTGTTACATCGTTACAAGATACATTGAAATAATAATAAACACCTACAAATAAGTCCAACATGACCTTATCATGACCTTAATTAGCTCTATTGTTTCTTTAAACATTTTTTTTGTCGGAAATGCGTAAATAATGGCATAACTCCAAATTTTTGGCAACAAAAGGCACTACATGTTCGAAAATAATGTTGTTTAAGTAATAATGGGCATTCATAGACGTCGTACGTATGGGGACTAACTGCGTACGAGCTTCAAAACAAATTCCTTCCCAAAACATTTTAGAGCCACCACCAAAAGGTACTTTAGGAGAGATACTGCAGCTGACAAACCTTTCTCCTCGCCTTCGCCAGACCGGCTCACGACCATTTGAAGCTTTTAGGCTTACTTTAGTCTCATCGGAGAAAAGAACTCGTTTCCAATCATCGATGGTCTAATTTTGATGCAATCTTGCAAAATTTAATCTCAGAATCCCGTGTTCTCTGGTAAGCAAGTGTTTTTTTGGCCGGTTTTGTTTTTGTAAATTTTGCCTTTGTAGTGTTAATTTTAAGACCAATTGTTTTTGTTACTCCATAGAGCGTTTTCAGCATTTTTGTAGCTTTATCAACTCGTTCTAGATATAACGATGTCATTGGCAAATTTTAGGTAGTTCAGATCCTCTCCATTTATATTAATTTCCATATTAACCTCTCGTACCATTTGCTTGAACACATATTCGAGTACAGTTGTAAACAATTTCGGAGAACTAGTACCACCCTGTCTAATTCCACGTTCTATTCGGAACTCTATTCGGAACTTTTTGGTATCTTTATGAAGTCAGACACAAGCAATATATCGGTAGTTGATAAGGCAGTCAGCCAATGCTCGAAGCATTCTATGATGATCTATAGTATCAAAGGCCTTTACATAATGTACGAATACATAATCTTGAAGAAAGATAGGCTTTTTGCATTCTGTGCACTTTTCTATTAGTGTTTTAATAACTTGTATGTGATCATTTGTTCCGTATCTGCAGCGGAACCCAGTCTGTTCACAAGGTAACTGTCCAGTTTATCTATAAACCGTTTGGTTATTATATCCATGAATAGTTTGTATGTATGGGAGAGCAATATGGGAGAGTCGGTAGTTTTTTAGGTCTGAAATGCCACCTGTACTACCTTCAGTGCACTACGGTAATTATTGAATTATGCCACTGGGAGGGGTTTACACCTCTTGTCAAACAAGCATTGAAAATATTTTTCAACACATTTATGAACGTTTTCCTTCTTCTTTGATTTGTTTAATGACTATCCCATCTTCTCCAGGGGATTTATTGTCTTTCATCTCTGAGAGAGCTCTTTTCTGTTGTGAGATCTAGGATGTCTTCTGATCCTACATTTTGAACTTTTGGTATTTGACTTTGATTAGGAACATTAGGAAGTCTTTTTTACAATATCTTAATTGTTTTATGTGTGTGTGAAAGATATGGCACGAAAATAAGTCCATCAGCCACACAATGATTTATTTATGTTTAAAGATATTTTTTTGACCTTGTTTATTTTTATACTAAATATGTAAATTTCAAATCATACAAGGATTATGTATCGGAATTATTATTAGTGTATTGGAACAAAAGACAAGAAAAAATTTATTAGATGTAAAGCATAGGTACATTACTTTTACGGAAACAAAACTTTGTATAAAAAAGTATTCCTAAGCCCACCCGTCAAATTATTAGACCCACCGAGATATAGCAAACTGGTCACCGGCACCCTTTGGATATCCGTAAACTGATCACATTAGATATGTAAACAGATCACCAGCATTTTTTCAGAAATTATTTTAAGAAAATATCTTTAAAATTTGACTCATAAAATAGAATAGAATTTATTTAATCAATATACAATAATAGTTTTGTTTTTGACAAGTCATATAAAAGTGACAATACATATAATTTTTTTTGCAAATTTAAACATTACAAACATACAAACATATATTTAATATTAACAATAAAAAAAATATATATTAACATCGGGTGTCTCATGACGAGTAGTCTATCAGACTTATCTGCCAATCTAAACGGATTGACACTTGAAAATTCAGCTGCACAGGTTTTCGATAGTAAACTTTTGAATGAAAATATTTTTAAATATGTGCTGTTTTCGGTTAACCGGAAATAGTCTTTAACTTCGTTATTTGCTTTGCATTACACTTTTTAATTTCACATTAAATTCTGGGTACTCTGTTGAGCATACATTCGATCTTAGTGTTACCGTTCTAGCGTTATTGACTTTTTGAGAAATAATAGGCGATTTTAGACACCGGGTATATTTAAAATATCTAAAAAACAAGTAAAGCTACAAACTTGAATGTGCCACTAATCAGAATGTATCAAAAAGAATGGATCAAAAGTAAGATACTATGAAAAAAATTAAATATAATTGAAAAAAAAAAACGGAAAAGCAAATATATGGAACGCATAAATATAGTATGATTTAGTAAAACGAGTTTCTGGCTTATTAGTAGATTTAACATACCTATACAGTCTACAACTTCCAATTGATTTAGGATGCAATATGCGATTTTAAAGCAAAATCAAGTCACAAAGCACTATTATTTCTACCTTTCATAGCGCACTCTCAAACCAAAAGCATTTACTGTACCTTCAGTGAAATACAACTGGCGAACACGATCGTAAGCCTCGTACACACGTCTAAAACTCGACTTCCTCACGGGCCTATTCGGCTCCAAAGATTTCCTGTGACGATAGTCCATGTCCAAGTGCATAGTCAAAGAGGTTTCATGATTCCTTTAATCACTCAAGTGCACACAGAAACACGCTATCGGTTGCTCACAACATTTTCGTTTAACACGCGCGTCATTTCGATCAGAGGTGGAAACTGAATAGAGAATTGATTAAAGCATTAAAAAAATGTAATATATTAAAACAGAATTCCATGTTTTATAATTAATTACAGCTGTATGGAACTGTTAGAAGTTGGAGGACAAGATATAACTTTAATTTCTTTAATATATTTTTTTCTCATTTCCTCCTTATTATTTTTAACAAACCGAAAAAAAAGCGATTTCTTTGATAAAGTAACTGACTCGATTCCTAAAGTGTCTAAATACTCTTACAATACGTTGATTCAAAAATTGGTTGCTTTTGTTACATAAATATTTTGCATTTACTGGTTCCAATTATTTCCTACAATATTATAAGGTTTGTAGTGTATTATTCTGGCCATCAGTGCGATTATGTTTGGTTCAATAGGCATTTTTGTTTAGTGGATTCGTATTAAAAATATGCTACTGCCTACATCGATAGAAACTGTAATTTAAGTAATTGATGTATTGGGTAAATAAAGCGACTTTGTGAGCTAAAACTCATTCTCTGAAGACCGTTAGTGCATAGTCTGCGAAAATTAGCAGAACAATCATGGCTTCAAAAATAAACAGTTCTTTTACACAAGCTACAAATGTAATCAGCGGTCAGTTTATTAGAAGGTTCCATGCGGTTAATTTAAGGACTAGAAGAAGTGCTCCACTCTATACTAAGAGATAAGCTAGCGTGCATGCTGATTGCTATGGGTAAGAGGATGCAGTAACCACAATTTTTAAAATTGAAGGCATTGTCTTTTTACGGACGACTGAACATTTTGGTAGATCACTTTGCGTATAAGAAGGAATGTTTTTATGGCGCCCCGTACTCAGTAATTATTTTTGTGAATGAAATGAAGGGTGCAGCTAGATATTCGGTTAGAATTATAGCTCTAATAACTGCTCCTTTTTTGAGCAATAAACCTGGTAATAATATGAGAATAATGCTAGTCATCACCGCACGATAAGCTTAAACCGAAGAATACAATATCACGCAATATCAAGAAAAAACAAAGTGGCCACCTCACTTGCCAGATATGAATTGTACTGAATATTTTTGTGCTGTCATAGCGAATCCGTTAATTCAGATTCAACATCCACCCCAAATAATAGAAGTTGGCCAATGAGTTGCAAGCAATTATGAGTATTTAACATTCATTCACGCTTAAGTCTACTGTGTAACGCATAAAAACACTTTCGAATTTGACATTATTGGAGAAAACTGTTCAATTGAGTATTTTTAAATATTGGGAACAATTAAGGCTTTTAAGAAAAGATGTAAATATGGACATGAGAAAAATATTCATGATTTGTTTTGTCAAATTATCAATTATTACATATGCCACGAGGGAGTAAGTTTTATTATATAGCACTAATAGACTATTCTGATTTGGTGGATGCAATTCATCACTAAAGGATTCATCCAATGTTTGGAGAGAGTATCAATAGAAAAATAGGGCACAGAAAGATGTAACCACCTAACTTTGAAATAAGAGAATAATTTTTTTAGTTTCATACATCGTTTTTTTCCTACAGGTATGACAAACCAATTTCAACTGCTATTGGAGTTAAGAAATCTTACATTTGATTTATTACAAATGCAAGTATTTATTTTCCAGTCTTTTAATTTTATGTTCAGTATATCTTTCCACTAAACACACCAAAAACAAATCAAAAAAATCAAAAAGAGCATGGTTCAATGACGAGTGGAAAAAAGAAGCAGAGAAAGAAGAAAAATCTACGCAGATCCAGGATGAAAGGCCGATAAAATACGCCGATTTAAGAAAAAAAAAATACGAAAACAGTAATATAAGAAAAATTTTTAAAACGATATACGAGAAACGCATATGTATCTATGCAATTTAAGAGAAGGATACAAATCCCGAACAAATCTATGCAGAAATCAAGAACAGCAAATAACCAACGATCCAAGAAAAAAAATCAGTCTGGAAAACCTATTTCCAAACTCGTTTAGGCACACAAGAAAATAAACAGCATATGGACATACAGCACATTGAGGGAGATAGCGAAAACATAGAAAAGACAATGGAAGAGGTAAAACAAGCAATACGAGCACAAAAGAATAACAAAGTTCCAAGTATTGACAACGTCTCCTCTGAACTATGTAAATTACGTGGCGAATATCTAGTAGGACAAATGCATGAGCTCATAAACAAGATTTGGAATGATGAAAAGATCCATAGCAACTGGAAAACTGGGATTAATTGCCAAATCTATAAAAAGGCGATAAATTAAAATGGAAAAATATCACGACATAAGCCGCATCCCTCTTGTGCACATCATATAAGTTTTTTACTTACATATTTAACAAACGGCTCCAACAATTAACTGAAAATATTGTCGGGGAATATCAAACTAGTTTTGTACAAGGAAGAGCTACAACTGACCAGTTATTTACAGTGAAACAAATTGTGAGAATATGATATTGACGTCCACAACATATTTATAGGATTGAAACAAGCCTATAACTCAAATAATAGACACAGTTAAATCAAACATTGCATAGTTTGAACATCCCCCAAAAATACATCCAATTAGTAAAAGCACGAATGGGCTCGTCAACAGCAACTGTCAGAATACAAAATGAGCTCACTGGAAACTTTTCAAGGATTAAATTATTAAAGCGAGGAAACTGCTTGAATATAGGAAGAACTAATCTCCTACAAATATCTCCATCAATAGAGATTGGCGCTTATGCCGATGACGTCAACATTAAGAGTCGCAGAACAGAAAAGGCTGCAGAAACATATTCACCACTAGAAATAAATATTCAAAAAACAAAAAAGCTGACGCAGCCAAGAGCTGGAAGAAATGGACGATATCGAAACTATAGAAAGGTTCACATATCTGTGAGTTGCATTAAGCAGAATGGAACAGAAGAACCAGAAGAAAGACTATCAAAGAAGATTAGTAAAGTGAAACAAAGCTGATTTTTCATTCTACAAATGAGTTAAAAACTATTATTAGATGAATAGTATGTTCTGGATGCGAGACATGGGTAATGACAGAAAATAAAAAAAGAAACCTGGATGTCTTTGAAAGAAAATTAGTAAGGAAGATATTTGGACCTATTGATGAAAACAGAGTATGGAGATCTAGGTACAACCATGAACTGTTCAAAGATGCACCGATCTCAGAATTGGTTAAACTTCAGTGTCGTCGATGGGCTGGTCATGTAGTGAGTCTGGAGGCCGAAAGATTGTCGAAAAGAGCCCTAGATGCAGAACTTAAGACCAAAAAGAAGGCCACGAAAAAGTTGGGAGGATGAAGTAGCAGCGGAGGCGCCAAATTTGCTAGACCTGAGAACCTGAAAGAACCACGCAAGACCGGCAAAGTTGGAGGCATAGTTTGGAGGCGACCAAGGGTCGATTTGAGCTGTAATGTCACTGGAAAGAGATATCTTTCCACAAGTCTTTTGATTTTCGATATTTTTCAATATCCCTCTTAAACTAGTGTAGAAGCTCCAGAACAAGAGATACTTACAAGAAATAACCAGGTGGTCTACAAAGAAGAATACAGGAAGGGCAACGGTCAATTATGATGTTCTTTCAAAAAGAAGATACCAATACTCCGGAAGAGAAAATCTGACATTAAGCAGTGTTCGGAAACTTCCACACTAACAAACTAAAAATAGTAAAGAACAATGAAAACCTTGGACATCACATTATAGTTCTGTTGGAATTTGTATATACAGGTTATTCAATAAATTTTGAATATAAACCATCTAAAAAAATAGTAGGAAAATAAAGAAAAATTTTAGAACAAACAATCGATGTTACATTCCTGTTTTTCAACTTTTATCCTAGATACCACTGAAAGTATCATATCTATGACAAAAGCAGATAGAAGTGAATTTACTAAACTACCTATCAAATCGTCAGGTGCTCGTCAAATTTGTAAACACAACCCAGACGTAATTTTTAGCGAATTTTCATCCTTACGTGCTTAATTTTTTTATTAACTGCACAGCCAACTTTCATAGTAAATTTAGTTGCAAACAATTTGTCTATTCAAATAGTTTAAACGTAACGTCCATTTTTCGTTTTAAAAATTTTCTCAAATTCTCCACATTTTCAGCCAGAGCATACTAAAATTTTAGTTATGAATAAACTTTCGGAAATATATGTATATAAACATCCAAGGTCCAACTTACTACAACTAACTCTAAGCAGATTCTGACTGTGCTAGTACCGACAAAAGAATGAGTGAAGGCTTAAATGAAGTTTAACAAGAAATGAATCTTGAAAATTTTTTGTAAGTCAATTTAAGAGTCCAAATACGAAATACTTTGTGGCCGAAAATATTTAGTGCTTGAGATCTCGAAGAATAGCAAATAAACGATAATTTTTTAAAATGAATTTTGAATTTTCTTTAAAAAAACTTATTTTCTAGCCAATTTGATGAATGTAATTACGAACTAGTAAACGGTTTTACAATCTGGATAATAGTTACCGAGATATTCACAAAGTTTATCGGTCACAAATACGATGAAGTATAAGGAGTGATCAAGCGAAGCAAACGAGATTATATAATTATTATTATGACTGGGTAAAGTTTGTTACATCAGGTTATATTAGGGTGAGTTACGATCATAGACATATAATACAAATATACATCATTGATCAGTCATCAGAACCCAACCTGTACACTCAGCTAAACAAATCCCTTCATATGACCTTTCCTCAGACATAAAATCCTTAATTCGTTCCGCTTCTATGATCCTTTTTAATGTCTTCTCTGAAAAGAGGAGTGAGACTATCCGTTATCTGAACCAAATGTCCAACACACTGTATGGGTACGTCTTATTTACCTTCTGCTATAATAACTCAACCAAACCTTCACCCAACACTTATCATTTACCCACACACATATTCAGATATATACTAATTATTTACCCACATACACACTTTACCTCCACCAAGCTTACAATCATAAACACATAAACACCTAAAGAAAAGCCAACAACACATAACCAATAACTACACTAACCATATCAACAACTGTATAAACACACACATCCATAATATCAAACACCAAACAGTGAGGACCACACACACTCCTTAAAAGTCGAATTCAAATCACAAGGACAGGGGCAGATTGGTTTTCTGTGGTTTCCCAATCTCATTGCACAACGAATATCTGATCCTAGACGAAGACACAGCCACAGCTATCTTCCAAGCGTTTAAAATCAAACAAAACAAAACGACAACAATCTGAAAAGGACCGTTTTCCCATGGAAGTGGCGCCCAATAGGTGGAAATTCTTCTAACACTCCTGCTTTACAGCCACGCCCTGTCTTGGAGAGCGGCAACATGAGACTCACGTTTAATAAATAATACCACCCTTGAAGAGGCACAGAGCCTAAACAAGGTTAAAACGTTCGGACGGATTTGACGGATCGATCGATCAGTCCAAACGGATGCAAAGCAGTCTCTGCATGTCTTTCTTATGTGCCGGGTTTCTCGACTACGTAACCCTCTCATTGGTCATTTAGGTCACGTGGTCGATAAACCCGGCCCATTGGAAAGAAATGCAGGGACTGCTTTGCGGCAGTTGTCTCTGTCGTACTGGGGGAACGGGTCTGTATTGCAGCGCTGAGTCTATTTCTATTATATGTCTATGGTTACAGTTGCACCGTAGAACCAAAATTATATACTCTAAGTATTTCGAAAATTCCTCATTTTGTTATTTTTTCAACTTTAATCGTAGACATTTCACGAACTAAACATTTCTGGGTATAAGTTATGAAATCTATCTATAAGACTATCGAACATTTCATGCTGAAACTGCATTTAGCCACTACTCCAATTAAGGTTAAAAAACCAATTAATGGTTGTGAAGATGAAAAGGAACTGTTTAAATTTGAACAGAAACATTGCAGACAAAATAAGAAAATAATCTCATAAGTAGAATTGAAGAATGTGATGAAAAACAACCAATACTACGGTTAACATGCATTCAGACAAGTTAAAATTGAAATAAAGTAATATTCACTTTTGCAAAAGGTAAATAGTATATAGACCATGATGGTAACCAGAATTCAAACAGAATTCAAACAAATAGAGCTTACCAACAAAAAAACTGCAAAATAAAGTTGAGTATATAAACCAATTGGATAAGAACGACAATGAAGATGATGAAGCTACATGTTAAAACGATTTTAAAAGTGAAACAACTGTAATGAATAGTGCAAATAATTTATATGTACAAAAATAATTAACTGTTTCATGAGGGTAGCTTATTTATAATGGGTAAAACTGCAGTTTATCACAAATTCCTTACAAAATGCAAAGTGATAAACCATATCAATGTTTACAACATTTTGTTATCGTAAGATTGCACATTTTATATTTTCACTGAAGCATCTATCAAATAAATTTAAAAATACTCACAACTGTTATTATAAAATTAAATTTAGAACAAGGAGACAGAAATCGCTCATCTAAAACAGCAGATTTCTGTGCAGAACGGAAGAATATCAAAGTGTACCCACAAGAAATTCCGACAAACGAAAGAGGAGACAACCCTTTACCTCACAATCCGACTGATTAAATCCGGACGTTTTCGGTTCACTTCACTATTTTCATTAACAACTCCGATAACACAAAAAGCACTTTATTGGCGACACAAGTCGGCACACCAGCGAATTTTATTTTATATTTATTTATATAAATATCCGCGCACCAACGACAAATTTCAACTAAACTAATACGGGCTGCGACAAACAACTTTTAACTAACGACTGCTGGCCGGCCTGTTTCTCCTGACTCTTGACAATAGGAGAAACGTAACTCTACAGAGTGAGTCAACAGATTCATGGTGGACGTACACCTCCCACAATAATGGAGTACGTTTGGCGAGAAATGTTTATTGTTGATGTTTTTGTAAGTGAACATAAGGCGATGGTAATCGCACGATGTGCCATATATGCCTACATAAAGTTATTACCTTCTCAAGGTGGGATAGGCTGATGGGTCGATGAAACCAAATAAACGCAACTGTTATATCAGATTAGTTAGGTATATAAAAAAGATTCTTCAACGTTTTTATACTATTATATTACGTACCCGATTATTATGTTCTAAATATACAGTAATGTAGTGTAGGAAGTTCTAAACAATTCTTTATTTAATAATCCGTATTTCATTATCTTTTCTATATAGTTTTTCTAATCCAGTGATATCATATAAGAGATAATATACGGAATATGCGTAATCCAGTGATATCTTATAAGAGATAATAGACGGAACCTAAATAAGTGTATATACATATTAAACTTTCAAATGGGACATATACAGCTTAATTTACATCGGCAACATTGCTACGGTACGTCTAGTTCCATGCGCTGTGTCAGATACGCTCTTAAGTTTACAATATTTTTGAAGAAGTATGCTGTTATCAGTTGCGGACAGAGCTTTAATCACGAAAAATTTCTTATTACGGTTTTTGAATGGAAAGAGTACCTTCATCATCATCATCATCATCATCATTAGCCATTTTGCGTCCACTGCTAAACATAGGCCTCCCGTAAATAATTCCATTGCATCCGATCTTGAGCAACTTGAATCCAGTTAGACTGGATGCGCTTTAAATCGTTCGACCACCTTGTTGGAGGACGTCCTCGACTACGATAAGCATCGTGTCTAGGCCTCCACTCTAAAATTTTCTTTGTCCATCTTCCATCTCTGACCCTAGCAACATGTCCTGCCCAGTTCCATTTCAGGGTTGTAATTCTTTCAACTCCGTCCGTCACACCAGTTTTTCTCCTTACTATCTGACTCGAAACTCTGTCCCTGAGTGATACGCCCAACATTGACCTCTCCATCGCTCTCTGTGCCACTTGTATCTTATTAATTACTTTTCTGGTAAGTGTCAATGTTTCTGCTCCAGAGTACCTTCAGTTACCTGAAAACAAAATTCGGTTGTTATTTTTCTTTTGGTACTGTAGCATTTCTTCTTCCACTCTGTATAAAGTTTAAATTTGCATCTCACAAATCTTCAAAAAAGAAAAACTTGACCTTCGAACGAGAAGGCATACTCTAAATATTTATTAACACAGCAATCGGTGTCGTTCTTTTTAATTCGTTTTCTCTTAATATCTTATAAGTTCCTATTAAACATTTTTCGCTTCTAAGCGAGCCTATGCAACTTTTTTCATTTTAGTCGATTTTTTTTTCATTTTAGTCCCATTTACACTGTCAGGGAGTGAAGTCGAGTCTTGACCTAGCAGCCAGCCAGTGAGGTGGTATGAGAATATGTCCCGGTACAAACAACGCCAGTACAACTGACACCACTACAAGCGACGTCAGAAATAGGATTGGAATTAGAAGTTTTGTAATTTTATTTTTGAGAAATCTATTAACTTCCCATGTATCTCTTGGTTACAACATGGTAAAATATGTCCAACTGCACGTTTATGCGAGTGGAGTTGAAGCACTGTCTGTAATTCATCAACTTGTTCACTGAGAAGCAGTTCCTCCAGGTGTTCTTTGTTGAACTATCAAAGTCTACATTCAAAGTGTATTGTGAAACAACGAAATCTTAACGAACCATGAGAATTGAAATTTTCTTAATTTTATAATGGGCAGTGGTCAGTTAAGCATGTTAAGGGATGTACATCCAATATGGATAATATGGATAAACATTTATAAATGAGATCATTTTTATATTTTTTATTTTCTTTGTATGTCTAGTAATGTAAAAATAAATGCATGCAATTTTTTATAAAGATAATGATTATGACCAAAGTTAATTCCGAATTTTTGTTATTCATTTTAATTCTTTTATTATTTTAAAAGTAACTTGTATTATTGGGAGCTTTTTTTGTAATCCAATATTTTACCAGGATAGCAGGTCGTATTATGTGGAAACAACTGTGGTAGGATATCCCTCCAGATACTGACAGAGAATGTAGCGTAGAAGTAATTTCAAACTGTTTGTCCTCGTTTTAGTGTAGTGTTTTGTACAATTTTATGTTATTTTTAATGTTTCCACATTCTACGCTTGCCGGATAGTTCACATTTTGACGAAATGCCCCTGAAGATGCTATTTTAAGCGAAAGTACTTGGGCTAGATTTAATTAACTTGTGCTCGATAATAGCCTTATTTTCAAAGTTTATTTTATAATTATTATTTTGGAACGGGCATTTCTGTTTACTTAAAATCTATTTATTATGTTAAATTTTTTGATCCAATTATAAACATAGTAAGTAACCACTTTATCAGCACTGGGTCAGCTGCCGCTATGTGGGTGATCACCAGCTGTGTTCCATAGCGTTGTGGGTGTGGTTTTCCCGATGAATGTGTGGGAGAAAGAATGAGAATCGGAAGAGATGTTTTGCCTTCTATCCTGATATCTGAAGCGACAGAGGAGAGGTTTTTAATTGCACGCCGACGGCCGACGAGAGTGGTAACGGGACGAAGTGTCAAAGGTGTAACTACCTCAGGCATCTCGTCCTGACAAAACTTCGTTAGGGTATTAGGAACCTAATACCTGGGTCAATTACAGGTGTCACGTTTTCCTTCTACTCTTTAAAGATGTAAAAAAAGGTAACCACTTTGATTTTTTTATTAGATTGTTCCTTTTTGCTTTGAATATTTTAGGAAAATTTTTAACCTATTTGTTTGGGAAAGTATGTACTATTTCTTTTCATATTTTTACATTTAATATTTTTCTTTTAGTGTACTATAATGTGATCTAATTCAATGCTGTATTCTAACGACTTTGTTAAAATATATTGCTTCCTGTTATTTCGTAAAATTGTTAAACTGGCTATCTCATTTATTATGTTTTAAGTACGGAGAAGTTGGCTTTCTCTTTCGTGTTATGTGTCACAAGTCTAGAAACTGATGTAAAGTTTCGTATTACCATGACAATTAACTTAAATTATCGCCATTCAAAATCACAAAACGATAGAGTGATTTATTGGTATACCCTCTTGCTACAAACCACTCCGAAGCGAGGCCGAAGTTTCTTGACCTAACCATCTTAAGACACAAACACTTCATCTCTAGGCAGCGAAAGAAACTCATCAGTTTTATCGGTTCTCGTGCTATATAGCCTCAGCGTCGTGACGCACCACGACCAACTCTACAGCCTGTTACGAATATATCAATAGAACCAAAGAGTAAGTCTACGTTCTTTGTACAGACAACAATAAAGTTTCGTATTACCATGACAATTAACTTAAATTATCGCCATTCAAAATCACAAAACGATAGAGTGATTTATTGGTATACCCTCTTGCTACAAACCACTCCGAAGCGAGGCCGAAGTTTCTTGACCTAACCATCTTAAGACACAAACACTTCATCTCTAGGCAGCGAAAGAAACTCATCAGTTTTATCGGTTCTCGTGCTATATAGCCTCAGCGTCCCGGGCGTCGTGACGCACCACGACCAACTCTACAGCCTGTTACGAATATATCAATAGAACCAAAGAGTAAGTCTACGTTCTTTGTACAGACAACAATTATGAGTAAGACCAGTTAATTTCGTAATTTATCAGTATTTGCTATTTTGCGCTAATTTATTTACAAACAAAATATTGCATTTTTTCTTCATTATTTATTTAATATTATTTAACCAGCGACCTCTAAGTTTTATACAAAACACTATTTGTTCTACTGTTTTTATATTTTTTAATTTATGTATGGATCCTCTAAAATGTAGGATCCTTGAGTTTTCCTTGTCATTCAGAGGAAAGACCATTTTTCTATTTTATTTAGTCCAATTTTTATCTAATTTTCTTTCATTTCCTTTACTTTCTTTCTGACTTCTGTATCGTTTCTAGAGATCTGTTGATTCAGTTCCCAACCCCCGTCTTGGGTTCTTCAAAACACCTAAGGGCCGGTTTGCACACTGAATGTTTTTAAACCTGGAATTCTTTGTCTAACGTGAATTCCAATACAAACCTTCCCCTTGAGTTAATTTTTTACGTTGCTCAAAGTAACGCCCAACTTCTGGGCATCCGTTTTACCGATCCAGTTTTAATTTACGTGACACTATTCTAAGCTATGCAACGTGTAGGCGTTCATGACGGTTGTACAGGGACCCATTAATGAACTTCTGAACAAACTTCTAAAAAACCACCTTTCGAAAGCTTCCATACGATTCAGAAATCTTACTTGTGGATACTACATGGATTCAGAGGTATCACTTTCGAACATGAGGATGGAAAATATGTACTATTCTAAGACCCGGACTTGATTGTAAAGAAACCTCGCCGGAGGCGAAGAACTTAATTATTAATATTGTGAATCTTCACTTCTACGCCTCAGTTCCATTCTCATTCAAGGTAGTTGCAAAGTATTTAAATTTGTCCAACTCGTTCTATGGTTCGAATATTTATTAATTTTCAACTGAGCTTCCATACGGCGCTGTCTATTGATTATCATCGACTTGGTCTTTACGATGTTAATAATATGAAGTCCTGCAGTTCCCCTATTCGCTATATTGTATCTATTATTCGCTATGATAGCTGCATATTTTGTGTACTTCTTCTTCTTACGGTGCCTATCCGTTCCGGATGTTGGCGATCAACATGGCTATCCTAACTTTGCTTGCTGCTATTCTGAATAGTCCGGTTGTCGATGTATTAAACCACTTTCTCAGGTTTTAAAGCCAAGATATTCTCTCTCTTTCCAAATACCTTGCCCTGAAGAATGGGTTGCAACAAGCCGTATCTCTGTTCATTCCTCATAACATAGCCAAGATATTCTAGTTTGCACTCTTTGATGGTGTTAATAATCTCGCATTCCTTGCCTATTCTACGTAGGACCTCAACATTAGTCACACGATCCACCCATGAAATTCTTAAAATACGTCTGTACTACCACATCTCGAATGCCTCGAGTTTTCTTAAAGAAGCTTCGGAAAGTGTCCAGGCCTCTACTCCGTATAATAACGTAGAAAATATATAGCATCTAATGTGAAAAAAGTGGTAAATCGTGACTTCTTAAAAGAGACTTCATCATTATGAACGCTTATCTCGCTTTTCCTATGCGTTGCTTTATTTCACTGAAGTGATCCCATTGGCTGTTAATGTTGGTACCAAGGTATGTGTAGCTGTCCACTCTGTCAATTGGATGTTGGTTAACCAAAAGCTGTGTATTTAATATTGTTTGTGTATAAATTGTGTACTTGATCAATAGTAAAGTGCAATTTTAGTTCCTCATTGGTGTGATCGTACAATATTTTTGCTGTCTATAATATGCTGAATTCTTTTAGCAAATAGTATTTAAAATAATTTAGATACTAGGAAGCAGTCAGTTTAGTATGTATGAGTCTACTTCATGGGGTTGTTACTTGGTTAAGAGTAATTCCATTTCTGCAATGGGCACGCAGTTTTACGAAAAGCTGCAGAAAGCATAAACAGCAATAAATACTCACAAAAAAGACGATAAAAGCTTCAGTTATATTCAAGATTTGATTCAAATGTATGAATTTAGTTTTATTTCCGATTTTTGTTTAAAACCGAAATTGATATATAACCTTCTCTTGCGTAACAATGATAAGTCTTGTATTCATGTTCGTCGTGTCTCACTACAATTCTCGTAACAGAATAATCATTGTTTGCATTCGGTTGTATATTTGTTTGGATTGAAAAGTAAATAGATATAATCATTTTTGAAATTAAAATCGAGGAACTGGGAATACCGCTTGTACAGACATTACCTGAACACATATATGATGTAAATATAATCGAATAAATTCAGTTAGACGTGATATTTGCTATACGATTTAAAACTATTGGTATAGTTTATTGCAAAATATCTGTTAAGAAATTTATGCAGCATATTTCCAGTTAAACTTCATTGGTACATATATAAGTACATTCATAATAAATAGAAAAATAGCTTTGTCATGATAGAAGGAACGGAAGGTTTAGATATACAACAGTATTTTCATGTAGCGTGTAGAATGTGTAAAGTTGTACATTATCTCATTTTAAGTATGTAACAGCAATAACATTGTTTTATCGTCAGGGTATCTGAACATATAACCATATTGTATTAGAAAATATGAAGACACTTTGTGTGAAGAAATTATTAACACCATAAAGAACAGAAAATTGGCTTACTTCAGTCACATCATGCGTAATAATAAATACCGAATTCTACAGTTGATTCTACAAGGCAAGATTGAGGGTAAAAGAGGCCCTGGACGTAGACGTATATCCTAGCTGTGCAATCTTAGGAAGTGGACTGGCATAACATCAACTGATCTATTTCGAGCTGCTGAGAATAGAATAAAATGGGTCAATGTGGTTCGCCAACAGCTCTAGAAGATAGGCACATTTAGAAGAAGAATATCGAAGACTTACTCAAAGTGAGAAGGTTTATTAAATCGCAGAAATATAATGGAAAATAATATGTTTTAATATATTTTAATGAAGACATCGTATTTAAATATTATCAATATAAACCCCACTTTTGTGTTTACTAGAAAAGTGGAAGACAATCCTCGCTGACAAGTGCCAAAAATTTTTCCCATGTAAAAATGACACGACGCATACAAGGGTTATAGAAAAGTAAGGGAAAATTTGAATTAAATGAGTAGAAAATCGAAATAGAAAAAATTATAATTGAACAGGGTATTTAGTTGTAAAAAAAATTGGGCAAAAACGTATAGTAAAAAAAAAGGGTTAAAAAAACCTAGTTAAAGTAAAATAGACTAAAAGAAGAAAAACATTGACGAAAACTCAGATAATATAGAACAGAAATAAAAGATTAGTATTACAGTATAATAAAGAATAAGAAAATTAAAACATACAGTCTAAGGCACAGATCAAACTGAAACAAATTTCTAATATAAAATGGATAAAAATGAATTAGGCGTAAATTTTAAAAATAATACTTCTTCCAATCTTAGTCTACCCTGACATATGGACAGTGTAACTGGAATAAAAATGAAAACATCTGCAATATAAGCACATTTAACACTCTGGTAGTTTATTTATCTGGGCACACGTGTTAGACCCCAAAATAATTATAGCAAGAAATCAAGGGTTACATAATAAAGGGAAACAAATGCCATTGTGGTCCGCTAAAACATTTCTCCAACAAACCGGTATCCTCAAATAGCAGAATGGAAGACAATTATAATACCTACCTTGTCCACATATGGTTGAAAAATCTATAAACCAAATCCAAAACATGTTTCCTTAGATTCGAAAAGGTGAATATTAATAATTCGCAAGATATTTGAATTATATCAAATTAGAAGAGATAAAAATTAGTAAAACACAGAATAGTATAGAAAAAAATCCATAAGTTAATTAACTTTATTATACTGATAATTTTTCGACTGTTCTAACAACCATTCAAATTTCGTCATTTTGTGTCATGTGGAACAATTTAACCCAATCATGTCAACATTAGACTGATAATTGCATTCAGTGCAATTTTCAATCCCTATGACAACACGATCGAGTTTGACATAAATATATATAAATATTATGCGTGGTAATAGATCATGGCCTGGAATCTTATATGAATGACTTGGTTCATTCCCCCATCACTTTGACCCCAGCGAGTTAATAAAGAGAAATGACAGCCTATCTCTCTCACGAAGACTTTAACCAATCATAAACCAAATAACATAATCAAATCAAACGAAGCAATGTCAATTCTGTCAATCCAAATTAATGACAGATCTTCCGTTTGTTTACAAGTTTTCAATTTTATTTTATTATCTTTAACTTTCGTTTGCATTTATTCTTAGTAATTTTAATTTAAATTTGGTTAATTAATTTTTAAAGTTTATTTTGAGTTACCTATTGTAGCAAAGAATTTTTGTGTTGTGCTAGTAACAAAACTAAACATAGTGAATTATTGTATTGTTCGTTGTGTACAAATCATGGAAAAATTACAAAAAGAATGATAGTAAGTTGCCAGAAAGCAAAAAATAATAGTATTTAACTTCTGCAAATATGTGTAATAAATATTATGTAATTATTTTATAACTGTTTTATCAACAAATAAATATACGTATATCTAGAAAAAATTGTGCATCTTATATCCTTATTTTATAATAAATTTTAATTAGTAACGAAATAGCCCACAAGAGGCGCTAAAGGGTATGTATGTAAGGGGTGTTGATTCGAATTTGCCGCCAAAACATGATTAGTATTGACCCCAGCCGCAAGGGGTCTAATGAACGAAATTTATACATTGAGTTGCCTATCTATTTCTACTATTATATTATTTATCTATGGTAATAGATCTTCTATAGTAGAGAACGGCAACGAATCTAATGTTAACCTAAATTTTATTAATTATACTTTCACTAACTGTAGTTTTAATAAATAAATGTTTCGTTATGTTGAGTTATGATTTTTTTTTTCGAAAAATTATCCGCCGAATATCCCTCATACATTGATTACTGAAAATTAACTTTATTATAAAGAAATAAAGAAAAAATATGTTAAAAGAACTTATGAAATAGACACAAATATCTACATTGAGCAGTGTGAATAAAAAATAAGTGTTTACTTTAAGAATTCAGTTATAGTATAAGTACAATCTTATTAGATTCAGCTATAAGTTTAAGTATATTCTGAAAAATGCATGAATAATATTTTGATTATACTTATAAGTGTATACTAAAAATTTAAGTTTAAACTAACAACAGGAAACACAAATTTAGAAAAAAACTTTATTACAACCATTAGCAGATACACGTTTGTAAAAGTGTTAAAAATGAGTTCCGAGTACGACAGTGAATCTCTTGACTCCGAAGTCGGTGAAGAACAAAGTGACAATTTGTGCTTCATAGAGGCTTTATCTAATCACAAACTTTTATTTGATAAATCGCAGTTGGCATTAATACAAAAAAAATAAGGAAATTTTCTTAATTAAAATGCAGGTATCATACCAAACGATTTAAAGCAAAAGTATTAATGTAAAATAATTGAAAAAAAAAAAGATTCAAAATATGAAAAACGAATTAAAAAAGAAAACAGATATGAAAGCAACTGGAAATAAAAAAATTATTTTGAAAGATTGGGAAAAAATTGCTGGACATTATAGATAAAGATGAGAAAAACCCAACATTGCATAAAATTCCTGGAGCGGCGCCAACGGGATTGAAGCCATTGGAAAATGTAGAAATGCAAAAGTCAGACCTCCTCCTCCTTCCTCTTATATTACACCATCACAAGCAAAAACAAATAAGCACGAAGGGCAAGAAACAGACGAGACTGCAAAAAGATGCACAGCAGATTTAAAAAGACTGGTTCTTCTTGAGCAGTTAAAACATACGCGCATGCAAATCGAGCGAGAACAACTTTTATTGAACAAGCTACGTCAAAGTCTACCCGAAACCCAAGGTCCCGAAAGCGAAGGTCCCGAAATTTCAACTTCCTTATATTTAGATGAAATATATACAATGTTATAATAATATAATATAATTTTGAATTTATAACTATAACAATTTATATAATTAAATGTTTAGTTGGTAAATTATATGTTTGATTTCTTCTCTCCGTTGGAGTCCCCTTCTAATAACATTTCAGCGTCATTTTCTAAATTTTATTGCTCTTCTTCTTCGTTATTCATGATATCTTCTTTTTTTCATAAGCATCAAGCATATTATTCATTTCGACATCAATTGCAGAATTCTTTAGTATCCTACTGTCGTGTACTGACCCAGGCCACTGATCGTCTATGGAAGTAAATTCTTCTTTTGCATTACATGTTGCCTGTACATTTATGCTAAAGTAACCTTTTCTGTTATAGTATTCGTCTCCATTTTCAGCTCGATCGAGCTCGATCGACAATCGAGCTGAAAAGAAGAATAAACCTCGCTTGGGCTGCATTTGGAAGGATGAAGGATATTTTTAGGTCTAAGATTCCAATGTGTCTGAAAAGAAAAGTATTTAATCAATGTATTTTGTCAGTGATGACCTACGGCGCAGAAACCCTAACGCTCACAAGAACAACAGTGAGTAAACTACAAGTTGCGAAAAGAGCAATGGAGAGAATTATGTTAGGGATTTCTCTACGTGATAGAATACCTAATGCTACTATACGCAAAAGATCAGGAGAAGCAGACGTTATTGAAAGGATAACAACACTAAAGTGGAACTGGGCAGGTCATGTAGCAAGATCAGTTGATGACCGGTGGACAAAAAGAATTTTGGAATGGAGACCCCGAATACAAGCTTTCAGAAATAGAGGTCGACCCCCAACGAGATGGACAGATGACATAAAAAGAGTGACTACAAATTGGATTCAGATGGCGCAAAATGGGACTAAGTGGAAAAGCATGCGAGAGGCCTATGTTCAGCAGTTGACGTTAGAGGCTAGTTGATGATGATGATTCGTCTCCATGCTCAGATGGTTTCGGAATTTTTATATGTGTACAATCAATCAACAGCACCAAATGCACAAAGAAACTGATACTTAGCACTCCACTCTCGTTGTGCTTCAACAATGTTATTTAAAGGAAAACAAAATCAAATATGTGATTTTTGAATTATTTTAGTCAAAACAGATTTCACTGTTGTTCGATGAACACCTTCATCCCTGCCAACTCCAATTTGAAATCCAGGATCACTCTAAAATCGAAGAAATATCTGCATTTTTTGTCTGGGATTTAATATTCCTCCCCTTGTTTTTCCAGTGTCTTCAAGAAAATTTTATGCTAACCACTCCACATTAATTCTCGAAAAACGATATAAATTATGATATTCTTCATCCTGACACTCATTTCGTTGAGAATAATATTTTCTACGTCTGATGTTGTTAAATTGAGCCATTTTTAAACGTGTTCGATTGCAGTTCTATACAAGACTAATTTTTAAGCTGCACATTACCTGGCTTGAAAAATTTAAAGTTAAAATTTCAGTAAATGCTGTATTTTATTCACATCTAAATAAGCTTTTACTACACAAAGACAGAACATACTTAAAGCAAACAGAATAAGCTTATGACTTAATATTATTCATAAAAATGTTAGCTTTTGCCACGAAAAAGGTACTTTAAAGGCAGCTTGAAAGCTTAACTTATAAGTTAAAACTAGATTCAGAATTGCAACATAATCTTAAACTGAGAGTAAACAACATGAGAGCAAGAAGCTAAAGAAATCATGAGAAATAAGAAAGCTAACAAGTTATCAAAATATAAAGCACGCTCACATCTACTAGACCTCTTTTACTGACTAAGCAAAAACCGTGTATAAGTAATTTCGTGCCAAGCAAGAAAATAAATTGCGGTTTCACTGCCCTATACCAGCACAATCAAAAGGTTTCTAAAATGATCGAAACTGAAACCTCACAATGGCTTCTCGAAATCAGTAAAAAGACATTAAGCTACACTTTAAGGAATCCTTCAATTCCCTTCAAGTCAGACACTGAGAACAATAGTTAGATCAGATCAGGGGTATTAATAAAAAGATCTTGTTAAATCAAGGTATCAAGAGGCTAAATAGGACAAAGAATCTACAATCGACCGATTCCAACTTATATTTTTTCTCCATGGCCACTTATTTGTAACTGTAAAGAATCTACCACAGTCTTCTTCCTAATAAACTACAATCAGCTATTTATTTTGAAGTGTTACATATACGTATGTACCGAACAAATTATAAATTCGACCGAAAATAATGCGCATATCTTTATCTTGATGCCAATAATTTTTGGCTAGTTAATTGAGAATTATTTTAATAGCTGTAAGCGTTATACAAATCTAATTAAGCTAACCTGTTTTGTGACGATTTATAAATAAATTAGACCACGCAACCATTTCACAAATATTAAATAATAAGACAGGTTTAGACAATTATAGGGAAAACACTTTTTGTAGTAAATAATAAATTACTTTTTACTTCCTTATGCGTAGATCATGTTGGACGCATTTAAAATTGACAAGACAATTTTGGTAAATAAAATGTGCAATTCATAGAAAGGTTATCGTATGTCGCACGTGCAAAATTTATATTTCCTGTTTTTGTTTAAGTTTCTAGCAAACATTTATTCACTAGTATGTAAGATTAAGTTTTGATTCAACTGTTACATATTCTACTTTATTTTACTTTTACGAGGGGCCATATGACCACATATTCACGTGGGGCTTACGAAATGGTTGCAATTCTGCTGTCCATTGTTCATGTCCAAGTTCTAGAAAAACTACCTAGAGTTTTCTTGTAATTTTCAATCTTTAGCATTCAAGTTAATGACTGTTTCGAGAAAATATTCCTTTAAAACACTACATTAGTGCACTATATTTACAATACCATTGATAAACTACAGTCTAAGAGCACTATGAGAAGAAATCTCCTAACGAATAGGCTTTATCATTGATTAACTAAACCGGTTACAATTTTCTAATTAGTTTTCAATGAACTTCCTAAAATTTAAGAATTCGACAATTGAAGTCCCTAGGTTGCCAAGGTCTGGAAATGGGAGTATTACAAATAAATTTCCAATGATTAATATTAATATATTTTTTTTATTTATTTTTTATTAAATATCGAGACGAGTAAGAATAGGATGGGCAGCGTTCGGCAAACTTTCTTACGTTCTAAAAAATCAAACAATCCCTCTATACTTACGAAGCAAGGTATATAACTCCTGTATAATACCGGTGCTCACCTACGGAGCACAGACATGGACATTTACACAGGCCAATTTGGATAGGATAAGGAAGGCACAAAGAGCGATGGAGAGACAAATGTTGGGTATATCACTTAGAGATAGAAAACGTAACCAGTGTATAAGAAGCAGAACAAAGACAGTAGACGCGATAGAACAAGCAGCAAAACTGAAATGGAAATGGGCTGGACACAATGAACGTCTCCAAGACGGACGATGGAACAATGCAATCGGAAAGTGGCGTCCATACAATGCAAAGAGATCAAGAGGCAGACCACAGATGAGGTGGAAAGATGACATCAGGAAACAAGGAGGTCCTACATGGCAGAGAACAGCTCAAGATAGGGAAAGATGAAGAGAACTGGGGGAGACCTATATCCAACAATGGAAGGATAGAAACTAGGTTCAAAAAAAAATATTAGTATATATATATATATATATATAATATATATATATATATATATTATATATATATATATATATATACCTTCTTCTATTCTGTTTATATGATAAATGAACTTTGATAAAATGAAAGGCAAATATCGAGCACTGTTTTATTAATTAAATCTTGCAAAGGACTTTCGCTTCCTAGAGCATCTTCAGGGGCATCTGAAATAAGCCAAGGAACGTTTTTTTTTTAATGAAGAAATTGATTAACTTTGATAAAAAACTCGGAAGTTAATGGATGATAAAAGTTTTTTGTGATTAACGTTTTAGACGTCAAATTTTGATCTATCCAATAATTGCAGAATGTCATAAACTTAAAATTAAACTTAAAATTGAACATAACACTACACTAAACAAGGACACACAGTTTAAAATTATTTAACAAAATAGTAGAAGCTACATTCTGGTCGGCAACAGGAGAGAGAATGTCTTCCGGTATTAACGGAAATGTTAAGGTGACATGTGACATATGACAAATTGGATGGTCAATCACAATCATGGAGATTTATCTGCACATTTTAAAATTCTATGTAACCAAGCATTGACCAAAGGTCCAACTGACACTACTATAGGAAATCAACTGATGTTGTTAGTTTGAGAGCAACTGAAGTGAACATAAAGTATGAATGCAAGAAATAGACTAAACAATCTATTAGACAGTGGGTGGTTGACTACAATAAAAGGGACTACCAGGCACTATCAATACTGTAGAAAAGAAGAAATCTGAATATGAAATTAAAATACTAAAAATTAAAATACCAAAATTGAAAGCAGTGTATAAATATGGTATAATTCGAATAGTTCAGTTAAATCCCCAGTAAATGGGAGAACTAAAATTGATATGTAAAAGTGTTACTCAAGACCAACTGACCAACAGTTGAAATATACACCTGTCCAAATGGTATATCTAAATTACGCAGAGGTATGGAGAGTGTAATTAACGTCAACTATAGATCAATTGAACCTGAGTAAGCTGGTTTTGTAAATTCTTGAAGAATAAAATAGTACTGTTGATCAAAGATGAAATTAATAAAGTATAAATGGGTATATTCAGCACAGGAAGTCTAAACAGTCGAGCTGGGTCTACTACGAGGTGAAGCTGAAATAAAGTTTTTAAAAATAGGTTTAAATTTAGTACAATTTAAATTAATTTGAGTATTAAGACAGTGAGAGTTTCCATTTGTTTCCTTTGTGATCTCCAAATCTTCCGATAAATCCAATTCCAAATAGTTTTTCTTTCTACTAATGTCATGTAAAATAGACGAACCAGTATTGATGTTAAAATTGTGTTTACTAGATAATAAGTGTTGACCAAAACTTGAAGAATTTGGTCTTTTCAAGTCTATAGTCTTTAAGTTTATGACATTCTGCAATTGTTGGATAGCCAAAATTTGACGAAGTAAGTCTAAAACGTTAATTACAAAAAAACTTATATCATCCATTAACTTTTTTTATCAAAGTTAATCAATTTCTTCATTAAAACAAAAAAACATTTCTTTGCTTATTTCAGATGCCCCTGAAGATGCTCTAGGAAGCGAAAGTACTTGGGCAAGATTTAATTAATAAAACAGTGCTCGATATCTGCCTTTCATTTTATCAACGTTCATTTATTCGAGCATTGAACCTTATTCAATTTATATGATAAATATTTCTTTAGAAATAAATAAAAATTTACTCCGTAGTAGTACCTCAAGGTGCTATTCTGGCGCCAATCGATACTCAGTATCTAATAGTGACATTACCTCCACAAAACACTAATACAAAAGCACTACTTAAGACAGACGATACAGTCTTAATCATCATATGACGCTGACGTACTGGAAATGTACACTTTTGTACCGGAAGTCTCAGGACCGAATACGATTGGCAGAGCGTTCGTTATACATCAAATACACGTTTATTGCAAAAGCTCGGGAATATATTTCTAGTTTATCAGAAAGATCGGTGTTTGAGTTTTCCGCTGAAGAGGTACAAATTGATAAGAAGAAGATTGTAATCCTATCCATCTAACTAATAGAAGACCCACAAATTTTAATAAACAAATTTGATGCCACGTATGTATGAATGTTTGTAAATTCTGTCTTTCATTTCCTCCTCTGTTTGCTCTATTCACTTGATCTTTCACTTCTGTTTTGATCTTGCTTTAGCTAGATAATGTGATGCCTACACGACGTTCCACGTTTAGAAAATAACATTGCGGAGATAGGGCCATGTATTTCTTATGGACGATGGCAACGCGGCGTTGCCACGACACACACAAGCACAATTTAGGGATGTATAATTTGTATTTTTGTTTCCACAAACATGAATTAAATTAATGTTTTTTAACGTAATCGACCAAAAGTGCCCATTCGAAACAAGAGATGAAAAGTAGGGAAAATGATTTTAATTAGATAAATAGTATTTACAAAAGATAATTTTATTTTATCTTATTTTAATTATAGTAACGACAGTTTATTTGTTTTTCCGTGAGAATACGATATGCCATGAATCATAGAAATCAGTAGAAAATATTGACCGCTTGGAATGCGTATATCTAATTACTAATTGCAACTTAAAATAATACGATGTGCGTATGTCAGCTATTTTATGTCGTTCTCTGACTACATAATGATAATCAGGCTTTTATTTAGTAGTTATTCTGACTTTACAGTTAAGTGTTAATTGAAAATGAAAATTCAAAAATTAAGCAGGGGGAATATCTTGGACATCCGTGCAAAAGAGAGTGTCTGAGAGTTTTGGCAACACTGATCTCCATAAGCGTAATGTTATTTTCTTAACTTGAAACAAAGAATAGATATGTAAACTTTACCACTTGTTCTATTATCTGATCTTATTAAATTTGCTCTTATAACCATGCATTTGGTCTTTTTTGGGGAAATTAACGTGTTAAATTTTCTGGCGGTTATATTAAATTCATGCAGCAGACGTTGTAAATCATCTTCACTTTGAGAGAATAATTGCGTCGTCTGCATAGCAGATTATTTTAAGTTGTTTTTCTCCTTTGGTACCCTTTTTAGTGCTTATTTTTTTTATTACTCCATTCGTAAAAAGTTAAAACGAATACTGCTTAAAGAATCAATGTAAAACTGTCTTTATAGTCCAAAAAAGGCATTCCATGTGATATTAGGACTTAAGGCGGGAGAATCTTGGACAAGCCGACTCAAATCACTCAATATACTCTCTTTTTCAGCCATCTATAGAATTGAATATATTCCTTTATGTTCATTTTTAAACAAATTTACATTGTTTTATCACCGGATTCCAAATCATGAATATAATAAAAAAAGCCCTAATTTGAATTTCCCACTTCACAGATTGTCTCTAACAGAGAAAAATTCCTTACATTTACTCTTGTTATGTCCTATTGTCCTATTTAATCTTATTAAATTTTAAAATGGTCTACCATCTGAAATTCAACTGAAAACACATTATAGAGAAAGGTTTTTCAACACCTAGTTAACATTTAGCCCTATACCGTGGTGGACTGCCTGGCCTATCATTCTCCCTATATTAATCGGTGATTAATAGATTCATAGTGTTACGTTATTTGCACAATAATATTAAAAAATTTACTCTACTCTAGTCTATTTGGAGAACAAAACGTCACGCCAGGATTTTTTTGAAAATTGTGGTTCATTGTGGGCCAATAATATCATTGAGAGAATATACAGTAAAACCTCCCTTAACCGAAACCTTTTTAACCGAAACATCGTTTAACCGAAATGACTGACAGTTTCAATAAAAAGTAAATTTTTATCGCAAAATGTAAATTCCATTAATTTCACTCACCGATTGATGCCTATGTGTGTTGAGAAATCAAAAAAACCAAGAGCTCTAAAAGATATTTGAGAAAAAGTACTTCCAGTTTTTTATAGGAGCCAAAAAAGCCCATGGATGTCGACCACTTTATTTTCAGAATGGTTCGAAAATGAATTCGCCCCTAGAGTAAAATCCTTTTTAAAATAAAAAAATCTTTCCATCAAAGCATTGTTGCTTGTTGACTCAAAATCTATACAATAGTGATAATTGTCAGATTTTTGCCACCGAATGCCACGAGTTTAATTCAGCTGTTAGGCCAGGGAGTAATAGAGACATTCGAGAGACATTATAAAGGAGCATTCTTAAGACATCTGTTATTACAGGAGAGAAATTAATCCAAAAGTGTTCCTGAAATCCTCAAATATTCAACAATGAAACATGTTGTTTATCGGTGTGCTGAGTTCTGGGCCAAGATCAAATCTTCAGCTTTGGAAAAATGCTAGAACTAACTTTTTGATAGGATTTTGATTGACGATCCTGAAGAAGAAAATGGTAAAGAAATGACAGAAGAAATTAAACCGTTAATGAAAAATTTGCAGGGATGTGACGAAATTAACTAAGAAGAGATACGTGAGTAGTTAGCAGCCGATGACGCAGAAAGTAAATTCATCGACCAGGACATCATTGATATGGTTCTTCATCCAGACAACCTGAGCGTATCAGACGACGAAGATGACGACCCAACAAACAACAGGCAGCATAAGACCGCCGACGAGATTTTCAATGCCTTAAGGATAAGAATTTTATACAGCAAGCCTAATTAGTTAGGAACACGACTAGGTTCTAAATTTTTGTTGTCATTGTATAAAGTTTTGTCCTTTTCAAATTCACGACGTTCTGTAAATGAACGATGGAGCTGGAGATGATAGCTGCAAAACATCGTTGCAAACGATAACGTAAAAGAAAATAGAAAATTTCTTTAAAAAACTTGTTAAACTTGTTCATTTGCCTTAATTTTATTACTTTATTCCGTATTTACTTATTAGAAAACATTACGAAATCACCTCATAGTATTTTTTAATACCAATACTTTAACCAAGAATAGTATAAAAAACAATGTTGTTTTTAACCGAAATTCTTGTTATCCGAAACGGCTTCCCCCCAATTAGTTCGGTTAACGGATGTTTTACTGTAATAGCAATGAAAAGAAAAGAATATTTGATATATGTATTTGAAAAATTGCTACAAACTAATTTATAATTTGAGGTCTAGACTAAAATTACTTCTTTGTGAAACTATTTCTTCTAGCGACTGCGCCTCATTAGGCATATTTCTGTATTTATATTTGACAACATAGATTAATACGATGATTTCTTGATCCATAGAGAGCAAAACAATGAACATACCTTTCATATGAAATTATTTAAATAATGTATTCTATATGCGTAAGCTGAGTCTTAAAATAAACCGGCAATGTTTGACGACATACATTACACATGAGCCGTTTAATTAACAAATTAACAGGCACGAACAGAACTGCAGGAAAATTATTAATTTCCCGAAGGATTGTTGGTTTCCAGGATAGGATTGGGATTATAAAACTGTTTTAGATTAAAAGCACATTAACCAGTAAATATTTGGAAAAGAACAACTAGCACGCCTATACAGAGTATTTAATGAGTTATAATAATTTTTAATTCGAAATTGCTAAGAAATAAATACACTATATATAAAGAAGTAATAAATAAATAGGTATTCATTATATCAAATAGGTATTTAAATTAATATTCTTATTCTTATTAATATTATTAAAGTAATATTCTTCGTAATTGCTTGCAATCAACATCTAATTAATAGGATTACCACAACATGTGATGAATATGGCCTTAAGCTAAACACCGCAAAGACAAAGGTGATGGTCAGTAAAACGCTAATACAACCGGAAGTGGTAACAGCTTATGATGAACAACTAGAGAAAACTAACAGTATCACTTATCTTGGTTGTAATCTAAATGAGAACTGGGACATGAGCAAAGAAATTAGAATACGGATAGAGAAGGCCAGAGCTGCATTCTTTAAGATGAAGAAACTGTTATGTGGAAACAATATTACTTTCTTCTTCTTCTTCTACTTTTTGTAGATCTTTCGATCTGTTTAATTCTGAAGCTGCCTCTGGTTAATTTCTTGGGAGGTAGATTGCCAACTATCCCTCCATTTTTTAGGTGGTCTTCCGTGGGGTCTTGAACCAGGCGGATTCTCTATCTAGGGCGTTTTCTAGGGCAATTTTTGGGAGTCTATTCTCATCCATTCGTCTTACATGGTTGTACCACATCCTCTTGCGCTGTCTTCCCCATCTTACAATATCTTGAATTTTGCACTGCTCTCTAATGTTTGTATTTCTCACTCTGTCCCTTCTTGTTTTCCCCATTATTGTTCTTAGGGTTTTCATTTCGGCAACCCTTAGCATCTGTTTCGTTTTGTTGGTATCTTCGCGCACTTCTATGCCATATGTCATGATCGGTCGTATGCAAGTCTTATAGATTCTAATTTTACTATCTGTGCGCATATACGGATTAGACCAGACTATCTCCCGCAGACATCCTGACAGTGCAGATGCTTTGTTGATCTGACTCCTCAGGTCCTTTACTGGGTCATGGGTGCTTGATATATCTATGCCCAGATATCTGAATTGCATCACCTGTTCTATGGGGTTGTCCTCAACCACTAACTTACATCTGAGCGGATCTTTTGCTATTGTCATACATTTAGTTTTGTTGGTAGAGATGTTCATATTTAATAGTCGGCTTGTTTGAAAGAACTGAAAGAGCTGCCTTTGGAGATCATCTTCTGATTCGGCAATAATTGCTGCATCGTCTGCGTAGCACACCATACCAATTCTTTTGTTGCCCATTCTATATCCGAGATTAAGAGCTGTTACTTTGTTGATAATTTTGCCCATGAGAAGATTAAACAAGAAGGGGTTTAAACTGTCGCCTTGTCTAATTCCTCCCGGTGTTGGAATATTTTCAGTGAATTCGTCTCCTGCTCTAACTTTGGTTACGTTGTTGTTATTTAGGTTATGGAGTATCTTTGTTATACTGGTCGGTGTTTCATTTTCTATTAATATATTTAGAATGTCTCCCAGGCGAACTCTGTCAAATGCCTTCGTCAAATCAATGAAGCAAATATACGCTGGCATGCCGAACTCTATAGCTTTTTCTTTTATTTGTTTTATTACAAATACTGCGTCTATTATAGACCGCCCTTTTGTAAAACCTTGTTGTTCTTCAGCATTAGTGATTTGCTTTTCCAATTTGTCCTTGAGAATACCCGTGAAAAGTTTCATTGTTGTATTTAAGAGGGTTATTCCTCTATAGTTTTGTGGGCAGGTTTTTTGTCCTTTTTTAAATATGGGGATTGTGATACTATTATGCCATTCCTCTGGTGTTTCTGTTTTGTTTAATATTTTGTTAAATAGTTGTGCCAGTTTACTTGCAAGTTCCGGGCCTCCATATTTTAAAAGTTCATTGGGTATACCATCCGTTCCCGGTGATTTTCTGTTTTTTAGCTTTTTGATCTTTGCTTCTACTTCTTCGTCATTGATTGTAGCACTCACATCTGTTTCGCCTTCGTTTATATTCAGCGTTTCTTCAGCATCATATAGCTCTTTAAAATGTTGTTGCCATGTTTCTATAGGTACTCCTTTGGTCTGCACGAACTCGTTAACTGGTTTTTTCCTGTTGCGGAGCATTTTCCATACTTTCTTTTGGGCACCATATAGGTCGTAGTCCATGTCGCAAGTGAATTTGGCCCAATGTTCTCTTTTGATTGATTTTATTCTGGCGTTTACTTCGTTTCTTATTTGGACATATTCTGCATGAGCTTCTTCCGATTGCGTGCTTTTATATCTCAGGTAGCATTTGCGTTTTAATTCAGAGAGTTCTTTTACCTCTTGGCAAAACCACGGTTTGGTGTGGTTTGTCGCTCTCGTGTTAATTTTCCGCTTACCAATCGCTTCTTCTGCTGTTTCGTTGATGCATTTCTTAATTTTTTGCCAAGTATCTTCTACTCCCCATTCGGGTTTTAAGTCGATCTCTTTTAGTTTGATGGTAATCCTGTTCTCATAGAGCAGTTTTGTACTCTCTGTTGCTAGCGACTCTATATTATGTTTTTCGATGAACATTGGGGGTTTTCTGTTTCGTTGCGGACGTTCTAGTAGCATCTTGCATAAAACAAGGTTATGATCAGTCCCCAGGTTAGCAGATGTTAGTGCTCTGACATCAAGTGACGGAGTTATCGCTCGATTTGTGATTATAAAATCTATCATTGATCGCTGGCCTCGATTATTGTTAAAAGTGTATTTATGTTGGTCTTTATGAGGAAAGTATGTATTGTTGATTCTCATTTCATTTCTAGCGCAAAAGTCTATTAGTGCTTCGCCGTTTTCATTAATTATTTCTGCGTTGTACTTTTGTTTTATACCTGGTATGACAACGTTTCCGATCCGTGCATTAAGATCCCCGAGTACGATAATTTTGTCTTTCGTATTTATGTTATCTACGACGTTTTGTAGTTGCTGATAGAAATTTTCAGTTTCTGCTGTGGGCTTAGATATGTCTGGGGCATACGTGCTTATCAGGTGTGTTGTGATGTTACGCATTTTTATAGAGATTTTTAATAATCTATCGTTGATGTATTCGATATCTTCGATGTTTTGTATGGTGTCGAAGGTTGGACCTTAACGGATACACTTCTCAAGAAACTGGAAGTCTTTGAAATCTGGGTGTATCGGAGAATCCTACAAATAAGTTGGGTAGATAGAGTTCGTAACGAAGTTGTTTTGCATCGAATGGGAAAAGTTACGGAAGTCATCAAAGCAGTTAAAAATCGCAAACCTGTATATTTTGGCCATGTTATGCGCCATCCAGAGAGATATAATATACTCCATTTAATAATACAAGGCGATCGGATAGCCAAGCGGGCTGGGCGGCTGGCTTCTCCTTCGCTTCAATGCGAGAGATGTCAGTTCAATTCCCATCTCGGTGTACAGAAAACAAAAAGGCTAACGCAGCAGTTTAAAATTCTAAATGAATCTGCGGCTTAGTCCAGAATATGCTGGTATCTGATCGACCTATGGTGGAGCAGTACGGCAAGAGATAAGGGCTTGGGGTTCGGTGATACTCCTCCATAGATTCCTACCGGAAGGGCATGTGCCGCCTAAATACCGGAGACATATATATATATATATATATATATATATAATATATATATATATATATATATATATATAATACAAGGCAAGGTAGACGGAAGAAGAGAGCCAGGTCGAGGAAGAACGTCATGGCTTAGAAACCTGAGAGATTGGTTTAACAGATCCTCTACATCTCTTTTCCGAGCTGCCATCAACAAAATTACTATAGCCAATTTGATAGCCAACGCTCGATAATCGAGCACGACACATGGAGAAGAAGATTTAAATTAAGGTTAACAGAAATCATTGAAAAAATATGGGTATACAGGGTAAACCACAAGAGAAAATTACGATTTACTCACATTTTTTAAATGTACGACCCTATATTTGATTTTTTTAAAAGATTGTATTTATGACGCGCTTTCATTTTTATGCAATCTCTTACCTAAACTCATTACTTTCCAAGATATTTTTAGTTTTCTTTAAATTTCGGAAATACCTTCAATTTTTGTAAGTAGAAATAACTTGGTCATATTCAATATACTAATTACAAAACATAAATCAAAACAATATGCAATAAATGTATCAGTTCTTAGATTAATGATATATCATCAATATTCTAAGCTAAGAAGTTTTTAGCAAAACATTCATAACTGTCGATTGTGACGAGCAATTATTAATAAGTAAAAGGCCACTTGTATCAATTAACAACGGTAAACGAGTAGGCTTTGAAAAAAAAGTTTTCCTATTATCTTTTTAATCTGTTATACCATCAAAATATCAAAATATTTGGCGGACTACAGAAGAGCCACCGTTAATCCAATTTTTTATGGCAGAACATTCTCAGCCAGCAAAAACAGTATTTGCAAGATTTGCTTTGTTAGCTAATATACTCTTTATTTGCCCTTGTCAAATTTCTCATCATACAAGTTTGCTTTAAAGTAAGACGTACTTACACCTGAGGCAGAGCTAGTCGAAGCCTCAACAATAAAATTGGCATTTAGTGTCTTTTATTGTTAAACAATTTTCATGAAACGGTCTAGGTGATGGCTTCACTGGTTTACATTGGTTGCCATATTGTTACATATTATGGTATGAAAAAAGTAGTGAATGGAAGGCCCAGAAGAATAGATTCAGAATCTTTTTGGTCCAGAAGAAATAGGCTATACAAACAAGCAAAACTCTTTTCGGAACGTCGATCTATAAGATGATTATCTAAATAAGATAGTCAAAAGATAAAGATAAAGCATCCGTCCAATCTTGCGAATTGAAAGATAACCTTGATAAAAAGATTGATTGATTGATTGAATAATTGATTAACATTCTGTATTACAACAATACCGACACAGTATATAATATCACTATATCTATTATAAAACTATGTCTACCCAATTTCATACAAAAAAAATTAATGAATAATAATCGTTATTGTAAGAATTTGACATACCACAGCATTATTGTTAATATATTAAATATATAGTTGTGTACAAGAAGATTTAAAAATTGGTCTGCATAAACTTTATATACAATAAAGAAAAAACCACGTATATTGTAAGTACTGAAAAGATATTTATTGTATTCCTTGATCTGATAAGCCCGGTCCTGAGGGATGTTATCGCTTGATGAGTATATGTAGGGCACGTAAGGACGTACAGGTGACACGATGTGTGGTTGTGTATATATGTGTGTATGTGCGTTTGTATATTCGAACCAATTTACCTCGCAATTAATTAATTGGAAGTACGCGCTCTTTGGATTTCAAAATGGCAATAGTTACAGTTGATAAGGCAATTTCCAAACAATTACGGAAATAACGTCGTCTGGCGGCATACAACTTGCCAGCAGACGTGACGAACAAGACTACAGCGCCAAGTGAAATAGTTTCTTGTAAAGATTGTTTACCAGTGTCACAACATCGAACACTTTCGAATTAATTTCACAGTTTATCCGCAGACTAAATTCTTATGCCAAAAATATAAAACCTAAATTTATTTTGCTGAAAAGAATTTCCTTATTTTTTTGTTTTACAGCATTGTGCAAAATTATTCAATATTAAATTTATCCTTGTATAATTTTGTTCTGAAGTAACTTCTTCTGGTATATTAATACGATTTTCTATTTTTATTGACCACAATTGAATAAGCCACAATTTTACTTTAAAATAAGTTATAAAAATGTTTCGTATTTTGGAAAAGAAGTGAAAATCGAAATTTCAAGTAAACTTAATTTTAAAGTAAAAAAAAAGTGGCTTATTCCAACTAACTAATAAATCTATCTAGTATTTTTCAAAAGACTACTCGGGGAACGAATAGCAGAGACACTGGAATGGTGTAGGCCTTATAGTAACAGAGCAAATAAAAAAAGCAGTAATTGATTTCATACCCTATTCTGATCGAATGCTTCTTTTGAAATTACAGAGTAAGCCCGTAAACATAAACATACTCCAAAGTTTATGCACCAACTGCTGACAAGTCGGATGATGAAATGGAGCAGTTCTATGAGAATCTCCAAGAATTACTTAAAATGAAAAAGAGTTATGAAACAACATTAATCGTAGGAGATTTTAATGCCAAAGTGAGTTGTGGAAAAGTGGAACATATTTGTGGAAATTACGGACTGGGCAATCGCAATGATAGAGGTGACAGACTACTACAATTTTGCCAGGAGAAACAACTAACTATCATGAACACCTGGTTCAAGCTACCACTACGGAGGCTATATACGTGGAAATCACCCGCAGATAATAAAAACAATTGTGTCAGAAATCAAATCGATTACATTATTATAAACCAGCGATATAAAAATGCAGTAACGGATACAAGAACATGCCCAGGCGCAGATGTTCCATCGGATCACAACCTACTAGTGGCTAAATTAAAAATAAAGTTCAAAATGCTTAAAAAGACTGTCAAAAGAAATACCGACATCAATTTACTTAAACAAGAAAATATATAAAGTATGGTAAAGACTAAACTCAACGAGGAATGTGAAAGACTCCAAAGAGACTTATCACCAACTACAGAAGAGCCTACAAAAATAAAAAAAATGAAAAATATAGGGAGATACATCGTCAAATCAAGAAAGAAATAGCTACCGCAAAAGAAAATTGGATGATAGAAAACTGCCAAGAGATCGAAAAATTAATAAAGAAACACGATAGTCAAACGCTTCACAAAAAAATAAAAGATCTAGCTGGAATGACAAAACAAAGACTCCCTTGTAGATTAACAAACGACGAGAATGAAACGATATGGGAATTAAGCGATCTAAACAACGTATGGGGACATTACATAGAAGAACTATTCTCGGACACACCACTAAACAACATAATATATAAAAATCATGAAACCAGTCCTCCTATATTAAAACAAAAAGTAGAGAGAGCAATCAAAAACGCAAAAAATGGGAAAGCCCCTGGCCCCGATGACATACATACGGAAGTCATAAAGCTACTGGAAGAGAAACATTTAAATATAATCGTCAAATTATTTAATCAAATATATACAAGCGGTGAAATTCCACAAGACTGGTTAAAATCAGTATTTATTCCCCTTCCAAAAACTAAGGGAGCAAAGAAGTGTGGTGATTTCAGACTTATTAGTTTAATGTCGCATATGTTAAAGTTATTCTTGAAAGTTATTCACCAACGCATTTATAAGAAATGTGAACATGATATCAGTGATGAACAATTTGGCTTCCGAAATGGATTTGGGACACGGGAAGCATTAACCAGTTTTATTATACTGCTGCAAAAATGTCGAGACCAAAAAAAGGATCTCTTTTTATGTTTTATTGACTATCAAAAGGCCTTCGACAAAGTAAAACATGATAAGCTGATGGATTGCCTTCACAAAAAGGGACTAGACGAGAACGATTTTAAAATTATCCAAACGCTGTATTTTAACCAAACTGCAGCACTTAGAACAGAAGCCGGTGACACAGAAATATTCAATATCAAGCGAGGTGTACCACAGGGGTGTGTATTGTCACCACTACTTTTCAATATATATTCGGAAGAAATCTTTGCACGAGCACTAGAGCAATCAAGAGAAGGTGTTAAAATTAACGGCAGAGTTCTAAATAATGTACGATACGCCGACGACACGGTCCTAATTGCAGAGAGCACACAGGATCTCCAGACACTCTTAGATCGCGTCAGATCGATCGGAGAACAATACGGCCTCAGCATTAACGTCAAGAAAACAAAAACAATGATTGTTCACAAACGTGAATGGTAACATTATCGAAAATTTCGATATCTAGGGTGCTGGATAACGAAAGATATAGATCCAGACATAGAAATAAAATCGCGAATTGAACAAGCAAGAAATGTCTTTTTAAAAATGAAACAAATGTTTACGTCCCAAACACTCAATCTCAAAATCTGATACCGAATGCTGAAATGTTACGTTTACAGCACCTTACTATATGGAATGGAGGCCTGGACCTTCAAAATCAACTCACTCAGGCGTTTGGAAAGTTTTGAAATGTGGTTATTTCGAAGGATGCTGAAAGTCCCCTGGACAGCGCATATCAGCAACGAGCAGGTCCAACACAAGATGGGTACCGACAGAGAACTCTTAAAAATAATGAAAACACGGAAAACCTCATACTTGGGACACATATACAGAAATGAGAAATACCAGCTACTGCAGCTTCTTATAGAGGGGAAGGTAGAAGGAAAACATGGTCCTGGTAGACAGCAGGCGTCCTGGTTGAAGAGCATTCATGAGTGGACTGGTTTGGATTCTCAATCTTTAATAAGAGAAGCCAGGGACAGAAATGATTTTGCTGAGGTTATTGCCAACCTTCATTGAAGACGGCATCCAAAGAAGAAGATTTTTCAAATGTACAGTTTGGTTTCAATAGTATAGTTTATTAGTTACAAATTGTACTCATTACATGTGAAATATCATCATTGTTATGATATATTTGTCTTAGTATAACACTTATTTCTTGGTTTTGTTTTTTTGTCTATTTTGTGAATTGTTTAGCATTTAAATTTTAAAATGTCCACTCCAATGAGATATGAATCTCGATCCTTTTCACGTCAAGAAAGAATCCTGTTTACTTAACCACCTTTAGCTTTTTTTTAAACAATGATCGAATTTATCTCTCGACACGAAGAAGTGGACAGATTGAGACCTCAGTGCCGTTTGACGGTTCTTGTACTTATACAGAACACGATACTGGTACGTCACGAGTAGGAGGAGTAGGCAGATTGAGATCCCAAACTCGAACGGAACCAATGGCTCTACAAAATGGGTGCCGAAACGTTGTATATTAAATTCTCTAAAAATAATATGCCAATAATATACGAACAAGAATATTCATACCTCGTCTGCCCGCCACTGTATTATTCACATTTCGTTCTTTTGAGTGAAGAAATACTTATTATCATCATTACTTTTCTAATACAAGATTTTTTAAAATCTTTTCACTAGACTATTTCTTACTGATAAAACGTCGTACCAACACCACGTTTACTACTGACAAAACTCCTTCCTACCCATGATTTCTCGGCGACAAAATTATGACAGACCCGTCACGAAAGTCCCAGTATAGATATAGTCAGAATAGGTACTATTGTTGTCAGTTTGACAAACGTCATTGAGGCGTAATCAATTTTGGACAGATGTAATGAATCCAGCCGAAAAATCAAGATTTGGATTCCAGTCAGGTGAAGAAATAAATAAATTGGTTTCGGAAAACGTCCCATTGAACACGCAGAGGCCCAGAAGATCTATTTGGAACCAATTTTCGAAATTCCAAGGGGTAAGAAATTTTACGCTTACAAGTTGTACTACCATAACAGAACTAACAAAAATTCTCGAGGATTATGCCTTTAACATGAAAAAAGGCAATGGCGAAGACTGTAAAGAGTAGTCTGTAAAGTCAATGTGAAATACTACAGCACAAATGGTACAAATAGAAATATTTCACGATAAAAATTGACCTTTTTACAGATATATCTTTTAAATGTGTAAGATTGGCCAGAGATACTATAGTGTATTTTTATGTATGAGAGAGTAATAAAACAATAAATTATGTATGCAAATCCCTAAACTGTTGATACGGGTGACTCAATGAAAAACAGATATTTATCAACAAGTTTACAGAAGTATATAGGAAAACAATTTTAAATTGAGTATGACCACCAGGTATAAAGGTTGGAGCAGAATAGAATACAATAGTTGTGAGGGTTAGGGTTTAGGGTTTAATCCCTAAATAAGGTTGCCAGTGTCGGAGTGATGGAGGTTAACAGGTACTAATGAATTTGCAAGAAATGTAAGATGTTTATTTTATTGGTTATATATAACCAATAAAAGTTTAATAAGTACCTACCTATTTGCAAAATAAAGTTTAATTCTTTAGATAAAATAAAATTATTTATCTGATTATTTTATCTGAAATGAGTGCATTCCACGAAGTAAGGGTTTCAACAATCAAACATTAATTCTTTAATTCCAGGAATCTACGACAGTAATTGACTAGATAATTACCTTCTAAACTTATTCCACAGAAAATGTGATAGTGGGTTTTTCCATTTTGTAGAAAGGTCCAAGTGGCGTATTCAAAATTCTTAACAGTTCACTAAAAGTAGGTACTTCAGTTGCAAGGTGCAGTTTATTGTGTATACTAGTGTTATGGAAAATTTGGAAGTGCCGTGTAAACGCCGAAAAATTGGTCCTTTAACAGTTAATGAAAAAACATTAATATTTAATTGTTTTAAATCATTTACAGACAAACGTTTATGTGAAAGTGTTGATGAGACCGTTGAGTTAGTTAGCAGTACACTTGGTGTTGGGAAATCTACGATTTACAGAGTTATTACAGAAGAGAAATGTGGTAGTTTTCAAATTCCACGTAATGCTCCAAGGAAACCAAAATTTCAAATAGAATATCATTTTAAAGAAGGACTTCGACGGAAAGTGCATGAATTCTTCTTTAGACAAGAACTTCCAACATTGGATAAAGTTCTTGTCTCAGTTCGAGATGATAAGGATTACCCAGAAATGAGTCAAAGTACGTTATGGAAACTTTTAAAAGAAATAGGCTTCCGCTGGAAAAAGAATCCCAGAAAGTCTATTTTATTAGAAAGAAGCGATATTGTCATATGGAGAAGACATTTTCTACGAACCATAACGGAAATGGGAAACCAAAAAAGAAAAATATTTTATCTTGATGAAACATTTTTCTTTTGGATGGATGAATGGATGGATCCATGGATAAACATGGATCAACGAGGGTCCTACACCAAATAAATTTTGGCAGGATGAAACTGTTACAAGTCAAAGGCACGCTTTTGTAAATAACTTATCTACTGGTTTAAACCCACCCTCAGGAAAGGGACGCAGGCTGATAATAGTACACATTGGCAGTTCAGACGGTTTTGTTGAAGGTGGTTTATTAACTTTTGAATCAACTCGTAACGGTGACTACCATGAAGACATGAACGCTGATGTCTTTCAAGAATGGTTCGAACAAATGATAGATCTTCTTCCTAAAAACTGTGTAATAGTAATGGATAATGCAAGTTATCACTCCAGACTTATAGAAGGACTACCCACAACCAAGTGGTTAAAAAAAGACTTGCAGAATTGGCTGAGTTCAAAAAATATTACGTACCATCCCGGATCTATAAGAAAGGAACTTTATTCGTTGTGTGCCCTTCATAAAGAAAAATTTAAAAAATACGAAATTGATGAAATTGCCAAAAATCGTGGAATGACAGTACTTAGATCCCCACCATATCATTGTGAATTAAACCCGATTGAACTGGTATGGGCACAGATAAAGAGTGAAGTTTCAAGAAAAAATACCACTTTTAAAATTCATGATGTTAAACAGTTGTTTTTGGAGGCCGTAAATAATGTAAAACCGGAAAACTGGGAAAAGGCAGTAAATCACACTATTAAAGAAGAGGAAAAAATGTGGAAGCTGGACAATATTACTGATAAAATGATCGAGCCAGTTATTATAAATCTTGGTTCTGAAAGTTCATCTTCTGAATCTGATTTGGATTTGTAACAAGTAGCTGTAAGTTTTATATTAATATTTTTATTCATCTATTTAACATACCTTAGGCGGTTTTAAAAACTCTTTTTCTCTTTTGTAATTTTAAAAATTAAAAAAAAAATGTGAATTTTTTAAAACCCTTTTTAATGTAGGCCAGTCAGTTCTAATATAGTGTGTGATAAAAGAGGTCACTTTTGTTTACATACACATAACACTTTATAACACTGAAATAATTCATTTATTTTTTACAATTATTCAAAGTAATTTTTCAATTAATCTTGAGCACGCCCATGGAGTGGTCGGAGGTACCAGTTAAAATTATGCTAATTACTCTCTCGTTCATAAAAATAAACTATAACTTATAAGCGAAGGCAGCTGGTGAGTGTTCAAGAAAAAAGAAAACTCAGTTCAAAAGCATTATCCACCGAAGAATTATTAAAAATCATCCAAAGCTACGACAAGGAAACCCCTGATAGAACACACAAAAATTTTTTTCACCTTTGCTCATTTGAATTACAGGTAAACTGAAAGATTCACTTTTTCCAGAAAGAATTTAATGTTATGAGAGAATTTACGGGCCGAATTAAATACAACAGCATTTATTCTGAAACAAAGCAAGGCGGTTCGAAAAATTTGGCGTGCAGCAAATGGCTGGTAAATTCATCAACGAAAATTTATGTCTAGTTAGATTATGTTTGAAATTAATGGAAAAAATGGACCAAAATTTTATCAGACAGACTCTTTCTTACCGTTCACCCCAACTGGAAGGGATCTTGGTTCAAAAACTGTCCACTTGGAATCAACACCGTATCTAAGTGGACAAAAATGTTAGCTAAAAAAAATTGGAATAGACACAGAAAACAGAAAACAACAAACCATTCTTGTCGATCTTTAGCTGTTTCAGCCTTGTTCAAGCAAGGTGTTTCTGAACAGGAGTTAATTAAATTAACGGGTCAATCGACTGCAATCTCTCTAAAACCATATCTGCAGCTGGAGTCGAGTTACCGCCAGAAGTTGATCGAAAATCTCAGAACAACAAATGAAGCTGGACCTTTCGAGTTTCCAAATGCTACAGGTAAATAATACACAAAATCTTGCGTTGGTAGAATAGAATGGACAAACTACTATAGCTTATAATAATTGTACTTTTAATATTGTTAACAAATAAATAAAGATTATGTTTCGGTAATATGGTGCATAAATTATCTCGTGTAATAGTGTTGTCGAATATCATTCAAAAGAAAATTATTAATTGGCAAAGTTTTCTTCTGGTTTTATTCAAGTTTTCTTCTGGTTTTCGCTTATGATATTTTGACAAAATAATTCGACTGACGTCTCGTGATTTAACTGTCAAAATTTAATTCGCAAAAATTGTCAGGCAACAAACTTTCATACCAGTTGAAAATATTGTCGGAAAATTTTTCTCTCTTATGATATTATATACGATTATAAAATAATATTGATAAAAAAACAACTCAAAAATGTAAAGCTGTAACTTACATAAAACTATAGCTGAGCTTCATTTGAAGAGACTTACCTGAAAAAAAAAGAGTATATTAATTTAGATTTAAAAATAAAAAACTAAAATATTTAGATTTTGAAATATACAAGGTTGCGCGCTACTCATAGGTGAATCAAAATTGCTATAACTTTTTTTATAGCATTTGAAATATAGCATTTGAAATATTGACGATTTTTATGTCCCATTTGAAATATTGAAGATGCATTTTATTGGGCACTCCCTATATACAAAATTTGGTCTGTTGCTACATTGTTGGTCGGTACAGATAAAATAATACAACTTTTATTTGAAAATTTTTTTTGTATTCCCGAAATAAAGGAAAATAAGTGGGGGTCAAAATGTAATGGGAATCCCTGTACAATTGGTTAAAAAGGCAGATTGAAAAATTAATTAGAAAAAAATATTCGACGTTTAGCAATCGTTTAGCGTTTTTTTTTTTCAAAAAAAAAATCACCATTTTATTTATAATCAAAGTTAAGAGTTCATACACATCTAATTTTTTGCGCAAAGGACCATATATTATGACAAAAGTAGAAATCGAATTAACAAAACCGAGATAAGAAATCGTGAGTTAAATATAAAATTAAATTATAAAATCAAAATTGTTATTAAAAAAAGTTGTGCAGATTATATTATGAACATTTTGGTACCAAATTTGCTTAGTAACCCCATCTAGTTATATCTCATAGTCAGCTTTTTGAGGGATCGCCGTTCGTCTATTATCTGCGTAGAAAAGGGTACCCCTGTTAAGAAAAAATGCCCTGACTTGAAGACTTAATTTTTTTTAAGTGTTTGGAGATGACTGCCGTTCTAATTTTTCTTTTGTTGTGTATTTTATCAAAAAGTATATTTTTGATTTTTACAGATTTTTCCGTAAGGTGCGCTACCTTCAAAAACCCGAAAAACTGGTTTTTAGGGATTTTTGGGGATTTTCCCGATTTTGTAGATTTCAAAACAGAGCAAATCAAAGATTTTTTATAGGTTTTATATACTTTGAAGTAACTGGGTCCTTTAGCACATTAAAAAATTGGGCGAACCATGTTCAAACCCCAAAAAAAAAGTTCTTTTAAGGTTGTTAAGGGTTTTTACGAGTTTTTGCGGGGTTAACCCTTTCGAGTCGGCATCAGGTGAAGCGTAGTAGTTTCTCAGTACGGGCAAAGACAACAGTTGCTGATTAATCCGCTTCCCGGTCACAATCAGTAATTATGGTGGTAATTACATATATATTCATTTTTATTTATTTTTCTGTTCGTATTGGCGTTATTAGAAAAAGAAACAAGGTAATTACTAAAAAAATCATTTTTATTTGAATTAAAAATTCATAAAGAAGCAAAATAACCAAAAAAATGTGCACAAAAAAACATTAATTCTAATTTTGAAACAAATTCAACAATACAGAACTCAAAATTTTAAAATTGTATGATATCGTTCAAAACAACTTACTACACACAAAGGCACATTACACTTTTGACACAAGTACCTTGTGTCTTTTCTAATTTTGCGTTTGGCACAAACGACACATCTTTTTGATAAAGGTTGCCTGTTTTCTCGTAACGAATACAGCGTAGGAAAATGTCTTTCTACCAACCGTAATGGATGATCACCAGCATTTGGTCTGTTACTTCGAGACAGTCGAGGAGCGCTTTGTTTATATTTTTGTAAAATTTGTTTCACCAAATCCCTCTGGAAATCCAATAGAGGAATGTTTTTTCCAGTTTTGACTTTGTAAATGTGAATGTAGTACAACCAGATCAAGTATATGAAAAAAGACCTTTTTGTACCATTTCACGTTTTTTCCTTACGGATTCAGTAGAACTTAGGAGCATGTCTGTTCTGTAGACTCCACCCATATTCATATTGTACGTGATAATACATTCAGGTTTTTTAACTTCTTGGTTTCTGCTATTTTTGAGCTTCATGCATGGTTATCAACATTACAACGTCTTTTTTACCTTTCCATTTGAGTGTTAAAGATTTGTCATTAGAAAAGTATTGTATAGAACCTTTTTCCAGATATTTTAATTTTGGCATAGTTTTCGATTCTGCTTTACAGTTCCGCAACAATTAGTCTTTTTTTCGAATAAAGGTTCAGCCAGTAATGGACTGCTGTACCAATTGTCCATGTAAATTTTGTGGCCATTATTCAAATATGGCTCGGTCAGTGTCATAACGATGTTTCCAGATATACCAAGATTCTCATAATACTGAGTTATATCTTTATCCGCTCCGGTATATATTATGAAATCTAATATAGAACCGGTTTCACAATCAACGGCAACAAAAAAGTTAATTCCAAAACGATGCCTTTTTTTCGGAAAATATTGGCAAAACGAGATACGTCCTTTGAATAGCATAAGGCTTTCATCTATGAAAATATTTTCACATGGATAGAAGTTTTTCTTGAAAATATTCCTAAAATAGTCACTTATGCTTCTAATTTTCACAAGACGGTCATTTAAGTTTAAGTTATTGTTATCCGCAAAGTGGATATTTCTCAATAGCTGAAAATATCTATCTCGAGGCATATACGAAATGTAGGTGTTTCTAGTAAAGCATCTTTGGTCCAATAATCAGGCAGTCTCTGCTTTTTTAGTTGTGGCATGAGCAAAGATTTGCCGTATCTTAAGATTTATCGTAAGTTTTGTCAGTTTCAACCAGGCGTGTGAATTTTTTAAGTTTTTAAATTAATTGCTTCCCTCCTAAAATAAAACGAAAAAATGACGTTTTTCTTGTTGGGTGGAGAGGGGAAGGGTGGCGGGTTAAAATTGGGCTGAATTTTATTTTTAATCACGCAGAACAAAAAAAATATAAAAAATTGAACTTATCTTGACTAACTGAGTCAGTAATCGCGTCTCGTCTCAAGCATTTCTAGCAGAAAAGAAATATCGATTTATGATCCCACCCTGGTAGCATGTCTCCTATGGAGAAAAACTTATGCCGTGATATATTATCCTTAAATAGCTGCAATTAAAAACTTAAAAAGTTCTTTGGAAAAAGCAACGGTTTCAAAGTACATAAAAGCAGCTTATTTAGTTCTTTAAAAGTCAATAAAATTTCCGTTGTATCTCATCCTTTGAATGCCTACGCACAACGTTGATGTTTTATAACAGGAAACAATTAAATTTGCCCGTTTCAGTTATTTAAAAATACGGATTCAACAATCGGCGGTTATAGCTTTTAAAAGCTTTTCATAAATAACGTGGAAAATTATAAAAGTATGTAATATAATGCATTATTTGATTAAATGGGTCAACTCCATTAAAATTTTCAATATGAAAATATCAAAAATTAATAAACTATAATATCTATCTACATTCCGGTTTATTAAGCATATACGTTCCTCTGGTAAGGATCTATAGAGTGAGTAATACCAAACTGCAAACTTTTATTTCTTCCATAATTTCGTAGATCGATCCGACACACCAACGTATTCTAGTCTAACAGATCAATTTAAATTTTACACTACTACTCCAGTTGGACAGACTCGAGTGTAGTTATGTGGATCGAATCGTCTTGTAATGCCCCTTTGTCCGCTTCTTCTCGATCGACGATGGTAAATACAATAAAACGTTGACGTTGTGGAGTAAAAATTATGGTTTTATTGATAGCTACTAATAATTACACTATAGATGTTAATTGGATAACTTTGTACAATAGACTGCGCTCAAATGAGCTCAATCCCCAATTTATAATTTCACAAATAATGTGTACCTCAGCACAGAGGTTAATGCTTCTATCATACTAACAAACTTTGAACTATGAGCTGACAAATACAATTTAATCTAGGCCATTATTGCAACACTTAGGAAGTTCAATTTGGAAATATATTATTCGACAATTTATTAAGTGTAGATTTGAAGGTGTATGGACTTTAATTATTAAAATATTACTCGATACAGTTTTCACAATTTTTCACAATGTTTCAATTATACACGGTGAAACTATAAGTTTCACCGTGTATAATTATTCACAGTAAATTATTTAGAAAATAACCATGAATAAGTATCCACGGTATTTTCTACACTGCGTTCATTATCGTATTCACCAGCAGAGCTTCAATTTATATCTTCCTGTTGTTAATAAAACAACATAGTTGGCGCGCAATTTTCCTACGATTATACTTTTAATGCAAATTACATCATCTGGATATTGTGTTCCTTTATTTAAATTAATGGATTATTCCACGAATAAAAAAGAGTATTAAATCGTAGGTCATCGTGAATTTGATATCCTTTTCGCAAGCGGGAGATATTGGGGGGGGGGGGGTAATTTAATCTATTAATGAATAGTAGAAAAGCAGAATTGTCATAAAAACACATTATTTTACATACACAATAATTTAGGAATACTAATTTTTAAATTATGTGGGTTACAATGGCAGCTAATCTGGAAAGCTCAACGTAGATGGCGCTAATGTAATTGGAGGTCACGTCAACTGTTCAAATCTATTTATTTCTAAGAAAATATTGTATTTATTTCCTTGTGCAATGTGCCTCAGTGATGTTCTGTGCCTTATGCTCATCAATAACATCAGGACACAGGTTTCTCAAAGATAATCTGATAAGAGAAATGTATTCTTGTGGTCTTGGATCATAACATAAGTTTCTCTTTTGCTTTTTTTGCACATTGTACACTGGAACAGTCTAGTTACATTACTGTATTATTTCAAATCTAAATACAAATACATCTCTATAAAACTTAGATCAACATAATTATTTCTATTTTTATACAGAAATGAAACATTAAGACGATGATTACCTAATATAGTTTACCATTCGATAAGGTCTTCCTTTTTTCCAGTAATTCTCGTATTTCTTCTTAATACGTTTTTTAACATGCAGCCAGTCTAAGATCCATATTTTTCTGTCCTAATTTATTAAATCACAATAAAAACAGCAAAAATACCCTACAAGCTTAAAGAACTGTGAAAATGTGTTGACTCCCAGCTACACTAGCGCCGCCAAGCCGGAGCAACAGCGTACATATCTGTCATTAAATAGTGATGACAATTTTTTTTGTGATATCCTCAACTTTTGTTTTTGATCTTACCCAGTCGTTCCTCTTTTTATCTAATAGTCGTTACCTAACATTGCTCTTTCCATTCCCTTTCTGTTGAGGCTAGTTTATTCATATTTGCCTTGGTTAGGGTCCAGGTTTGACATTCATATGTCATGATAGGAAGGATGCATTGGTTAAACACTTTGCTCCTCAAGTATTGGAGTATTTTGCGGTTCTTCAGTATCCAACTGAGTTTTACAAATCCTGCCCATGTCAGTCTTGCTCTTCTAGTGATTTCCGTACTTCGGTTTTCTTTGTCAAGTTTTAGAATTTGGCCTAGGTAGATATATTTATAGACTTATTCCATCTCACTGTCATTTATAGTTATACGTCTCGAGATCTTCTGTGTTAGTCATTGTTGTTGTTTTTGTCATATTAAGCCTACGTATTGGGAGCTTTGTGCGACTTCCTTTATCATAATTTGTAATTCCTCGAATGTGCTCGCTATAATCACAATGTCGTCAGCGAATCTGAGGTTATTTAACTTGTTACCATTAACGTTGATGCCATATGTTGACCAATTTGTAGTTTTAAAGACGTCTTCTAGGGCTAGATTAAAAAGCTTTGGAGATATTACATCTCCTTCTCTAACTCATCTCTTAACGGGGATGGGATTTGGATTTTTGTCTATTTGTACTATCATAGTTGCGTTTTCATATATATTATATATTAGTTGCCTATATGAATTGGATTGGAAACTTATGGATTGGAAACTATGGCAATAACAAGAAAAATGACAGAATAATTAAGAGTAACTCAACGGGCCATGGAGAGGGCCATGTTAAATATAAGCCTCAGAGACAAAATTCCTAACACCGAAATACGTCGAAGAACTAAAGTAACCGACATCATGGGAAAAATAGCGACATTGAGATATCAATGGGTAGCACATGTAGCAAGACAAGACACCAACAGATGGTCTCATAAAGTGACATTCTGGAAACCTCGAGAAACAAAAAGAAGCGTGGGAAGACCTAAAAAGAGATGGATAGACGAAATAACTGCTGTAGCTGGAAAGCAGTGGATGAGAACTGCAAAAGATAGGGAAGCGTGGAAGCAATTGGAGGAGGCCTATGTCATACAATGGATAAATGAAGACTGAAGAAGAAGCAGAAGAAGTTGCCTATATCTCGAATCTATTCTACAATTATTAATAGCTTGTTCTAGGGCCCTCATCTCGACACTTTCAAATGCCTTTTAAAATACACGAACAATAGAAAAATAAAAAAAAAATTGTAATCTTCAAAAGTTGTATAATATAAAAGAACTAATGGCATTTACACACTTAGTCACAATAGTCTCTTAAGATGGCATGTTTAACACCAAAATAATAATCTAGTAATATGAAGAATCGCTGAATTTCCTGGAGCAGAAAAAGTAGGCAAAAGAAGGCAAAAGTAGGCATAACTAGAAGACTATAACTGCCAACTGCCATTTATCACATACTTTTAAGTTTTTGATTATATATCTTTCTTCCTGTGGGACACACTGTAAACAAAAGCAAAATAAAGATCGTGCAACAGTTGAATTTACGAGGTATATTAAATAATGTGAAATAAAAATTAAAATATTTCCCTCTGCTTCAGTCGATACAGCTACAACAGGTTGTTTACAGAATTTTATGGCGTTCCACTGCGATGATATTACGATACAATACATTTAAATAAAAACCACTAATAAAATAGAACATCCGGAAAATTGAAATTGATATTAATGTCGGAGTAAAAGCTAAATATATGAGTTACATTTTTGCAATATAGTCGAGGCAATGAAGCACAAAAATCGGCTCAATCTTGGAAAATCGGCGCAGTAAGACGGATTGAGATGCAGATTGGTGCAGATTTTATTAGTGTGCGTTAGAAAATTTTGTGAACTAACGCTTTTGTGAACTTTTGTTTTTTATTTCATGACGAAATAAAAAATTGCATTTTCCAGAGTTGCAAATTTAAAAAAATTTAACTCAACAAATATTGAATAAAATAGGTCCAATTTTACTACTTGGGGGTTTTGGGGGTCGCTGAACACGAATATCATGTTGGCGAAGGTTACCGATGTATCTGGTGCCCAGACCGGACGGTACCTACCTCATCTCCGGGAGTTTTATGCATATTCCATACAAAATCAAACGAAATTCGTTTCTCGAGGGGTTTTAAAAAAATTATTTAAAAAAATTTATTTTTAATTTATTATTTAAAAAAAAATTATATATTTTTTATTGTAATTAAATCAATTACTTTCTTAAATCTATACAACTTTTTATACCAATTTTTTTCTTTTAATAAATAACTTTAACAATATAAAAACAAATGCCACAAAATATGCACGTCAGCGTTTATACTATTGCTGTTTACAGTGTAAGTGCCTAGGTAAAAAACTCCTTACATGAAGTAGCTTAAAGCTAGCAGGCAAATAAAAGAAGCAGAAGAAGTATAGGCCAAATATATAGAGAAACTATTTAGTGAAAATATGTCGATCCCGCTCAGATCAAAAGAACGTGAAACTAGCACACAAATATCAGATCTACAAAAATACACAAATCAGACAAAAAAGTATACATTTGTTTCATAAATTACCAAAAGGGATTCGAGAGGAAAAGAACTAGATAGAAAAAATATAAAAGACTCTCGTTTTAGACAACAAATGACATGAGGAAGACTGGAAAATAGCCAGGCTTAAATTTGTATAGAGTCGATGTTTGGATCATGGAAGTAGATACAACGAACCGCAGGAAAGTATTTTTGGAATAAATATCCTGAGTGAATTACGTCACAAATGAAGTTTAGTGAATGGGAAAAATAGAGAACTGTTAACAGAACTATAAGCTTTCAAAACTAATAACAGCTGGGACAATAGATAATCTCAGAGTACATAGTCATAGGTTTCGGGATAAAGACAATCGTCAAATGAACATGACTTCATTGATATACACTCCTGAACATGGCATAAAACCGCACATAGTTTGCAGAAATTGTTGCCAACACCCGCTGTTGGAGACATGATTTGACGAAGAATGGTTGACTCAGTTTATTATATTATATTGTATATACATCTAGGTGAGATGTGCTAAAGATGCTAAGCTATGATTAAGTTACATATTATGGCTATATCCTTTTATATGAAATATAAATTTCGAAAGATTTCGAGAAAAAGAAAAAGATCGAGAAAGTCATCATGCGGTATTCAGAACAGAATATTTCTAGAAATATGTATTGTTCTAAAAAGAATACCACATATACTATAAGAAATTTGCGTGCCATTAAGATATTAATAAATCCAGAAGGAATCTACGTTCCTGTAGTTGGCTGTATACCATATATTAAAAAACTTATTAAAAATCCTTTGTAAAAGGTATATATTTTGGCCCAAACGGGCCAAGTTAAAAAGACAAAACGTTTTCGGAATCCATATTCCATCATCAGTGTCTAAGAGTACATGAATGTAGCCACTAAATATATGGGTAAAAACCCGTTAACAAATAATTAATTACATTTAGTTTACAAATTTTCTTATAATGGTTTAGGATGTTAAAGTTACCGTTGGATTAGGTAACATGGTAGTAACTTTATGGGAGCAACAGTCTTCGTAGACACACTGTCTCAAGACTAGCAACTTCAACGTGGAGTCATATGTCGCCATGTTACCTAATCCAACGGTAACTTTAACATCCTAAACCAGTATAAGAAAATTTGTAAACTAAATGTAATTAATTATTTGTTAACGGGTTTTTACCCATATATTTAGTGGCTACATTCATGTACTCTTAGACACTGATGATGGAATATGGATTCCGAAAACGTTTTGTCTTTTTAACTTAGCCCGTTTGGGACTAAATATATACCTTTTACAAAGGATTTTTAATAAATTTTTTATATTAATCAATTTTAATTTCTTTCTAATGTTTTATTAACCGTTACACTATTGTGTAACAGTAATATCGTCATTTCATTCGTCTGTTTAAGAACATTCTTGTTTCCCAGATTGTTCTGAAATGTGTATGAATGTAGGCAATTTTAAAATAGGTATTGTTAGATAATTGAACAGTAAAAAGAATTGATATTTATTATGTTTTGATTAAATTTGCTCTAATTAAGACAATTTTCCACTGTTTCTAGTTTTCGCCAATAAAAATTTGAGTTTTCAGCTGAGTTCAACAAAAAGTTTACATTTTTAATGAGTACCCTTTTACTATATAATTAGCGTGTATGCTAATAGTAGAGAACAATTTTATAACGTGTGACATATACATATCAAAATATTTAGTCATGTCTAAGTAATGATAATAAATAAAGAGACTCACCTATTTCAATAAAAACACTCTAAAAATACTTTAAAAATGATCACCGCCTTATTATCAGGACATTGGAGTACTAATGAACATATACATTTTTCTTGCTTGTATAGCTTTTTAACTTTATCAAAAAACTTATCGCAGCGCTAGTTTTTGTTGCAATATTAACTTGACTAGTTTCTCTGTTTAGAATCATTTAAAAATTCATAATAATATGAATCATGCCAGTGAAAAAAGACGTATATTCGTTTAATATAATAGTTTCGTAAAAAAGCTCTATGTGCTTTAAATTTCCACTCTTTTTACAACCAGACTGAAACAGTGAGCACGATTTTTATGTAAGACGTGTAAATTTAAAAGGGAAAACTCGCAAGAAATATTACAGCGATGGATAGGTGTTAATCAAATCTAAATATCTTTAACTAGAAGAAGGGAAAGAGTACAAAACCATGCCTGGATAGTTTCTTATCGCCATTGGCAAAAATAATTTTCCTTTCTAGTCTAGATCCTATAGTTTTCTTCCGTGAAAAGACGTAACGTATGTTAAAATGGTGAAAGTCAAAAACATTGAAAAAATAAGAAAAGAATGGAAAGAACCTATAAACATTACCCAAAAAAATGCGAAAGAAGTTAGCCAATCAGCCGTCTCTTATTACAGCCCTAAAGATGCATAAATGCTCAATACTCCACAAGCAGAAATGGTACCACGGAGAAAAAAAAACGCAACCTTCCTGGTTTATATAGAGTCGAAAGTTTTATTTAATTTTATAAAAGTTCATTTTCGCGCAAAGTTTTGACGACAAGCTCAGGAAAACGCAAGTTTAACTTATATAGCAAAAATAAACATATCTTCTATATAGCATGTACAATAAAATAACAACACGAATCCTAGTAAATAAAATCGACGAAGCTATGGCCCGCTGTTGATACCTGCAAAAAATGAATATTGGTGGTACTTGGATGAGTACGACAAAGGACGTTTTTTTGGTCAATATCCAAAAACTTTGAAAAATTAATTAACACTAAATCTAGGTTAAAGTGGCCGATCAATCACTACTCGATAAGAACAAGGATTGGAGGCGATCAATTAATACTCGATCTCAAACGGCGCATCGATGGTAGTGGTAGGTTGTCGATGTCGACAGAGGCAACAAGCGCTTGCGATGCCATCGTTACACCTCCATCTATTTGGGAAAAAAATGTAACATACATTTTTTTATGGCGTCAAGATTTCAACGGTGTAATAATTATTGGTTGTGTGATAAATCATTTCGGTCTTGGATGACTGTCAATAAAATGTTTCCTTTTGTATATCATGCGAATGGAATCATAAAATATTCCGTTTCTATTATGGTTCGGTTCTTATTCACTTTCTATTCTTGTTCGGTTCTTATTCAGTTCTAGTGTGAACTGCTCGTTTTTAGTTGCAGTTCTGGCACAGTAATATATTTCTTCATTTCCTCGGACGCTTAGATGCGATAGGATTCAAAGTACTAGCGTTATTGTGTTTTTTTTTTAGGGTCAGTAATAATTACTAAATACTATGGTTATTCTTTATAATTATTATCAATACATAAAAGATGAATGAAGTTTGGTTGCACGAGTACTTTTCTGTACAGAGTACAAATGAAAAAGCTGTTGATGAAACGTTACAACGGCAGCTCCTAAATGAGAGTTTGAATAAATCAGTAAAAGTATATATATATATATATATATATATATATATATATATATATATATATATATATATTATATATATATATATATATTCGGTTTTATAACGTCTTACGACGTTGTCCGACTCCCAAACGCCACTGTATTCTGTCTTGAGTTAGGTCTTCGTCCAGATTTTGAGCGCTAATCGCTTGCCTAACTCCCAGGTTCCAGCTCTGTGGTGGTCTTCCTCGTTTCCTCTTCTCTGGGGGTTACCACATCATCGTTTTTTTTAGGCAACCTTTCTTCCCCCATTCGGCTCACATACCCATACCATATGAGCTGTTTTCTCTCAATATCCTCAACTATAGTGCCCTCTATACCCATTTGTTGTTTTATCACTTCATTCCGTATTCTGTCGGCTCTTGATATTCACATCGATCTTCTGATGGCATCCATTTCCGTGGCTTCGACCTTTTCTTATATTTCTCGGTTATTCTCCATGTCTCAGCTCCATAAAGTAGGCTAGTTTTAACCATTGTCTCATAGATGTTCCATTTTATTTTCTTTGATATTTCTTTACTCCATAGAACTCCGTTCAAACATGCTATAGCTCTTCGTGCTTGTACAATTCGATGTTCTATTTCTCGTTCGTCTTTTCCACTACGGTCGAAGATGACGCCTAGGTATTTATATTCGTCACATGGATTTATTTTTTGATTGTCATCGATATCGAGTTGTTCTGCTTCAGCTCCAATTGAGAGGTATTTTGTCTTTTCTAAATTGATATTTAATCCCCATTTCTGGTATTCTTCAATTAGTTTTCTAATAGTAACAAAGTACAAAAGTAACAATTTCTATAATTTATATTATTGAAAGATCAGATCCGAATTAGGTATAAAACCTCTTTTCGGCTCTTTGCCTGTTGAAAGTAAGCCATACCATTCTTCTGGTAGTGGAGTTGGGTTACGTAAACGTCCTGTTGCTTCGCTTTGTTGTGTAGTGTTCTTCAGAGGGGTACCAAAGTTGTAACCAAATTACAAGCTCATTGTGTTGTCGAAGGTTTTAATGTATTGTTTTCGAGAGAAGGCATCGAATCGAGAAACTATGAGAGAACTATCTATTTGAGAGAAGGCATTGCTATGGTTTATGTGCTCCTTATCGTAATAGTAATCAATATTTCCATATAAAATATTTATTATATTGATCAAATGTCAAAGAAGACCTAAATGGATGGATGACAAAACGAAAACAGGAGTGGAACGAACACAACAGTAGAATGGCAGAGGATAGAATAGTACGAATAGCACGAGATAAGTCACCAAATGGACGAAGAAGTATTGACAGACCAAGAAAAAGATGGTGCGACGATTAAAACAATTTAGGAGGATAATATTTGAAGAAGAAACAGGCTTTAAAGCCTACATTACAAGAAGGCAAGCATGTAGCATTTTAAATTTGATTGATTCTTTGAAGTATATTTTAAAGTCGCCTCGTATATGAAATCGTCTTAATAAAACGAATAATGTTTTCTGTTTTTTAGTTCGTATCTTTCGAAAAGGTGTTGTTTTCAATCATTTCTAACGTACGTAGAGTAATAAATCCATTTAATTGTTGTTTTTATTTTACTGCGGGCGATTTCTTTTCATTGAAAATGCGTTTCAAAGGATAATCTACGTCGTTCGTTGGTTTTTGCTATTTCAGCAGTTCGTTTGATTTTCAAGTTAAGCGAACAATTTTTAATTTTCGTCACTATCGGTGGAGCCGCTGTCAAGGGCCAGTTTGGTTTCGTTTGTTTAGGTCCGAATTTTCATCTAATTCGTAAGGTTTTTTCTTTGTTATTAGTTTTTTTTCATCAGAAGTATTGAAGTTTTGGTAGCATGTGTAGTTACAATTTGAGGTTGGTTTTTATGATATTGACGGAAAAGTGCTTGGGTGGTATTCTTCGAGGTAACCGGCAAAATTTATATGTGGAGAAACTGAATATTATACTCAAAATGTAATGTGTCAGTTTTTGTCTGAGTTAATCCACCGGATTTGGGTCGTATGTGCTGTGTTTTGAAGAGCTTTGTGTTTTGAGAAGTTTTGAAAAGCCAAGCTTTGAAGATTGCAGTTTAATTAAACCCGAAGTCCGATGGTCACAGTGCCCAGCTTTTCCATCGTATATTTGTTGTCCCCTGGTCATTCCAGACCATTTTGCAGCTTGTGAGAAGCATTTGTTTTTGTTTTTGCAGTGTTTTTTGAGGTAAAGTTCCAGCCCCAAAAACTTTTAAAGGAGATATAATATTCAGTGATATCAGGTTACTCTTTTTTTTTTCGTAAACAATTTTTTAAAGTAAAAATAGACAGTTTTCATCGATAATTGCTTTCGTGACAAGTTACAAAAATTTTCAATAAATAAAATTATAAATATTAGGGATTGGTTAACTGTCATAATTAATTATTCTTATAGTTTTAAAAATTTAATCTTGACCATATTGACAGTTAGCATTATTGTCTTCGGATATTTGGGTACATACATTAATCATAAACTTTGAATTTTGTTTTGTTTTTAAAGAGGTTAACACTCAGTAAGTATGACTCCATTTAAAAATATGATAATAAATATTTAAATAGTTTACCGCTACAAAATGTCGCGCAAATAGGGTCCCCAACGCCCAGAGTTGTAAGCCGAGAAAAGCGCCATTGTAAGTCGTTTTTTTTTTTGTAATTTTGTTAGTATTATTTGTATTTGTAACTGTTTGTGGTACACATAATTAAAGGTTAAATTTTATTTTCTTAACTTATTTTATTTATTATTTTTTTTAAGCTAACCCTTTTTGAGTTTATTTGAAAAAGATATGTTTTATGATTTTATTTTTCTAAATTATTTCCCTAGTTACAACTAGTGGTTGTTAATAGGCATAATTAGGCACCTCAAGTGGCGCCCTATATTAAATTCCTTGAGGTGTTTCTTGTTTAATTTTTATATTGTTTATCCCAAGAGCCCTTTATTTCATTTTTTGTGTAGTTGCCCCATTCCAATGCCCTTATCTTTTACTTTATCCACGACCCCAGCTCTCCTACGAAACCCTGAGTGTCCGTTCGCAATCAGTAGCGATTATTTTGTTTGCCCAATCTTGTCCCCCATATTCTTACCCTGTGGTAAGCAAAATAGTTGTTACAAAAATAGCGCCCAACGTGTGGAGGCATTTCTTAGATTTGCGACATTTTTACTTATCGTTTACAAAAATGTCGCCCAACGTGTGTGGCCTGTATTAGATTTTCGCCCATTTTTGTATCTTATCGTTACAAAAAATGGCGCCTTTTGGTCGTGGGGCTTTTTGTCAGGGCTTTTGAATGTTCCTGCATCTTTAGGTTTTTGTCCCATTTCCAGAAGCAACCATATCTTTTTCAGTTTTTCTGCCATAATTTTCTGCCATTTTTATGAAACCCTGCCTTCCGAGTAGTGCCCCGGTGTCCCACAAACAGTTTGTTTATGTATTTGTATCAACATATGTATTGTTGTTTTTTTTATGTATTGTTCTTGTATTGACATATGTATTATTGTATATCAACAGATGTATTTGTTGTATTGACTATATGTATTGTTGTTTTCTTTTATTTCGTGTACTGTAGAAATTTTTCTATACGTATTTATGTGTATTGGTAAATGAAAGCAAATATTTTGAGTTTGAATATTTAAATTGAATTTTAAATAATGTTTTGATATTGAAAAGAATTTTAAGTTATTTACAGTAACAAATTAAGTGTACCGTTATTGTGCCATTTATTTTTGATTGATTTGACATTTCTTACAGAAAAATCGGTTTTTGTAATTTTTGTTTTGTCTGGTCATTTTGAGTAAATGTGTTTTATTGTTTGAGTGACTTTTCTTTGAGCTGATGAGTATAGTTGTGTTTTGTCCCTTGTCCTAAGTCATTTCATTGTTTCCTCTAGGCCCTCTCTGACGGCGTTTTGTGTTATGCCACGGGCTAGTAGGAGATTGTGAATGTGAAGAGTAGTTCCCCTGTTGTTCCTAATTAACCAGCTTTGACGGCGTATGTAATGCCACGGTTTAATAGGAGATTGTGTTCCCCTGAGTCCCCCTTTTGTGTTTCCTGTCTTGTATCTGAATGATGACAAGTGTTTTACTCGTGATCGGAGGTGCTGTTTAGTTTTGCCTAGGAGCAGTCTCATTTAGTTTTCAGAACAAGAGCAAGGTTTTTTTATTTTGTGTTATTTTGTGCAGCTCACTCAAAAGTCAAGTTGTCAATATTATTAGTATTTTTGTATCACCCTGTATGTGAAGTTCATTAAGTCAGTTGTGTTGAACCAGTTTTTTTTAGTTACATTGTGTATTTGCTTTCACCCAATCATTGTTTTAGTATTTTTGTCCCGCCTGTATTGTGAAGTTGGTCTGAGTTTGCTTCGAATTGTATTTTCAGTTATATTGTGATTTGCTTTTTTATCCAGTGTTTCGTTAAATCAAGTCTATTCCTGTCCCAAGTTAACTGCTACGATTTCCATATTCTTCTATGTCCAGTTTTCGTAAAATTATGAGAAATAATTTTCGTCTATTTCCTTGTGAATTAAAAAATACGTATTTGGAATGATGTCATTCCTTATTTGCCGGTATTTAAAATGTGAACGATATCAAGTTTGTTTATTCTTATTCGTCTTAAGTACCATCCCATGTCTGAGAAAATAATTTTGTTTACGTTAACGAAATAATTTATTTCGTATGTAGACGCTGTCCTTTCTTTAAGTGTTTATAAATGATCTATTTCGTCTTCTTATTGAGTCTTTGCGTTTTCAGAAATCAGCTGTTGTACGAAAAATATAGGTCAAATTTTTCGTATCTTTAAAAGTTTATTAGTCCAGGCAATGTGTGAAATTTTTTTTAAGCCCCGAAAAAGAAAATGCTTCTGATTTTACAGTCCATGATCAGTCCATGTGTTTTCGTGTTGTCTTTTGTTTTATAAGTAGGAGCAAGTAATAATACGATTTCGTTTGTCCATGGCTAAGGCCGATTTGTTAGTGACAAAGCGAAGTATTGTTATTTGCCTTATGTTTGTTATTTCCGTATTTCCCCGTGTTTTCTTTGTTCCTATTCTGTGTTATAAGTAGGAGGAAATGATGATACGATTCCGTTTGTCCTTGGCTAAGGCCGATTTGTTAGTGACAAAGCGGAGTATTGTTATTTTTCTTTTGTCTGTTAGTCTTGTGTTTCTCCCTAGTTCTTTTTGTGTACAAGTAGAAGAGAGAATAATGATACGACTTCGTGTATTCCTGGCTAAGGCCGATTTGTTGAGAATACATAGCGAAAGTATTCTGATGTTTTTTCTGTCTGTTAGTTTAGTGTCTTTCCGTGTCTTTGTGTGGTCAAATGTAGTGGAGATATGTTGATGGTCTGAAATATATTAGTTTGAGATTTGAGTATTGTGTTGCTGAAATATCATATAGGACGTACAGGCATGTGACCTGGATTTGTGTATCCTTGGATATTTCTGTTGTTGTGTAAGACTGCGTAGCAGCATCCCCTTTCCGTGAATTAATAGAAAGGATAAGCCTTTCTATGTGTTGAAGTAAGACTATTGGCGATAGAGTCTCAATAGCATTCCTTCTTGTTGTAGTGTTTGTGATGTAGTGGTGATGATTTGGTGGAAGCGGAGGTACAATTACTTGCATTGTCCATTGTGACGTTTTGTTTGCAGAGGTGAGAGTACCTGGCCGCTTATTGTGAAAGTATTGTTTATGTCGATGGTGAGACCATGTTAGTGAAACATCTGAAGTATTTCTAGTACTACCGTTGAATGACCCACTTAGAATTCCCCAGTTTTATGTTGTGACCCTGTTCGAGTTTTGTTAAAGAATAGTGAACGTTTCTTTCTGATTTGTATGAAGATGTTGTATTCGATTATTATCCGTGAAATGATGAAGTTTATTTGTTCATGTTGCCCCTTCATTCCCTTCCCAAACTGTGTCTTTGACCTTATTAGTTGTCATAAGAGGAACGGCTAGGTCGATGAGTTTTGGATTCGTCCGCCAGGTGACCTGTTGAGCTTTTAAGGAAGATAAGCATTAGTTTTTGCCTTGTTGTATATATATATATATATATACTCTTCTTCTTCTTCTTCTTTACCCTTCTTGCCCTGCTTTTGAGATTTGTGTACCCAGTTGGAAGTTTTATTGTTGTTGACGGACTGTAATGATTTTTTTTGTTCTTTTGGAAGATTATAGTGTTTCTTATGTTCCCTTGGAGATCTGTAATGATGTTTTTGTTTCTTTTGAAGTGTTGTCGTAACTTTTTTGTTTTCTTTGGAAGACTGTTACGAGTTTTTTTTGTTTCTTCAGGAAGTATTAGTTTGAGACTGAACTGATTGTGTATTGATTATGGCTTGTATGCCATGTGCCCCTGTTCTTTTTTTTCAAGATTGTGTATTAGCGTTTTGGATTTATTTCTTCTTTTGTCCTTTTGGGAGTTTCCTAACTTGGAAATTTTTTACTGTGTCGATCCCGGAGGATATTTCTATGGAACTATTGGCCATCCTGTTTTTCTTCTGTTTGTGTTAGTTTGATTTTCAACCAGTGGTTGAAAATTCATTGCTTGACTGTTATAGTCAAGTTTATTATTGTTTGATATTGTTTTGGTTATCTATTATGTGGATAACCATAGCGAAGCTTGTCAAGCTGTGTTGTTGGCCACCCGCCTTTGTTGAGCTGGAAACACCTTTCTTTTCGCTTCCAGAAACTTCAACACTGGTCTGTTCCACGTTTTTGGTTAAGCAAGAGCCATTTTAGTAGAAATCTGCCATTGTGTCGTTGTGCTTAAGAGCCAACGAACTGTACCTGGTGCCGATTCGTCAAATTGAGCATCCAGTTTTATTTTGTATGTTATTATGTTAGAACCATAAACAGTTATGATGTGTAGTTTTGGTTATGATTTTTGTTTGTTGTTTTTTGTTCTGTTTGAGTTATTGAAGTCATTATGTGTTGTTGCAGTAGTTAAAAAATGCTACTGTTGTTCCAACCTGATTGTTGTTCGCCCTAAACGAAAACTTTTCCTGTTAGTCCAGTTTTCGCTCTTACGTGGGGGTATTGTAGCATTTTAAATTTGATTGATTCTTTGAAGTATATTTAAAAGTCGCCTCGTATATGAAATCGTCTTAATAAAACGAAGAATGTTTTCTGTTTTTTAGTTCGTATCTTTCGAAAAGTGTTTTCAATCATTCTAACGTCGTAGAGTAATAAATCCATTTAATTGTTGTTTATTTTACTGCGGCGATTTCTTTTCATGTAAATGCGTTTCAAAGGATATCTACGTCGTTCGTTGGTTTTGCTATTTCAGCAGTTCGTTGATTTCAAGTTAAGCGAACAAATTTTTAATTTCGTCACTATCGGTGGAGCCGCTGTCAAGGGCAGTTGGTTTCGTTTGTTTAGTCCGAATTTTCATCAAATTCGTAATGTTTTTTCTTTGTTATTAGTTTTTTTCATCAGAAGTATTGAAGTTTGGTAGCATGTGTAGTTACAATTTGAGGTTGGTTTATGATATTGACGGAAAAGTGCTTGGGTGGTATTCTTCGAGGAACCGGCAAATTTATATGTGGAGAACTGAATATTATACTCAAATGTAATGTGTCAGTTTTTGTCTGAGTTAATCACCGATTTGGGTCGTGCTGTGTTTTGAAGAGCTTTGTGTTTTGAGAAGTTTTGAAAAGCCAAGCTTTGAAGATTGCAGTTTAATTAACCCGAAGTCCGATGGTCCAGTGCCCAGCTTTCATCGTATATTTGTTGTCCCTGGTCATTCCAGACCATTTTGCAGCTTGTGAGAAGCATTTGTTTGTTTTGCAGTGTTTTTGAGTAAAGTTCCAGCCCCAAAACTTTTAAAGGAGATATAATATTCAGTGATATCAGGTACTCTTTTTTTTTTCGTAAACATTTTTTAAAGTAAAAATAGACAGTTTTCATCGATAATTGCTTTCGTGACAAGTTACAAAAATTGTAATAAATAAAATTATAAATATTAGGGATTGGTTAACTGTCATATTAATTATTCTTATAGTTTTAAAAATTTAATCTTGACATATGACAGTTAGCATTATTGTCTTCGGATATTTGGTACATACATAATCATAAACTTTGAATTTGTTTTGTTTTTAAAGAGGTTAACCTCAGTAAGTAAGCTCCATTTAAAAATATGATAATAAATATTTAAATAGTTACCGCTACAAAATGTCGCGCAAATAGGGTCCCCAACGCCCAGAGTTGTAAGCCGAAAGCGCCATTGTAAGTCGTTTTTTTTTGTATTTTGTTAGTATTATTTGTATTTGTAACTGTTTGTGGTACACATAATTAAAGGTTAAATTTTATTTTCTTAACTTTTTATTTATTTTTTTTTAAGCTAACCCTTTTTGAGTTTATTTGAAAAAAGATATGTTTTGATTTTATTTTCTAATTATTTCCCTAGTTACAACTAGTGGTTGTAATAGGCATAATTAGGCACCTCAAGTGGCGCCCTATATTAAATTCCTTGAGGTGTTTCTTGTTTAATTTTTATTTTGTTTATCCCAAGAGCTTTTATTTCATTTTTTTGTAGTTGCCCCATTCCAATGCCCTTATCTTTTACTTATCCACGACCCCAGCTCTCCTACGAAACCCTGAGTGTCCGTTCGCATCAGTAGCGATTATTTTGTTTGCCCAATCTTGTCCCCCATATTCTTACCCTGTGGTAAGCAAAATAGTTGTTACAAGCAGAAGAAGAATAAGATCAAATTGCAAAGACGCAAAGATCAATAGAAAGAAAAATATTGCATACAAAATTTATTGTCTTCTTATTCAGATTATCCTGATCCATTTTATTGTTTTGTTAGCTTTTTAAACTTTTGTCTTAGTTGTTTCCCTCTGGGCGTTTGCATGGTTTTGAAGAAATCATATATACCTAGTAAAAAATGGAAATTTAGGAAGCAGAATACAAATTTTTAGTAAATTGTGTAGCAAACTCATCGATAAAATGTAGCAAGATCTGGTTAGCGATACTGAAAGAAGTTATCAGAAAAAGTTGTAATTTTTAAAATATGTGGTTCTTTGTTTAATTTAATATATACCTCAGCTAGCTCAATTATGTGTTCTAAGCAAATCTGTCACTGTGTGACGTCGACTCTGTAGTCTCCTGGTAGAGTTCAAAAGAAATTAAACCAAAATTTACTTTAGACTTTTGATAAATTAACCCAAATGAAGCACGTTATTTATTAATTCTGAACAAATTTAATATAAACAATAAAATTCGCCTGCAACTTGGGTTGCCTTTAAAAATGTATAAAAATAGGAATCGTGTAACTCTTAATGTGGTTTAGTGTCGTATAAAATTTTTATTGTAAAATAAAAATTTATTATAAAATGTGGAGACTCTCTACAAATACCTAAAAACTAAATAAATATTGCAACTTTATAAGTGTTTAAATGAACTATAAAGAAAAAGAAACTGAACACTTTACTCCGCTGACTTTAAACTCGCATTCAAATATAATCAAAATTTCCAATGATCCCCAAAATTATTGTCCAACCTCACTTTAAAACAGTTCTGATTTCTTTAAAGAAAACTAACTACTCAAAAATAATCGGTGAAACTGGAATATCAATCCTCTCTTCGGAAGTTAAGGTACGTACTATTCTATTTTTAATTTAATGATCATTAATATTTTCAATTTTTAAGGCCTATCGCAATTATGTTAATTCATGAATTTTAATTTTCTCAATTTAAATGACATTTCTGTACTTCAATAATAATTTATAAGTCAAATGGTTTCTCTTACTCTCTGGAACAAATTCTGGATACCTCTGCTGTGGAAAAACTAAATTTTGATTAAACGATTTGAAAACACTCTCGGACTATCCACAGTTTTCGGGGCTCCCTTCGTCGAAAAATTCTCCTCGGCCTTCCTAAAAAACCAATTCTTCTGCGTTGCTAACAGCAACCAACGTTCTTTTTTTTTTGTCTTCTATTTAAATATTTTAAACCATAAAACTGTCCTGTTTGACATATTTGTCAAGCCACATTACTTTCTCATAATCACTTTAATCACATCTAATTTGGGAATTTATAAAAAATATGTTCAGATATAAAACTTAGTCTATTAATATAATTTATTCTTTTCATCTTCACATCATTGTAATTTCTTATTTAACAAAACCCCTATTAATTTAGCTCCCACAGACTAGCTTGACAGTTTATTTCTGACGTTATTAAAATTTCTGTGTTTAAATATTTTTTAAGAATTCTTCTTTTTTTTCTTTTTAAAGTTTAGACGATTCACCTATACACTAGGCAACTATACTATTCAGAAATTATTAACACTATACCAGGTAAGTCAAAATTAATTTATTTAACAATTTACTAATCTTTTTCTCTCTTTTATTTCAGAGTCGAACCCACATTGTGATGGCTTCATGAAATTCATGAACAACAAACTCATATAAAAATCCAATTAAGTTGTATATTTTTTAACATATTGAAATCATTTCAATATATACTAACACTAATGAGGTAATAGCATCTTAGGGACACATCATCTGTAATTAACAATACCATAACATCTAATGAACTTTAAGGACGGACTGATTAGAATTTGATATCAATCAATGGCATAATAGCACGTTTGAAGACTTACATAATGTTTGAAGATTTACACACTATATAAATTATTTTCTAATTTTATTTCAGAAATTTTTCAAAAACTTTGAAAACGGATTGGAAGTCGACACTTTAAAAAAAAAATTATTACAATTCATTGCGTTTATTCCCATATATAAAATGTTCAGTAAAGTTTTATCATTTCCAACTACATGTCTAAATGTTTTTGTTCGAAAGATGATAGTGCAAGAAACAAGATGAAGAAAATAGAAAAAATAAAGGGTACTTTGAGAGTACTTTTGAGTTAAATATATAGATTACAATTATCCAGTTCATTTGTCGATGTTTGTATTTAGTCATTAGAATAATACGATTATGCAGCACCCATTGCCATACGTCGCTCATAATAATTTTGATAACTTTCATAAAGTTGCTACTCTTTAGAGTTACAACACACACATCTTCAAGTAATATAAATTCTTATTTATATGTAAAATATTGTATACTATATACAAAATTATATTCACGTTTACAAATAATTCAAAGACAGAACGTCGTAGATTCTAATCTTGGGACACCGTGTTTTACTGCTAATCGTATCGACATACAAAATATAAGACAAGTTTGCATATAAGGCAGGTCATTAGATGTGAACGTATTGACAGAAAAATACATTATAAAATAAATCACTATCGAGAATAAAAAAGTTCAGTACCGTTCCGAACGGTGACGAAATCTACTTGGCCTAATAAAGATTAATGGCAGGCTATCATCTACAATAAGCTGTTAGGAGCACTATGTAGGATGGTTTTGTGCAAGTGAGATACAAAAAGAGATGAAAAAAGTTTTTTTTTAGATATTGATTGAAATAATAAACTTCAGAAAAAGTATATATGAAGGACAAAAACGTGCCTATCTTAGATAAAGTCAGTTGGATTCTGCGAATATGAGCGTGAGGTAAAAATATTGTTTTAGTATCGACTTGACTACGCGGTTTCTTCTTCTTATTCATGTGCCGTCTTACAAACGAGGACAAACGACCGTAATTTACAAGCGATTGCTTTGAATAGGAATGCCGACAATTTCCCACAAATGAGGATATTTACCTTAGTTAGTTCTTATTTTGTGTAAAACACAAAGCCGTACCAGGAAGATATTTGTATTTTAGACTATAGAGCTCACGCCTAAATGCTGCATAAATTAACGAAAACGGACTTTAGACAAGTCTACTTTCGATATGCAAGTGAACGCGTTATCAGCACGACGCAGTGACGTCACAATTACTTAAAAAAATGTGATTGATAACATAATTTCGTGTAAATAGTCGCTATTTCTTATAAGATCAACTGTATGGGGTTTTTAGAGAAATATAACTTCAAGTTGATAACACTGTTTTTAGTGGAAGACAATTTTCCAACTGAGCTGATATGTGTTCAGCATTTTTATCCAGTTCTTCATGAATAGAATGACGCCAGAATAACACTTCCATACTATGCAAATTAACCTCGAACAAAATGGTTCCATAAGTGAAACGCATCACTACAGAGCCATGATCAATGAGTTCGTTGTTCCTGAATAGAATCGTTTTGATATGAGGCAGCTGTTAAAACATGACGTAATATGAAAATGATAAAAAAAATGATAACTAATGATTTCAATTGTACCTATATTTTAAATCGATTTCAAATTAACTATAACCGAACTTATCAGAAGTTATAGACATATATACATATGGGAATCGAAAAAGGACTGGGTACTAGAGAGTCCTGTTCACTTTTGATGTACTTTCTGTGGTTTTTTGGATTTGACTCTTTGACTTTAAATAATTTTGGTTTTGAGAAAAAATCACTGTTTGACGACGTTTGGGCAAGGTTTCACTTGCTACTGTCAAGTAAAGGCTCCGCCTAAACCTCGTTTAGGCGAAGCGGCATTTCGAGGTGTGGCAGCTCCCTTACTATGAAGTGAATTGGGCAAAGGCAGACATATATCTATGAATATAGTTGTGGATGCAGTTTGGAGAGTCAGGGAGAGGAGTGGGCTGCTAAAAAGCAGGTGTCAGAATTATTGGTGGTTGAGGAAGATATGGTTGCAACCGAAAAACAAGGTTTTACGAAAATCCGCTAACGGAATTATTCCACAGGATGTTTCAAAGTTAGGATAAACAACCACCTTTCGATTTACCTCGTATAAGTCAAATACAAAATTTCATTAAAAACTGACTATACCAAATTAAAAGTTATAACTTTATACACTGTGTTCTAAAAAAATAATTAAAATAGTGCTATAAATAAAAAAATTAAATAACTTTGAATTTGACCAAAATTTTCTCCGTTTTTTTTTGCATCTGAATGTAGATATCTGTCGTTTGTCAACCTCTCCCTTCAGTACCACAATCAGACCATTTATGGAGATTATTTAAAATGCTTTCTTCTTGCTTATAATAAGGATTCTTTGAATCGATTCTAAATTTGTTCCTCTTAACAGGAGAACCACGTCATCAGCGTATAGTTTTCCTTTAGCTGGCTGTTGACTTTGTTTCAAAATTGCCACAAGAAATAAAGTAAGCATATTAAGTTGACACAAAGTAAGCATATTAACACTTGACGCTGAACCTTGAAGGACATCGTTTTCCTGGATTCGAGTTAATGATAGTATTCCTTTCATTTGCACCGAGTGAAAAGAAATTTTTAATAAATTTTAGTAAGTGTCTATTAATACTCCAGGAGAGAAGCTTTATTGTTACACCATATCTCCATGTGCAATCTTAAGCTTTTGTTATATCACAAAGTATGGCTAGACAATATTGTTTGCAGTTTTCTATTTTCCAGGAACCATGTATAGTCTCTTCGAATAGTTTATAAGTTGACCAATACCAACCCGTTCCCCCAGTGCGACAGGGAAAACTGAGAAACCATCTGAAACCATCCTGCATCTCTTTCTAATTTGCCAGGTCCTAAATGGCCAATGAGAAGGCCACGTGGTCAATAAACCCAGCCTATTAGACAGAGGTACAGGGACTGTTTTGTATCAGTTTTCTCTGTCCCACTGGGGGAACCCGACTGTATTGCAGCAGTTAGTCTGTCTTGTATATTTCAATAAATTTAGGATCTGTGTTTGATTTTTGTGGTTGAGAGATTTCAAATTTTTATTTCTTCGAATGAGTGTTCATTAAAGTGGATTTTTGCTCAATATTTTTTTTAAACCGTACTAGATTTTTCTTATTATAATTTCCTTAAATATTTAATTTTAAAAGTTATTTACTAAAAGTACAACAAAAGTGGAATTCCGTTTTCTTTTGAAAAACTGAAACGCATTTTGTGGTTGTAAAAAGATTCTACCACTTGGCATTTTGAGTTAGCTATTTAATTAAATTCCATTGAGAAGCACAACGAGGATTTCGATCGTCTAATTACAACTCTCTTCGTCTTCCACTTTCCGACACAGTAAGTGTCGCTCATTAGATATTTTGACATTAATATTTTTGTGTTTCTTTGAGCACTTCCGTCCTCTTACAGTTGCAATTTTCTGCGATGGGGAAATTAGTATACAATGGGTAATTATGGTATATAAAAAAACTGGACAGGCATAAATAACACTGGCGATCTTTTGCATGCCGCAAAAGACAGATGTCTGGCCTTAAGATAATTCGCCAACGCACTATAGGTGCACGGCACTATAAGGAGAAGAAGAAGGGTAATTTATGTCACAAAAAAACCGAAAAGATAATATAATTAAATCAGTTAGTACAATGAAACACTTGGAATGTTCGGACTAGATCAATTAAAAGATATATTTATGGATTTTTTATTATGTGTTGTGATATGTTGTAGCATTTTATATTGAGATCCCCTCGTATATGTAAAATATTAAAATCCCCTTATATATGTTTGATAAATCTAAGAATATTTCGTACGTATTAAAACCCAAATATCTTTTCAATTCTTTCTTAGGTCGGCCAAGTTAAAATAAACCATTTTAGAGTTGTTTATTGTTTTAACTTTTTCGGCAATTTCTTTTAATGTTTTATTCGAAGTCGTCTTATAATTTTTATACGTCGCAAAAGGATATCTACGTCGTTTCGTTGTGTTTTGCTATTTCAGCGTTTTGTTTATTTTCAAGTTATACGAACGAATTTTTAAATTGGTCATGGTCATTCGTACTTGGGTCGCCGGTAGAGGCAGGTGTGACCTAATAGATTCTTACTTGGTTCGCTGTGTGGATCGCAAGTATGGATCCGCAAATTCTCCGTCAAATTTGTGTTCTTCTGTTTTGGCCCCTTTAGTGGAAATATGTGGCAGTAAGAAAAAAGTAATTTGTGTAGTATACCAGAATATGGTATAATTTTGAAGCAATATATAGGATGTCCCACCAGTTTGTTATCGTTTTCCTATTTGATCCAATTCTATCTACGTCAGATCTTCGTTCCAGTATGGAAATGGTTTCCTTTTGTTCCAGTTGAGAGTTTTGTCCTTGCAGCTCCAATCCAGAGATAGTAGCAAGTTTTTTCAAAGTTAAGTGATTATAAAAAAGATTAAGGTAACTTTTAATATATTAATTTTTCCAAGTTATATGGACATTTTAATAATTGCTTTCATTAATATAAAAGAATTTGTAATAATTAAAGTTTTATATTATGTTGTCGTAGATAAAAATGTCATAATTTAATCTGTCTTAAGTTGTTATGTTGACATATGACATTTTGCTTTAATCCATTGTTGTTATAAGACAATTTTAATTTGATTATTTTATATAAAAGATATTCCATATGTAAGATTAAATTCAATAATATTTTTCATAAAAAGGATATCCATAAAATTTTGATAATCTAAATTGGCCATATTATAACCTAGAAACCATTTAAAATTTTTGTAGCAATCTCTTATGTAAATAAAGAACATGTAAGTTTTTATTAATTTGGATTATGTTGTATAATATATTCTTGTATTTCTCCATGTTGTAACTGTTTGTGGTGACACAAAAATAAATGTTAAATTTTGTTTTCTAACATTTTGTTTATTTTTTTTTGAACTAACCCTTTTTTGAGTTCTATTTGAAAAAGATATGTTTTCGATGTTTTATAATTATTTCCCTAGTTACAACTAGTGGTTGTAATAGGTATAATTAGGCACCTCAAGTGGCGCCCTATATTAAATTCCTTGAGGTGTTTCCTGTTTATTTTTATTTTGTTTATCCCAAGAGATTAATGACCCCTTTATTTCATTTTTTTGTAGTTGCCCCAATCCAACCCCCATATCTTCAACTTATCCACGACCCAGCTCTCCAACAACCAACTGAGTGCCGTTCGCACAAGTAGCGATTATTTTGCTTGCCCTATCTCCACCCCCAATAGTTTCTTCTCCCAATTTTCTACCCCTTGTATTAATGCTCCCCTTTGGTAGGGAAAATAGTTTCGTTACAATGTTTGTTTATTTCATATTTTGCATGATATTAAAGACAATCTAATGATGTGATTTTTGGGAATGAACTCCAATAACTGTAATTAAAATTACATATTTTTGGCGTTTCGACTCCCAATCTGAAAATCATTTTTAAAAAATTTATATAAATGTAAAAATATTGTAGAGCCATCGAAAAAAAACTAATTAGGATCATCTGTGTAATAAAAATAACGAGAGTTGAGATTTTAGCCACTTAACAATTTTTAAAATTGTAGCTAAAGGTTCCAAATCAAGACCAAAAAACAAAACAAAAAAATAAAAATTTGTTTGTTTATATACAACGTTTATACAGTTGAGTTCATGGGTTTTTAAAGTTTTAGTCCATTTAAAGCATACATAATAAGCCGGAAATTTACTCCACGCAACAGCAATTGACAGAAAATGGCTACTTCTCCGATCACGGAAGGAATTTCATATCGACATCCCAGAAACTCTGTATTCTCGTATTTAAATAATGATTAAAAGCAACGACATGTTCTTTGTTTTAATGAACAATGATAACAATAACAAAACATAAAAAAAAACAACTTAAATGTAACTTAACCTAAGTACGCAAATAACAAAGAAAAACTACTAAAAAATAACTTAATACTTTGTATTGAGTCCCCTAGCCTCTATAACTGTCTGTACACGTCGGCTCATGCTGTCTATGAGATTGCGAATATCATCTTGCTGTTTTGCTTGTAGCTTGCTTGTTTTGCCCTTCCTCTTCTAGAGCCAAGCGAAGTTCGTTAATTGAGGATGGTGCCACTTCGCGACCTCTTATATTTCTACCAAGCATGTCCCAAACGTGCTCTATTGGGTTCAGATCTGGCGAACACGCTGGCAAGTTTATTTTATTAATACCAACTTCCTCTAAATATTGCGTGACACATATTGCAGAGTGAGGTCACGCATTATCTTGCATTAATAGAAAATCATTGCCAATATATTGAGAAAAGGGTGCTACGTGATTCGCTAACATTTCTTCAATATACCGGTGTGCAGTCAACGAACCCTCAATAAATACCAATTTAGTGTGCGCCTCCCGGGATATTCCTGTCCATTCCATCACCAAACCCCCACCATGGCTAACGTGGGGACGGAAAGAGCACTCCGCAAATCTCTCTCAAGTTCGACGCCATACTCGTTCTCTCCCATCTGATGGGTTCAGTCAGTATCTCTGACTTATCCATAAAAAGAACATTACTCTTTTGTCCTAAATTAC